>OX377202.1:1138370-1704927 GCA_947396885.1 Heligmosomoides polygyrus polygyrus | reverse complement strand
TGACCCACGCTGACTTCTGTCGAATATCAACAAAATTCCAAAATGAGAAAAGTCATCTTCACCAACAACTTTTTCTCCTTGTTCAGTTGTTGATATTCGACAGAAGTCAGCATGAGCCAATAAACGCGACACAAATTCTTATTGAGCAAGACATCCTCTTCCGAACGACATATAACACCATGCAAAAAAGTCCTACCACAGAGCAGGAGCTGTTGGCAAAAATAACTTCTTTTCTCAATTTGGTGACCTAAAAATCAATAAAGGACAAGTGAGCGAATAGGACCAACACGTATTCTTGTAGCATAGGACATTGTCTTCCAAATGCTATGAAAAACTGCTTAAAAAATTCCAATCCTTATCGGAGAGAAGCTACTGCGCAGATGGCCACTTTTCACTTTTCATTTTAACGATCTAAAAATTCAGTAAGTATCAGCAGATGTCGTACAGATGCATTATTACGTGTATTATCAATCGAGTGAAAATCGACGCGACCGAGACGTGATTTCTTCATATCGCACTAAAAAGTTACAGCTTTTCTGCACTTGAAAGGAAGCTTGAAGGCAGCTACATAAAAATATTAGGTTTCAAATAGTACACAAAACAGTTTCAAATAATACTATTGTACAATATTTGCATAGCGCTGGTGTTTTGTGCTAATAGTTTGTTTTGTTTATGGCACGTTATTTAGTTGACAAAGAATGAATAAATAAATTCTGTTTACTTGAAAGGATTTTGTAGCGCCGTTAACGACTGTGTATTTTACACTACATAAAGGAAATTCTTTACTGTTAGGGGGTGATTCGTATGTTCTTGCGTTTTTTGTTGTTGATGTTTTTTAAATTTTTATATGTTTTGATCAAACTAACCTTACTCATCGAAATATTACCCATCTTTGTCGATGACTGTCCTCCATCGTTCCGACAGGGAATGGATGCCGTGGCGATAGAAATTCGGGGTTTCGATTCGACAACGTGACGAGGTCGGACATGATACCTGACCAGTACGTCACACGAGCTGATGCATGCCTTTCTACTTATCCCGCTCTCGCCGTTTTGACTGCTTGGACTCGCTCATTGCAGGAGATGGAAAGTGGTACTGTATGCGTCACATACAGCAAAGCATGCTTGGACTCCAGCAGAGGAAAAGCCGCCAGCGGTTCCCAAAGGTGATCTGCACTCGAGGAAGGAGATGCTGAGGGTTTTCTGGGACGTTCGTGGTGTTGTACTCTAGAAGCTTCTCCCTTCTGGCGCCATCATTAACAGCCAGGTGTGCTGCTACCAACTAGAAGAACTCAGTCACTCTTTTCAAATTGAACGCCCACAACTCGACAAGATTTACTTCCTCCAGGGCAATGCAAAACCGCATCAAATATGACCCGCCAAAAGCTCCAGCTACTATTAGGGGGGGGGGGGGGGGGCAAAAGTAATGAGACAAATTGAAAAGAAATCTTTATCTCTTTATAACTCATTTACAACTCAACGATGCTGAGGAATGTATTTTCCATTAAGGGCAACGACTTTGCTGCCATCGCTCAGCCAACTTCCTGATCCGTCCTCTTCCAGAACTGCTTGGGCCTGGCGTTGATCAACTGCTCGATATGGTTGTCAAGGACTGCTCGGGTTCTTGTGTCCCTTCCGACTAGGAAGTCCTGTAGGCTCAAGTAGTAGTGGTAGTCGCATAGAGAGATGTCCAGCGAATACGGTGGGCGAGGCATGTGAACGTAGCCCAGCTGGCCAAGCTTATCCGTGGTCACTTGTTCCCGATGGGGTGCGGCATTGTCGAAGAGGAGAACCTTCTTGAAGCGCTGCGACTGAATAAGAGCGAGTCGCCGGCCCATCTCTTCTATTTCGTTCACCATGGCCTTGGAGTTCATCGTAGTGCTCTTGGGAAACAGCTTCCGGCAAACCGATCCATGGGAGCAGACCCAAAAGCTCCCAAGATGCTTCTCGCCGTGAACATCTCGCCGAACGAAGGTCGGTAACAGGTCACCAGGCCTCACCCAGACTCGCTGCTTGGCAGGGTTAAGGTAGAAGACGTACTTCTCATCTTGCGTGAATATTGAGTCCAGGCTGCTCGGGGTTGGGAATTGGGCGAGATTTGCGCGACACAGGTCGACTCGTCAGACTGGGGTTTCCGCATGAGACAGGCTGGGGTTTTTGGCATGCTTCTGGAAAGGGCGGAAGTGGTAACTTCTCAGATGGGCTTCAGTAAGTAGCATACAAACATACAACTACGATAAGCACGAAACCAGACTCCATCCACGAGATATATGGACACGGCATGGGGTGTCTCATTACTTTTGCCCCCCCCCCCCCTAATAAGATAGGAAGTGATTCCCCACCCATCCTATTCAACAGACCTTGCCCCAACCGACTACTACCTGTTCCGATCGCTAGCTCACTTTCTGGAAGGAAAACGATACGATGATCGAGCGGACCTTCGTCACTCTTTCGAATCGGAACCCCGGAATTCTGTCGCCGCGGCATCCATTCCCTGCCGGAACCATGGAAGGCAGTCATTGACAAAGATGGGCGACATTTCGATGAGTAAGGTCAATTTGATCAAATCATATAAAAATTTGAAAATGTCGAAAAAATCGCAAGAACATATGAATCTCCCTAATATCAGTCGAATAGAAGACGCAAACGGCTACGCCAGCGCTGCGCCGCGCTCGCTAGAAACTGTTGTCTTGGCGCACTTAAAGATAAGCTTAAACCGTTATTTCCATTAAGTCGAATACATGACGCCATTTCCTCTTTTAATATACTAAATGATTACTGTATCACTGCGCTATAAATCAAGGTTTAATTCATCATTTTTCTTGGGAAAAAGAAAAATGTTATAAAATTTCAAAAGGCGTGTCCATTTATTGCTCAGGTAAATTTTAAGAAAAAGTTGACAAAAAACTATACGTAAACGTCTAGAAGAGTCTCTAGCTTAATCAAGCGTTGATTTAGAAGATGGTAATTTGGTTTCAAAGGCGTCAAAATTGCTTAGAAGAGTGTCCAATTCGATTTAAAAAGTGTAGAAATTGACGACAATATGGTGGAAATGAAACAAGAGCTCCTAATAACACTTCGTGCATAGACAGTCTAAATAAGCTGAGCAAGACGAATGCGCTGCGTTTTTTCTACGTGACAAACGGAAAACAGAAGTCATTACTCGGGAAGGATTTAGCTGCAAGGAAGAGCGTAGTAATACCCGTCCCTCTCTAGATGTATGTGTCTTCCTTCCTTCTTTGGCGAAATCAATTCCAGCTCCCTGATGATGCTACCTTCCGAATGGTGCTGAGTACCTGTAGTGGTCAAATCGTCTTCTATTATTCGTAAAGAAGCTTGTTCCAAGAAGAATTCCAAAATAACCGATTCAAAGGCGGATTGTCTCCTAGTAAAATTCATCGAAAATTCCCAAAAGTAATTGTGATTCGGGAACATTAAGGAACCTAAAGTATCAGCGCTATAGCGGTCTCAATCAGCCTAAGATTCGCCCAACTCCATCGATGGATTAGAAGGAACATCGAGACAACCGGCAACGCATCTCACCCAAGATAGGAAGCAGAACGAAACTCTTGGAGGTCGCTCCCCAAAGAGGCACAGGTGCAACCAACGTAAGCTCAGAGATGCCGCTGAAAACGCCCCGATTTCATTTCGGGAAAAGGATCAATGCCCGGATGACCTGACGAGGCGAGCGGTGCCGACGACGAGATGAATGAGTGTTTAGACAGACTGGACCAAGGCATCTGGTTGGCAGCGGGGGGAGAGCGGCCCCGGAGGAGCGAGGGGGGGGGATGATCGGCTGTCGAAAGGTCGCCAGACCTTGCCCTGTTCGGAGTCGCGCCGTGTGACAAGCGGATTGACAACCGCAGCCACGTATAAAACCTCCCGAATCGGTCAGTCGACGATCCGCAGATGGGAATGCCCCAAATTTGCGACTTACCAGTCAGTTAAGGCCACTTCACAAAGAGGAATTGGGCTAGAAAGCTTCTTCAACAGAAAGAATTGAAGAAGAACGGTAGTTCCTCTCAAAACTGACTCAATAAACATTCAATTTTAAGGCGGAATGGCGCTGACCACATACTCAGCATAATGTTTTTGAGGAATTTTCATCGAACGAATGAATGAAGGAAGAATGAGCCCCATTTTTCGCTTATTCAAATATTCCACTGGCCGAATACCTGGAAGATTTGCAGGCTTTTTAAAGCGGAAGTACTCGATTCTCGAATAATATTCGGGTACGGCTCTCTTTGGATGTTCGGATTCGAACGAATAATCGAAAATCTAGAAATATCGAATAATCGACTACTCGATTTTCTCGTCCATTCTAGTCTGAAGGCTATAATAGGCTAGGAGGGAATGATGTAGGTAGGAAAAATAGGAAATGTAGAAGATGAAACGCCGCGAAAAACTAAGCCTAAATGAGCCCACAACTGATGCGAATAACTGTGGAAAGAAGGCCACAATGTATTAGGTTGTCCCATAAGTCCCCGCCGTTTTTTCAACGATTCACTGCAAGGTCTGGTCTCGACGGCGGTCTCTTGCATAGCGCTGCACAGCTTTCGAAAGAGAATGATTTGCTCTATCAGAGCATGTATTGCATTTCTTTTTTCATCATGAATTTTGTCAATTTTTAGGTCGTTGAAGTGAAAAGTGAAAAATTGAAAAAGTAGGCATTTGCGCACTTGTTCTCTCCGCTTAGGTTTGTAATTTTTTGTACAGTTTTTCATAGTATTTGGGAGACAATGTTCTGTGCTATAAGAATATGTGTTGGTCCTATTTTCTCACTTTCCCTTTATTGATTTTTAGGTCATCGAATTGGGACGTCCGAAGGAGGATGGTTATTTTTGCCGACAGCTCCTGCTCTGTGGTTGGACTTTTTGGGTTGGTGTTATATGTCATTCGAAAGAGAATGTCTTGCTCTATAAGAACGTGTGTCGCGTTTATTGATTTCTATTGAATATCAACAAAATGCCAAAAAGAGAAAAATCGTCTTCACCAACAACTCCTTCTCCTTCTTGAGTTGTTGGTATTCGACAGAAATCAGCGTGAGCCAATAAACGCGACACAAATTCTTACTGAGCAAGACATCCTCTTCCGAACGACATATAACACCAAGCAAAAAAATCCAACCACAGAACCGGAGTTTTGGTAAAAATTCGGATGGAAAAGTCGGAATTCCCAATTTGATGGCCTAACAATCAATAAAGGACAAATGAGCAAATAGCGCCAACATGTATTCTTGTATTGCAGAACATTGTCTTCCAAACGCTATAAAAAACTGCGCAAAAAATTACAACCCGAAGCGGAGAGAACAATGGCTACTTTTTCACTTTTTCCCTTTTCACTTCAACTACCTAAAAATTGACAAAATTCATGATGAAAAAAGAAATGCAATACATGCTCTGATAGAGCCAATCATTCTCTTTCGAATGCTATGCAGCGCTATGCAAGAGACCGCCGGCTAAATCTGCAGTGAATCGTTGAAAAAAAACGGCGAAGACTTATGGGACAACCTAATATGCGACATTCCGTGTGGGACAACCTATGTAATACAATATCCATCAAATAAGGTGCAATTTAAAAAAAACCATAGCAATAAAACAGCATTCTATACTTCGTTTGCATACATCTTTTACGTGTGCTTTAATAATTACGTCGCAGAAAGTTCTTCTAAGAAATATCAGCTAAAAATCATTTAATTTTTACATTTTCTTTTAAATTTTTACTGAATTACAAGGCTCTGCTGTCTAAAGATAATGTGCCGGACTCATCAACGACTTACATAACCTTAACGGAGAATTGTAAGCGAAAAGCTCAGATAACGCAGCTTATCAAGCGATATGGTTAGCGATAGGCCGCGCTATCTGAGCTTTTCGCTTACAATTCTCCGTTAAGTTACGTAAGTTGTTGACGAACCCGGCCCATTATCTTTCGACAGCAGAGCCTTGTAATTCAGTAAAAATTTAAAAGAAAATGTAAAAATTGAATGATTTTTAGCTGATATTTTCTTTCTGCGACGTAATTAATAAAGCACACGTAAAAGATGTATGCAAACGAAGTATAGCATGCTGTTTAATTGCTATAAGTTTTTTTTAATTGCACCTTATTTGATGGCTCCTGCTGCTTTTGAGAGGATCTGCTTTGAATGAAGTACTAAACCACTTAATAAAAACGCAGCCACTTGATTCAATATATAGCTATAATTGACGGTGCGGCGTGTTTTTTAAAACCTTTTTTGTTGATTTTAAAAATTTCTTGTTGGAGTTAAAGAGCAACGAAGCAGAGGCGTCTCACTCCTTGTCCATTCGGGAGTAATTGGCAATGATCTTGAGTCCGAGCGACGACGAACGGCTGATAGAGACGATGAGGGCTTATGGAGGGGCGGATTTGTAGCGGCGATCAATGACTCGTTCAAGCGATTTAACGGACGGAATCCCTTTTTCTGATGCGCCACGTATTCTACTTTGAAGAGACCAATTTTGAAAATTTTATGACGTGAGAAAACAAATTTTGCACGTCATCCAAAGTAATAAGTAGTTGCCGTTCAAAATACGGCTTTCTGCAAGATTAAACACGAAAGCCGTGCTAGTTCCACTGCAAAACTCCATGTAAATAGCGTTCAGACTATCAATCGAGTGGACATCGCAGCATGTTCGACAAATTCATGGCGCGACGACAGGGTAACCAACGCTTCAAAAGATTATCGCTTCTTTACGCTTCAGTGCAAACCATAGCACTTTGGGATACTATGGGGAAGTATCAGTTTTCAATAAAACAATAAACTGCCGAAATGAAGGTTTCATTTTGCGATTTTTGTCATTTTTGCCGAGTTAAAAAAATTAATCTAACATCAACTGGGCTAAATATTAGGTTGGAAAGTAAGACCTCTACACTTCTTAAACATCTTATACTGAATTTATTTTAAACAGGCTGTCCCAAAAAAATGTAAGCATTGCTTGAGAAGTTTGCTGCCAGTTAACGTGCTGGAGAAGTTAAGGACTCATATGAAAATGCAAGAAAATAGAAATTTTCTGACAAATGAGCGGTAGGGAACAGGCCATGCACTCGTCTGAATTATAGCATTTTACACTCGAGTGATTGTGTTTCACTTTAATACTTGTCATAAATTCTCCGTAAGGTATCCGTATCGATTGATTTGTACTTCCTTTGAAGCTCTGAACCTAAAAACACTACATATTGCGGTAAAATGAATGAAGGAAATGTCAAAAATGCAGGTACTGCTTGAAAAGTTTTAAAATTGCTGCTAGTTGAAGCTTTTGAAGCTGTTGAGACTCAGATCAAAGCGCGGGATAGCGAACACTCTAACAAGGCTCTTGTAAGACGTGCAAATGGTCAAGATTGTGCCATGCATCCGGCTGGAACCTTTCAATTCAGACGCGATTTACTGTGCATGGGTCTAATGCTTTCACAATCTTGTTACTACTTGACCAGATTAACCTGTGCTGCGTTCTTTTAACGTGTACGACTTGACAGTGCACTACAACTTCATCTAAACCCTTAACTTCCCCAAAACCATTGCTATCAGTAATGGTATGGGGTTTCATATAGCGCTTAGGTCTTCTGGAATACTACGCATTTGGCCACAGTTTTTAGTACACTATCAAGTTCGAAACGTTAAAAGAAGCACAGCACAGGTTAATGTGGTCAATTAATAACAAGACTGCAGCAAGCATTCAGCCCATGCACAATCAATCGAGTCTGGAATGAAAGGATTCAGACGGTGCACGGCGCAATCTTGATCATTTGCACGTCTTAGAATGTTCATTATTCCGTGCTTTCCTAGGAGTTTAAACAGCTTCAAAAGCTTCAACTAGCAGCAATGTTAAAACGTTTAAAACAGTACCTGCATTCTTGACATTTCCTTCATTCATTTCACCGCAATCTGTAGTGTTTTTAGGTTCAAAACTTTAAAGGAACTACGAATCAATCGATACGGATACTTTACGGAGAAATTATGACAAGTATAAAAGCGAAACACAATCACTCGAGTGTAAAATGCTAGAATTCAGACGAGTGTGTGGCGTGTTCCCCACCGCTCATTTGTCAGAAAATTCCGATTTTCTCGCATTTCCATATTAACCCTTACGTTCTTCAGCACACTAACCGGCAGCAAACTTCTCAAACAATGCTCACATTTTCTTGGGACAGCCTGTATAAAGAAAATTCAGTACAAAATATTAAGAAATGTAGAGGACTTACTTTCCAACCTAATATTTAGTCCAGTTGATGTCAGTTTAATTCTTTAACTCGGCAAAAATGCCAAAAATCGCAAAATAACCCTTCATTTCGGCAGTTTACTGTTTTATTGAGAACTGATACTTCCTCATAGTATCCTCACAAAACCTAAAAATAACTGGAAAAATTAATCTACAGAAAAAATCGAATAAAGCTGTCAGAGCCATACAAGCCGTGCACTCTTAATTCAACTCAAATTTCACTTGACCCTGCTTTTTTTGTTGTTGTACAGAACTCACTGCACCAGGAACGAAGCTGAGGCGTCTACCTTGCCCAACAGGGGCGTCTTATAAGCAACAGGCAACTAAAATGATGAGAACTGCTCCCACGGCTCGACATGAGAGGCACGGGGGCAGAGGCAGAAGTGCGGCGGTCGCTAATTTGAACAAGATGAATGAGGGGAAGACTGTCGGGGAAAAACACAGACGAGACCAGATGTCCCTCTGTCTCTCGCCGAGAACAGCAGCGCCACTCTCGAAAGAAGCCGAGCAGCAGCACGCAAGAGCCGCCCTTTTTCAGAGAGCTCGGCGGGGGAACGTAGCTACCAACGCAAGATGTGTGAGCGCCGCTCAGCGGCCATACGTCTGGGGGCAGCACACATCTGGCGAGGACTGGGAGGGGAAATCCACGGAATGGACTATCCGGCAGACAGGTCTCTTGGCCGGAGTCGAAAGCTATATTCGAGCCTCCAAATCCAGACGAAAATTCAACAACATTGAAGGTTGAAAGGCACTTTCAGTGCCCTTCGGTAAGGATGGAGCGCGCTACACAACCCTTGGAATCATTGATTGATTTATTTACTCGTAAACTATTTTCAGCCAATTTTTTAATGCCCTTTCACTTTCGACAATGAAATAAGAAGTCATGAGAAATCCCACGTGTTAGAGATGGTCTCTAGTAGCTAGGATTCGGCCAGATGTCGATATCCATCGATTGATATCGATTAGCCGATCAATACTGTTTGCTGGTTGTAAATTCTGCACACCAAGTAACGTAAATACACGTGTGACTCCAACCTCGTTTCTATACAAAATCGATAATATCGATCGACATCGATTGAGGTCAATCCAGACAACCCTGTCCTCCGAAAACATGTACGCCAGCCCTTATTATATTATATTATTATATTATGTATAATTGCCCTTATATTATATTATTATATTATCATTATACTATGTAGTCGGGTGACTCACACTTCAAGCGGTTAACTCCGGCCAGCAGCAGTCAATAATATTGATCGATATTGATTGGCTACTCGACCAATCTCACGATTGGTTTCTTATGCACACACACTTTGAACCCCGTCCAATGGCCACCAATTTTACGCCGATCCACCAACAGACGAATAAACTAATGGACGTGTCATTTTTAACTGGACAAACCAACTTGTTAGTCCTTCTCATGCCTTAGGGCCCGTTTATACTTCGACGTCGAGCGACGCGATCGATCAATTTGGCAACTATTCATCTTCCTGCATCGCGTCTCACGGCGCCGGAAGTATAAACGGGCCTTGCGGTTTTTGATACTGAGCGACATGAATGAAAGCTTAACCGACTCGTAGCCGACGGTGCTCTATTTCAAACACCTTCGAAAAATTCTTCAAATAAGGGAGGCGAAATTCCGACTTCGTCTGGTTCTCTGTCTCTGAGTCTGTTTGTGCGTCCACGCAAAATTAATTACCGCTGGATAGATTTTAAAACATATGAGTTTACCGATGATCATTATTCAGATGCTGTTATGCCTGCGCCCCTCGCCCATCAAGTGGTTCACACCTAAACAGTTGATGCTCTGCAAAAAAATCGATAGTATCGATCGGTATTGATTATCCAATTAATGAACTGATCTTATCGTCATAACACTCGCGTCCACCAATTATGATTCCTTTGATTCATAACAATGCGGCAACAGCGGCCATTAGTTTTGCGCGGATGAACAAACGGAAAACGTACGATTAGCTCTCCTGGCGCAGTTCCATTTTTAAGTACAAAAAATTAAAAAATGTCCAGGGTTACACGTTAAAACTATGCAAAGCAAATAACAACTCTACTCTTGGAACATCAGACAAACTTCAGCTTCAATACAAAATCGATAAAATTTCCCATTATTGATCGACCAATCGATCATGTTCCTATTCGGAAAAACCGGTTCGTCGGCGAACGTACTTATATTCGTAGATAAGTATGTTAATGATTGCTTAATTCTGTGTAGACAAGAGAAGACAAAGTTTGCGTAGGGGTCATTAATTTTGCGCGGACGCATACACGGAAGAGCGGATGAGTTTTTCACGAAAGTAGGTTTTAGAACGAAAGCTTCCGAGTACGCCGTGCTCTCGCACAACCAACTTCAACCCTAACGCACTAAAAATCCTCGCATTTGATCGCTTCGAAATATTGATTTAAATGTTCTCACACGGGAAAGAAACGCTAGAAATTCAAGACCACTCGAACCCTCCTCAAGTGCTTGACAGGAAATTGAGTTAGAAGACTTTTTTCTGATTGATGTAGAAATAAACAGAAAATGCACTTGCAGTTCTTTAACCTCAGGGGAAGCGACTACCAAAATACAACGATCAAGGATAGTCTTGGATATGGAAACACTTTTGAATATTCTGCAGAAATAACAGCAAATTTTAGTGGTTCGTTTCGCCACCTCCCTTCAAAAGAACCGTGTTTGAGAAATTATTTAAAAATAGAAATTAAAGTTTGATTACACCATTTTCACGAAAAAATTGACACTTTTCAAATCGAGTTGTGGACACTTTCTTCTAAGCAAGGTTGAAGCTTTTGAAACCAAACTGAAAATCTTTCAAATCAAAATCAGCATCTTCCACACGAATAGGATTTATCCTAGTCCAGGGAGGGCCACATAACTAAAAAGTATGTAAAAAAAACGACTTGGGACTTACCGAGCGACTCCTACAGAGCACGATAGAACCTCAAACAAAGAAAAAACGAACGGATAAACAAAAAAATGAAATCGCCGCGGTTTCACAACCGTATCGGCGGGCAAAGAGCGACGCAATGGAGTTGTGCCGCGTGCTGACCACCGCTTGACATGTTAGAACCAGGATATGACATGGTGAGGAGGGTGCATAACGCCACCTAGCGCGTGCTGACCGCCGCCTGACATGTTATAACCAGGATCCAACATGGTGAGGAGGGCACATAACTTCACCCGCTTACAACCGCGGCGAAAACATTTATTTTTTCTTCTTTTTTTTTTTGCTCGCGAATTTTTCTGGTTTAGGTTCTATCGTGCTCTGTAGGAGTCGCTCAGTAAGTCCCAGGTCGATTTTTTACATATGCTTTAGTTATGTGCCCCCCGGACTAGGATAGATCCAAAAAGGCTTTCCGAGACGGCAGCAATATTCAAAAAATAGTACGACCTTGAAATGTTTTAATTCAACGGCCCCGATAAGTGTGTTCACCGTCTTAAAATCCAACCGATCTTCAGTTTTCAACGAAACAATAATGGTTGAAAGCCTAGTCTAAACTGCAGTAAGGCAGCAATCAATTTGTGAATTGAAAGAAGAGATTACGCCATGCACTCGACTATAACGTCGCGCTCTTTATTCGATTGATATTGCTGTTTCCTTGAAATAGCGATGTGAGGATACGTGTTTTTTACTATTATTGTTGTATCGTTAACATCTAAATCACTCCATGCAAGCAGAAGTTTCGCTATCAATCAAATAAAAATCGCGACGAGCTAGAAGAGTGCAAGGCGTGATCTCTATCTTCGTTTAACATGCCGTAAAATTGCCGCCTTTCTGCGCTCCAGAATAAGCTTTCAAGCAAAACTGTCCTTTAAAAATCGCGTTTTTTTTAATGAAATTTCGGATCAATCCTAGTCCGGGGGGGGGGCACATAACTAAAGCGTATGTAAAAATCGACTTGGGACTTACCGAGCGACTCCTACAGAGCACGATAGAACCTAAACCAGAAAAATTCACGAGCAAAGAAAAACGAAAAAAATAAATGTTTTCGCCGCGGTTGTGAGCGGGTGAAGTTATGTGCCCTCTTCACCATGTTAGATCCTGGTTATAACATGTCAGGCGGCGGTCAGCACGCGCTAGGTGGCTTTATGCGCCCTCCTCACCATGTTGTATCCTGGTTCTAACATGTCAAGCGGTGGTCAGCACGCGGTACGACTCCATTGCATCGTTCTTTACCCGCCGATACGGTTGTGAAACCGCGGCGATTTTTTTTATTTATCCGTTGGTTTTTTTTCTTTGTTCTAGGTTCTATCGTGCTCTGCAGGAGTCGCTCGGTAGGTCCCAAGTCGATTTTTTACATACTCTTTAGTTATGTGCCCCCCCCCCCCCGGACTAGGATAGATCCGAAATTTCAAGCAGAGTTTCACCTTTGGGACAGGTGAGTTCCTAAAAAAATTCGGAAAAGGTCGTTTTTAATTTTGTATCGACAAAAAAAATTACTCGAACCTACTCGGAGAGTCTTTGTTTGATCTGGAAGATGTTCACTTTGAGTTCAAAGGCACCAAATTCGCTTAGAAGAGCTTCCGATTTGGCGCGAAAATTCAGAATATAGCCGGAATTTCTGCAAGATGACCGTCGTCGTTTGCAACAGAGGTGAGTGCGTGAAGAAACGCGCTGCTGAGGATGTACGAGCTGCGAGCGCCGACGGACATTAAGAGGAACGTGGCCATCGGCGACAGCTGCTGTTCGGATCGGAGGGCGGGGACGGGCTTTAAGACGTCTGCTGCAGCCAGGTGCCCCGAGACACAGCACCTGAACAAGTGCAGCACAAAACACCGCCGTCGAGACGAGACAGCAGAGTCGGCTGCTCTACAGTGACACCGTTCGTCAGGAGTGTAAGGTGACGGATGCTGACGTGAAGGAGAAAAACGATGGAGCAGAAGTCTTCGGACTGTCCGGAGGAGGCATCAGACGGGCGCCAGCGGCTCTTTTAAACCACACGAGCGGCTGCAGCCTTTGACGAAGCTTCTGGAGAAATCTGCAGTGAACTTGTGGAAGGGACTTATTGAGGTAGGTTCGTCTAAGTGGCAATGGAAGGCACGACTCCGGGCTAGATTCTATGATGAACGGGAGAAACTACAGGGCCCATGGACGAGGCAGGTATGCAGTACCAGCCGGTCCACTTACGCCAAGCGCAGGGCTATCACCGGTACCCATAGAACGTGGGCAACGAGCGGAACGCGGCATCCAATGCGGCGGGCGTTCGTTGAAGAGCGCTGACTTGACAGGGTGGTGAGAATTCTCCCAGAAAAGGTGGCGACGGACAGGACGGGGCGATGGTCTCTCGCAGTGAAATAGATGGCTCTGTTTATTGAATTTGGAATGTGGATATCAGGAAGAGCAAAAACGGTTGGGAACTGGTTTCCTGCGCACAAAATGCTGCTGACTGCCTTCTCAACCACAAAAACCCCGAGTGGAACACTGTTTTGGGCCGAATTCACGAACATGTGTGGTAAGGTAAGCATACCCAAGGGCAACCTGATCAAAAAAGAGACCTGGCTAGATAGTGGAAATCGTGCTCATTGACAACCTCCCCGGATAGCTAGCCTTACCCCAGAGTTACGCTTAAAAAAGTGTTTCGTGTATTTGCACAAAGCACAAAGTACCGCACGGCTTAATCAAACGCAACAATCAATAGTCCTCCTCCATAAGCAAGGTACCAAACTTCATCGTCGGGAAGATTGGATTCCTACGCTCTGAAGAATGGCTGAACGGGGTATACTACGAATTCTACACCCTGGGGCAGCTTTTTGGCGCTTACCCAGGAGAAATTTGTTGACGATGCGTTACGGCGAGTCGTAGACATTCAGGAGATGCGAGATTCTATTCCTTTTCACAGCTCTCAAAGCATAAAGATTTCGGGTGAGTGTGAAGCAGCCTTCAGATGAAGGTGGTGTGTGCACAAGATGTGTATTATACATCTCCTCAACTAAATTAAACTACAGAATACATAACTGAAGTGCTGGGTTACTCTCTTCAACCTGTGTGAGTAAGGTAAACATACCCTAGGGTAATCTAACCCAAAAACTAATCAACAACAAAAGCAACTGACAAAAACTTACCTCGACCAGTCGAAGCAGAGTAGCCCAGAAGTCGAGCAGGATCGAGGTATAGTGGCAAAAAGTACATCATTGAGACGATTACCGAGAAGAACTTGATCCTGAAGACGAATTCCGCAAGTCCAAGGAACCTTGACGGCTGAGTTGGAAGATTTAGTGAAGACAGACATACCTATGTACAGCTGGACTAACGCGACTAAGAATTGTAGAAGAACATCTTCGTTTCGGGGAATGCTGGACGGTCAGTCGGATCTAGAACGACGACTTAGAAGACTACAAACTACGCCTATAGTTTTTCTAATTGTTCTTTTCTTCAAAATTTTCACTTCTACATCCATTGGAATCAGAATGCATGCTCCAGAAAGAGACTGATCAACGCCGACCTTTATTCCAACTAGAAATAGCAAGGAAGCGAGCTATGTGGACAGTTTTGGTTCTTTCTTGCCTCCTGACAATTGTTCATGTAGATCTTGCGACTGGTTCGACTGCTGGCTGAGGCTTTACCACGGAAATGGCCGCCCAACTTATCCGTCTGAATCCCACCAGAAGACGACAAATCTGGACAGAAATCGACAATATGCCGATATCAATTGGTGATACAGTACTGTTGATTAGTTGTGAAGTCTATTCATTGGCCAACATGCCCAACCTATTCCCTCTTTTAAACAGCAACTGGCCAAGTCGCAAAAACAATCGATAATTTTCAACGGATCAATATCCTGTACTTATTGTAAGGCCCACTCACCTCACACCATATTTGCGGAATGTCCATTTCAAGCGGTAAAATCTATCGGATTGATCGATGACATTTAGCCATAGTTTATACTTGCACCGCCACGCCGCGCGGCACCTTGATGGCCATAGATATCGATTTTTCGCGTCGCCCGGTCGACGTCTATTCCTACCATGATGGGCGGCGCACAGCGGCGCAAGTATAAACTAGGACTTAGTCGTTGTGCGTCTACTGGACATATACTCACGTGAGTCCTACCTCAAACGGGTCTATTCCAAGGAAAAATCGATAAAATCGATCGATAATGGTGATCCGCACGATACGGTCAACTTTTAGTGAAACTTGTCCACAGATCATATTCGTGTAATTTCTATCTGAAACGGTCAACTCAGATCAAAATCGATAAAATCGATTGGTAATGGTTCTTGATCGATAAAGTTGTGCATAAGCGATTTCCATTTATTGCTGTGAAACTCCCCCCCCCCCCACAAAGGCATGGATGTGAGTTACGCATACGTTAAGCACCTACAAGTGGAAATGATCCATCAATATCAACCGATATTGATTTCGAAGTCAGGCTAGTAGCCTATGTCCATAAATTCTAACATATCCGCGTAGAATCCTAAAATAAGAACTACATATATGCGGCATAAATCAACTCTACAGCATAGTTTGTAATGAAATTGCCATGTTGGGACGAAGGTGGAGTCGATATCGATTATAATCGGTGTGTAACTAGGGGCCTGTTCATGCTTCGCGACAGCAGCGACGAGAGCGTCAACAGCGCACGGAAAGTATGAACAGGCGACAAAAGCGATAAGAGCGACTGGCGCGACGGACGTAGTGTGGTGTACGCAATTGCGCCATAACACCTATTTCCTGTCAGTCAGTTAATCAGTCAAGCTGACACCAATAAAACAGTCATATATTTAATACATCATCAATCTAGCACCCAAAAGAAGTATAATAGCATGCCTTACCTTAATCTGAAGAATGGCGGAATACGAATCGTTTCCTTCGAAAACTAGTGCGCCATGGTGTAATTACGTACTCCACACTCCGTCTGTCGCCCCGGCTGCGGGACATTATGTACGAATAGTCGCCGCGGACGCGGCGACTCGCGCGGCGAGCGTGGCAGAAGACGTCGCAATTGGGTGACTTCAGCTTCCAGTGGTATCTAGACTTGCATCAAAACTTGCACATCAAGTGTTCGAAAGTGTATACAAGCTCAGTTTCACTGCAATAGTGTGTCATATTTTAAGCTTTTCCCGAAGAAGCATCATATAAAATTGAGCATTAGAACGTTGCTTAGTTTTATAACTCGAACTCAATTTCTGAACCAGAGCATGTTTTCCCCCAGCACCTGCAACAGCAGAAAGGGATATCAACAACTCAAACCTAGCGTCTGCAGCAAGTCATGAGGCACAGCTCCCACGACCGCTGCGGAGCTCATCGCGCACGCGAAAGTCGTCGTCGCGTGCGCGGCGACCATTCGTACATAAAGACCGCCCCTCCTGTCGCCCCAGTCGCTCCCGTCGCCGACGCGAAAGTACGAACCGACGACAAGAGCGACGGGAGCGATAGCGCCAGCGCTCGAGTATGAACAGATTTCGGAAGCGATTTCTCGGTTTTAATCGATTTGCTTGTTTTTTGAACGGGCGATGAGTCGCTCTCATCGCGAAGTATGAACAGGCCTAGGGTATCTATGTGCCCAGAGTCGAGCTGCTGATCGGAGTAGAATGTGCCTAAAGGTGCCATAAGCCATAAAAATGTGTAAAAATTGGACAACTGACAAAGCCGCTATCTCATCTCCAGCTATCGTTTGACGACGGCGTGGAGTTTCGTTATTTCGTTCAGTTATTGAGGTGTCCGGCTCGCAAAGCATATAGCACTTTTTGGTCCCTATGGCCTAAAGTTCTGTCTCAGCTAGTATAAAGCTCCTCAGGAATCCCAAAGACATACCTTGACGTTCTTGATGAGCTCCTGTTCCAAAGAGTTCAGCACCCTGCGGTGTTGGATTTGACTCTTAGCCCTAGTTTATACTTGCGCCGCGACGCGGAGCGCACAACGATCGTCACAGATATCGATTTTTCGCGCCGTCCGGTCGATCTCCATCCCGACCGTCGTGCCGCGCTGCGCAGCGGCACAAGTATAAACTAGGGCTTAGACCCCGGAGCCGTCGCGCGACTCTCGAATCCAGATTCCTATCCGCTTCGAGTCCTCTATTAGGGTGAAAATCTAGAGAGGTTCAATCCTCAGTAGAATAAAAGCGCTTTCCCAGTCTGGAGGAGAGATGTTTGGAAAAAATGCGCTCAATAGGACTCTCCGAGAAGCAAAAAAGGAGAAGAAATTCGGGTATTTCGCCGACAGAAGGCATTTAGACCTCATGCATACGGTCAAGCTATTCCTAACGAACTAGGAAAAGAGCATTCAGAGGAAAATAACCCGGAACAGTAAAGAACCCACTGCCTGCTCTTCCTCCGAGACTTTGGCCAACTGTTTCAATTCCAGCGCTCTTAGCTTTCTAGCTATTCTAGCCGCCGGAAGGCTGTTGATGGCGCTCTGAAACATCAAAAAATACTCACTGACGGCAAAAAGGACCTAATTTTCGAAGAAAAGAGGCGCAACCTGCCGATCCAGAGCCGTATGATGTCGGTCAAGACTGTAATCGCGTCGCTATCCATCAGAGGCCGTTTGTACGATGCTATAGATCTGCTCCTCTACCATATGATTGTCGACAGCTTCTATCTAGGTCGCCATCTGAGGGTCAGTAGGTCTAGAAAAAGGACCATTTAAGGCTCAATAAACTTAGAAACAATGTGTTAACAAGATCGACCAGCGAAAAATCGTCCAATAGCCACGAATAAATAGAACGACTAACGCATAATTCTTCAATAAAAAGATCGATGTAAGGCTAGAAACATTAAAATATTCGAATCAGCTCCTACTATATTTAAATCTATCGCAATAAAGAGAGCAATTGGCAGTGCAGGCAGGAAACCTATACCTACCACTGTTTCAACGGCTAAGCCCTAGTTTATAGTTGCGACGCTGTGCGGCGAGGCACCACAGTCGTAATAGATGGCGATCAAGCGGCGCGAAAAATCGATACCTACGGCGATAGAGGTCCTGCACGGCGTGGCGGCAGTGTTTGATAAACTCGAAACCGAAAAAAAAACGCCTGAGCTGTCCACCGTAATTTCGGAATGAAATTCAGGGAAATCGTTACGGGACCGCGCAGTTGAATACCTCTTAATCAGTCGCTTCGGCTGGTGGTATTTGCGTGGTTGTCCGGCGCAAATAGGGTCGGGGGTGGGGCATCTAATGGGGCACAGAATCCCATAGAGCGTCGCTGATGTCCCTCATCCCTAGCTCCAACGTATAGAGCCTGTAATAAGGGCGCTCCATGGCTAATAAAAACCAGGTTTGAATCGCGCGGCTGTGGGCGTTGCGCACCGGACAACTCGGACAGGTTTTTTTCTCCAGTTGTAAGTGTATCGGCGAGTCGTGGCAGCGCATGTATGAACTAGGGCTAACATTATTGTGATGATCATGAACCTCTAAAGCAAACAAACGCCTAAAATTGAATACAAAAACAATGTAATAGAAGGGCGGCAGATACCTGTGCCGCCCTTCTATTACTGTTTTTTTTTTGCATTACAAAATCGAGTGATCCGGAAAGCAAGCTAAATTCCCTCAAAAAAAATTAAAAGGGCTCATCAAGCGAACACAGCAAGCACATGAAATTCCTAGCTTCACTGGTCACTCATTAACCCTACATACACCACAAATTCAATCCAATAAACTAAGAAATACACGCTCGAAAGGAAATGTGAAGGACGTCAAATGTCGGCTGTCTGTCGTGAATCCACGTGTGTTGTCAGACACTACGACTAAGTTATATTAAACACGTCTATAGTGACTGGGGCGAGCTAACGACTGTGCCTGTATAGCAACAGTGTGTGTGTGCAGCGTGTGTGGTGTGTGCAGCGTGTGTGGTGTGTGCAGCGTGTGTGGTGTGTGCAGCGTGTGTGGTGTGTGCAGCGTTTGTGGTGTGTGCAGCGTGTGTGGTGTGTGCAGCGTTTGTGGTGTGTGCAGCGTGTGTGGTGTGTGCAGCGTTTGTGGTGTGTGCAGCGTTTGTGGTGTGTGCAGCGTGTGTGGTGTGTGCGGCGTTTGTGGTGTGTGCAGCGTGTGTGGTGTGTGCAGCGTTTGTGGTGTGTGCAGCGTTTGTGGTGTGTGCAGCGTGTGTGGTGTGTGCAGCGTTTGTGGTGTGTGCAGCGTGTGTGGTGTGTGCAGCGTTTGTGGTGTGTGCAGCGTTTGTGGTGTGTGCAGCGTCTGTGGTGTGTGCAGCGTTTGTGGTGTGTGCAGCGTTTGTGGTGTGTGCAGCGTTTGTGGTGTGTGCAGCGTGTGTGGTGTGTGCAGCGTGTGTGGTGTGTGCAGCGTTTGTGGTGTGTGCAGCGTTTGTGGTGTGTGCAGCGTTTGTGGTGTGTGCAGCGTGTGTGGTGTGTGCAGCGTTTGTGGTGTGTGCAGCGTTTGTGGTGTGTGCAGCGTGTGTGGTGTGTGCAGCGTGTGTGGTGTGTGCAGCGTTTGTGGTGTGTGCAGCGTTTGTGGTGTGTGCAGCGTGTGTGGTGTGTGCAGCGTTTGTGGTGTGTGCAGCGTTTGTGGTGTGTGCAGCGTGTGTGGTGTGTGCGGCGTTTGTGGTGTGTGCAGCGTGTGTGGTGTGTGCAGCGTGTGTGGTGTGTGCAGCGTGTGTGGTGTGTGCAGCGTTTGTGGTGTGTGCAGCGTTTGTGCAGCGTGTGCGGTGTGTGTTTGGTGTGTGTGCTGTGTGCAGCGTGTGTGGTGTATGCAGCGTGTGTGGTGTGTTTGGTGTGTGTGGTGTGTGCGGCGTGTGTGGTGTGTGCAGCGTGTGTGGTGTGTGCAGCTTGAGGACTACAAGACTATAAGAGGACCACACCTCTTGCCTTAATAAAAAAAGTTGAAGGAGTGATAAAAGCTGGAGTTTGCAGGGGAAAACTCCTGTGCTTCCAAAAGAACCGTTTCTTCAAAAAACACGTATATTTTAATAATTATTTTTAGATATTTATTTTCATTTGAAGGAACACCAATAGGGTGGTATGGACCACATACCAGCGGTAACCCGGTGGCAGCCCCACTAAATACCTCCCCTAATTCAAAACAGTGTAGAGCTTGGGCCTGTTCTACACTTTATTGTTCTGGCCTGCTCAAAGAACACACAATACTAGTCCTTCCAACCCAAACCATTACTATAGAAATAATAATTTTACTAAAAGTAAGGTTAATGGTATTAATATTTTGAATAATTTTGGAAATGATAACAAATTCAATAATTGTTCTGTAAATTGTAGTATTTGCACTATAATTAATAAGACTGAATATATTCATTCTTCAGTCACAAATTTAAGGATTAATACCTATAACAAAAACAATGATAATTGCAATATAAGTAATGTTGTATATTGTATTACATGCAACGATTGTCAAAAACAATATATTGGAATTACAACTAGAAAATTGAAATACAGAATTAGAGAACATCTATCCCAAATTAAAAACCCTAAAATTAATAAATATTTATATACACATTTTGAAAATAATTGCAATAATTCATCGATTAAGGTAACAATATTAGATTCATTAGAAGATAATGTAGATAAAGATAATCTTTTACAAAAAGAACATTTCTGGATTAAATTAATTAATACAGCTTATCCTTTCGGTTTTAATGACCATATAAAAGGATATGGAAGTATATCTAATATTGATAATCCTCTAACGTATAAAGAAAATCACCCATATTATAAATTAAAAATTTGTAAAATTAGAAAAAGAAATAACAGAAAGAACAATAAACGAGAGAACAATAACACTAACAATATCCTTAGTATTGAAGATTTCTTTAATGTTTTTAATCAATTAAATTCAACAATAGAAACTTATAGATGCATTAATACTTTTAAGAAAAAATATCTTGAAAAGTAATAAAAGTTACATATAATAAAGATAGTTTGAATTACATGGATCAATATAAATATAGAATTATTGTTAGTATGTTATGTAAATTCAGTTTTAAGGAAAATAAAAGTTTATGTTTACAATCAGAACAAAAGAGTAATAACTACATTAACATAGGAGTCACATATATAAGTAATGTTCTAGATATAATTAACTTAAGTAAAATGCTTAATAATAGATATATACATGAAATTATAGAAAATAATTCTAATTTTAAAAAATTTTACCTTTTAGATGTGTATTTAAATCGCAACCTTCTTTCCCCAAAAAAATGTTTAACTATAATGCATTAATTGGAAATACAACCTTGTCAGAATTAAATTCAATCTTTAATAGCAAATGTTTATGTAAAGAAGAAAAATATAAAGATTTTGTTGACAAAACAGATAAACATATTAACACTGGTAATGTAAAAATAATTTCAGATAAAGTTATTAGAAATATAATTATGAAAGGCACAAAATTTGTCCCAACACTTAATGTTTCGAAAGAAGACATTCAACTTTGGTTTGAAGAAGTTTTTTCCTTATTTCTAGACATAGTTAAACATAAATATAAGTTAAAAGATTTTCACCTTAATTTGATTAAAGAAAAACTCGATATCTTAAAGAAAAAAATCTGGAAATCTTTACTACATCATATTATCATAGAAAACAATAAATCCTTTAACAAATTTAATACACATAATATAGAATACTTGAATTTAAAGAGATTGTTATATGCCCACTTGATAAAGCAAATAACAATTACAGTTTCATTTGTAAAAAAAATTCTATTTAATAACTTTAGCTAAAGAAATGGGAATAATTTTAGAAAACAGTAAGTTAAAAATTTCTTACTCTAACCAAACATATGAAATATATAATAACGAGACCGAACCGGAAATTATTAACACACACAAAATACTATGTTTAAATAATAAACTTAAAATTGAACAAACAGAAAGAGTTCCATTGATATATTGTTTACCAAAGCTACAGAAAAAGCCAGTAAAATTTAGATTTATCACTGGAGCATATAATAGCTCCATAAAACCTGTTTCAAAAGAAATAACTAAAGTTTTTACTTTTCTAAAAAAACATTTCATTAAATATATTGGTGTAATAACATCGAGAAATAGAAATTTCATTGGTTCCCGGTCTATTAATAACATAGATATTTCTGAAAAAATTAATTAAAAAAAGGATAAAGGACGGCGTTCCTCAATCCCTTCTGGGATGCGCCAGCGCATTCTACTTCTACGGGATGTCGTGGAGGCGACATGAATGCGTATTTGGCCATACAATGACTTGCGGTGGCCAGCCGATGAACAAGTCAGCGCTTTATCCTTCCCAGACAAGTCTGCTACCAATTCACCGACCCCGGAGGGATGGAGGGCTTGGTTGGTCTGGGCGGGAAATCCGAACCAGGAACGTGGTATCGGGTGCAGGCGACAGTCACGCCTCCTCCAACTGCGCTACACGCGCCCTTGAATTACATACATTCTATAATAATTTTCAATACACTAAAATAAATAAAAAATGTAATAATAATAATAAAATAAATAAATAAATAGATAAAATAATTTAAAAATTGGGTACATAAAGATTACATGAAATATTAAAAATTAATAAAAAACATTTAATTTAATTCAATAAGTTAAGGTCAATAAGAAGATAAGCATCAAAAACAAAAGTTAATTATAAATGAAAGATAAAAACTAAAATTATAAAAATAAACAAAAATAAATAAACAATAATAATTTTAAAAAATGTGTATATACCATTTTCAGTTCAAATTCAACGTTTTCGAAATCAAATTCAAGGTTTTCGAAATCAAATTCAATGTTTTCGAAAGCGAATTCAACGTTTTCGAAATCAAATTCAATGTTTTCGAAATCAAATTCAACGTCTTCTTTGCAAGCTGTACGTTTCAATGTTTACTTCTTCTCAAAAAATTCAAACACTCAGAAAAGGCTATCCAACGAAAATTAGAAACAACTAGCAAGTTAAGCAGGTCAGGCACTTCAGTAGTGATGCGACACAAGTACATAGTAGTGAGCGAACTAAGCGATACAACTATATAGTATGATAAACAATACAGCAATACAACAATAACTATTCAAAGTAGCACAATGAGCAAGTGAAAGTAAATCATGTACTGTTGAATCTTTGCCCTGCTGCAGCTGCTGTCATGTTTACCATCATGTGGAGGACGTAGTTTGCACAATCTTGCTGCGATACCGATTGAACACCCTCTTCAATAACTTCGGCCAGCGTCCTTTCCGCGACTGGATTGTTTAGGAGGCGCCTCGCCGTAGTCTTCACTTTTGAAAAAACGTTTTCCGCAGGATTAAGCATGTAAGAGTATGGCGACAAAAACTTTAAGGTGTATGACTGTCCCATAATTGTCCGCAGGTCCTCCGCTTTGTGAATCCTGGCGTGGTCCATGATCAGCCACGCGCCATTCATCTCTTCGTTGTCGCGAATTCGGCTCAAAAGTTCTTCAATGAACTTGCAAAATTTGGCACTGTTGCATGTGCCATCACTGATAATTTTCCAGTGGAGGATTCCGGTATTGTTCATGGCAACAATTAGCGTAATCATACGACCTTTCATTGTGGGTACAACGACATTGGCTCGTGTTCCTTTCTTTGAGCGAGCCTGGGTGCGTCGTAAATAAAGGTTGAAACCGCTCTCGTCAATGAATACGCATTTCTGCTTGTCTGGTGGTGCGTGCTGCACAAAGTCGAGGGCGTAGGCTTGCCGACTCGCGATGGTTCTATCGCAGTTGACGCGGTCAAGCTCCCGGTGGCATTTTTTAAGTGTGATCTGGAGTTTCCTTAGAGCGTTGAAAATCGTAGCAACTGACACGTTGAGGTTTTTTTCGTCCTTGAGAAATCCTCAGAAAGAGTGGAGGGGTCGGCTTATATGATACGGGGGAGATTCCAGAGGAACGTTGAAATCGATTTGTAAGACATTGAATTTGATTTCGAAAACGTTGAATTCGTTTTCGAAAACATTGAATTTCATTTCGAAAACATTGAGTTTGATTTCGAAAACGTTGAACTTGAACTGAAAATGGTATATATGAGTAGTGTGTATGTGTGTTTAAATGAGTGTACATATATAAATAACATTAGGTATATAGTTAGTAACAACATGCTAACGGTTCTATAATGTAATACAATTGTGTTAAAACATAAGTGTTACCTGTATTTTTCAATTGTAAAATTTAGTTGCTAGTACAAGTTAAAACACATTTTTTTAATATTTCGCCTAATACAGTACTAGCAACTAAATTAATTAGTTACCTTCATCACTGATGACCCTCGGGGTAACTAATTATAAACTAATTATAAACATGTTTTGTATGAAGATAGAGGCGAAACAAAACATGTTTAAGTTATTGTTAGCTGTCGTTGTTTTAGAAGATGTTGTTGTCCTTTGTTCAAAATTGTTGTGTCACTGGATTTCATGTTATTGAAGAGCTATGAAAATAGTTTTAATTTTAATAAATAATAATATAATAATTATCTAAATACTGTTACGTATAGATTTTCACCTAATTCTATTGTGTGGTGTGTGCAGCGTGATAGCAACAGTGTGTGCGTGTGTGTGTGTGTGTGTGTGTGTGTGCGTGTGTGCGTGTGTGCGTGTGTGTGTGTGTGTGTGTGTGTGTGTGTGTGTGTGTGTGTGTGTGTGTGTGTGTGTGTGTGTGTGTGTGTGTGTGTGTGTGTGTGTGTGTGTGTGTGTGTGTGTGTGTGTGTGTGTGTGTGTGTGTGTGTGTGTGTGTGTGTGTGTGTGTGTGTGTGTGTGTGTGTGTGTGTGTGTGTGTGTGTGTGTGTGTGTGTGTGTGTGTGTGTGTGTGTGTGTGTGTGTGTGTGTGTGTGTGTGTGTGTGTGTGTGTGTGTGTGTGTGTGTGTGTGTGTGTGTGTGTGTGTGTGTGTGTGTGTGTGTGTGTGTGTGTGTGTGTGTGTGTGTGTGTGTGTGTGTGTGTGTGTGTGTGTGTGTGTGTGTGTGTGTTAAGGGCCTGCTCATACTTCGCGGCGAGAACGACTCGTCGCCTGTGCAAAACATGCAAATCTATAAAAACCGAGCGATCGACACCGAACTCTGTTCATACTCGAGCGCTGTCGCTGTCGCCTGTTCAGACTTTGCGCCTGCGACGGGTGCGGCTGAGGCGACGGACGGAGTGTGGAGTACGTAATCACACCATAGCGTACTAGTGTTCGAAGGAAACGACTCCTATTTTGCCGTTCTGCAGATCAAGGTAAGGAATGGTTCTTTTGAGTGACAGATTGATGATGTAGGTAGACGGTTTGCAAATGTCTGTGTTGACTGATTAACTGACTGACAAGTAATAGGCGTTATGGTGCAATTACGTCCACCAGACTACGCCCGTCGCCTCAGTCGCTCATGTTGTTCTCGTCGCCTGTTGATACTTTCCGAGCGCTCGCGTCCCTCTCGTAGCTCTTGTCGCTGCCGTCGCGAAGTATGAACAGGACCTTGTTAGCTCTATTTCCTTCCTTGTGTGGAGCGTATACGATTGGAGCACGCTAGTCACTGCGGCTGGATAGCAACCGTTCAATCTGGGAATTTTTCAAAAAAAAAGCTGATCAAAATGAAGGGACCAGTTTCTGAATCGAAAAGAAGTTATTCGGATTTTCCGAAGTATTTTTCGACCTCTGTTGAGTGACCATACTTCTTGAATCTTGAAGCCTCGCTGACGTGTCACAGAGAGGATTGCGCCATGCATTCGTCCACTATGTCACTGATTGATAGTGTGAATGTTGCTCGTGCGATGGCTTCTTGCTATAATGTCGGTTTAAATGCATTTCTGATAAAGCAGCTCGTTCAGTATTATTTTTAAAAAAAACTGGATTCACGGTGGAATCAATCCGTACGACCGTAATAACTTCGATTTCTATGCACTTCGAAATAATCCTTGAGGCAGTCCCGTGGTTAAAGGAATGAGAATCCAACTTCACGTAAAAGTGGTTAATCCGGGTAATCCGTCCGTAACTGTTGCTATGTGCATCCACACAAAATTAATGGCCGGTGCCTTGACGCGTCGACATTACTGATCTCTGCTCAACGCTAAGCGCCGAAGGACAGCACCAATCGACCAGCTATTCATTATCGATCGACTTTATCGGTTTTTGGTTGATTTGAACCGGGCATCTAAATCGAGGAAAAACGGATACGGCGAACAGGCTCCACAAGGCAACAATGTCGATCAACAGCGGTCAAGGAACAGTAACAATATTGACGAAGGAGCTGATCTCGATCGATTGATCACACCAAGAATCAGTTCTCCCTGTAAGGGCTTCATGTACCCTCACGACGGAAATGAATTAAATGCCAGGACGTTTTCTAGCAGCCAGTATTGATCGATGAGGCACTATTGATCGGTTTTATCGATTTTCCCCAGAGTTCATGGTTTGAAGTATGACTCACTGCGAGACGTTTGCAGCAAGAAAGGCCTAGCAACAAGAAAACAGTACCGCCAAACAACTACTATCGATTGTTTTATTGATTTTTCCGCTCCTGTCTAAACGATACAGGAATCGTGCGAGCCTTGCCCTATGAAGTGAGCGATATCGATCAACCGCACCAGCTATTACCAACCGATTTTATCAGTTCTTGTACACATCTCAAAATTTGAGGTGGGGAGGGCTCACGCGAAAGCATCTGTCACTAGGTGCATAGAACAGGTCGACCAATATCGATCGACATTATCGATTTCTGTGCAGAGTCAATCATTTGGGCGTAGCGCCCAATCTTCCTTCGCATTTTTGATTTTTCCACAAATTTAAGTTATGAATCTTCTAGAAAATGTATAGAAAACTGTTTGGACTTATAAAAACGTGCAAGGAGGGCGAGAAGAGTAGCATTTCGACGTGAAAATGGTAGAAAAGCCATGTAGTCACGGTGAGCATCACCGCTTCTCCGCAGATGAGATCCAACGACGATTTTACACGAATCTTTATCAAACAGGGTTAGTCTTTGAAGACGAATCCGCAATAAGCATGACAAGACCGACGACGAGCAACAGGGCGCTTTTTTGCCCAGCAGAAGCAGCTTTCACTTTTCGAGAACAACACTCAACTCAAATAATAACAGACCAAGACGGGGGATGGGGGTGGGATCAGAGAAGACGACGTCGACGAATCGGACAATACATGATGATGGTCTTGAACAGATACCTTATAGTACACATACACATATAAAACTGAGACCCGCGATTAGATGCGACGAACGAACTGGGGACGGCGGCGTGCGTCCTTCAGCCGCCGCGCGACGCGATCCGCTGAGTCGATCGATATCGATCGTCGCGCGGCGACAGAAGTATAAACGCTGCCTTATAGACCTCATCTTTCTCTCTCTAAAGGTCTCTTTTAACCAAATTATGTCGGGAGGGTTTGCAACAAAAGAACACAGCAACAGAACTCTCAAAAATTCTCAAATAAACACCTGCACTATTTACAATATTCACAGCACTGAAAGAAACGAGATACATCGCTCATTCGATATAAGCATCGACAGATAAGCATTTGCACACTTGCAGAACGCGAACAACGCTAAGAGATTTGCTCAGAAAAAACGAAAAAATCGAAGAAAAAAATGAACACGCTTTGGTACGGCGACCTCGTAGCATCACATAAAAAGACATGCAAAACAACAGATGCTCACAAAAAGCAAACAAATACAGCTCCATTGCGCGAAAACATTGGTGTGTTTAGACTACCCGACGTGGAGTATGCGGAAAATGAACGGGGTGGGCGGGGTGAAGACTTCAAATGAACACGATGAACCTGAGCGCAACACTGGCGCAGCAGCATAGACCGCTTCAGTGCTTCTCTTCACGATGAAGCATTCGTAGAAACGACCGGCCGCTCGCGATGAACTTGCTGCCGGACGATGGGCTCGGCGACCTGGAATTCCGCCTTCTTAAAGAGGAAATCTGAATGTTTGAGATTTTTTCCCTAATTTTTCCCTTTTTTAAAACGAATGGCATCGAATCTCCGCCCCTGTCATTTACCAAAATGTCAACAAAAAGGATGAAGGATGGCGTTAATCAATCCTTTTTGGGATGCGCCACACATTCTACTTCGATGGAATCTCATAGAGGAAACGGTATTTGAGCAAGACGTCCTCCCGTTTTACGTGACTATGTCACTGAGTCCATGCGTGCGTCCGTCCACGCCGTTCAATAATTGATGGCCGCTTGGCGACTCTTCGCCAAATTTAATCACACTATCTAGTCCGATTGGTTGAACCGAAAGAGTATAACCCTTGCCAAACAAGTCCAGTACCAAAGAATTGGCTGGCCTGGGCGGGAAATCCGAACCAGGAACCTGGTATCGTGTGCACTCAACAGCCAGAATCTCTTCCGACTGCGCTTCACGCGCCCATCATGTCGATAGCACGTCAAAACATGACAAAACAGTGAACGACGCGCTGCACGCGGCAATCCGAACTGCACACGCCGCGTTTGAAATTTGAATTTCGCGCGCAAAACGAATGACGCCGATTCTGCGATGCCGCCATGGACAACTCCTGCGTATCCGTCTGCGCTATCAATTTTAATGATTTTCAATAATTATTCGTAAATTCCTCCATAACTGCTCCTTTAAAAGGTAGAGGGCAGTCTCTTATAGCCGATAAATAATTTTAATCTCCTACATCTCCATCACGAATCTTTTGAAATTTCGGCGGATCACAGTAGATTACAGTATCTACGGGTGACTTAGGCCCCGTTTATCCTTCGACGCGACGCCGCGTATAGTGGTCGTATTGATTGAGCGACTTGGAGGATCAATTTGGCCACTTTACAAGCCGTCGTGTCGCTCGGGGTCGGAAGCATAAACGGGGCCTAAGGCCTGGCTTACACGTGTGCAGCCCCGCGGCGCGGCGCGATGATCACCATAGATATCGATTTTTCGCGCCGTCCCGTCGATATCTATTCCGACTATGGTGCCGCGCTCCACAGGGGCGCAACTATAAACCAGGGCTAAGACTGTCGAGGTTATGATTACCGATGTCGTTCCAACTTTTTCTATGCCGGTTATTTGGGGGTGCTGACAGCGAATCCTACATCCGTTTTTGAAATTGCGGCCGATTACGGTAGTTTACAGTAGGTGCGGGTGACTAAGGCTATTGGGGTTTAGACTACCCACTGTATCCTACCGTACTCCACCGAAATACCAGAAACGAATGTCAGATTCTTGATCAACACCCCGAATAACCCGCCCAGACAAAGTCTGAGCGAAATCGGTGATCAAAAATCGACAGCTTTAGTCACGGTGGTGGCGGTGAGAACAGCTCGTCTAGCCGGCAAACTGCCGCCACCAGGAGAATCACTCGATTTTGCACACTTTCCGACTGGTCCATCCCAAATGGGATGATGCTCTTTCCCTTCAAATCTACGACAATGCGCTTTACTACGATTTCATCTCATTAACAGGCTCACCTCGTCAGAATCGGTGCCGGATCCGTGTGTTCCGATCTGGCCAGCGGACTCACTGGTATAGGCGACGTCGGCATTTTCACCACGTTCATGTTGCCGCCCGACGACGTTCCCAGACCCGCCGATGAAACGGGGACCGGCTGCTTGAGGCCCCTAAGCGACTGTGGCCTCGAGGACACCAGAGGGGATCTGAAGTCACAAATATTGACGACGATCTAAGCGGACGCAGGCACGGAGAAGCAAGGAATCAAGCGGCCCACCTATTCTCCTCTCTCAGACCGACGTCTGACAAACGCTTATGGCACACTGACTTCGACCCCGTGCTGGAGATAGTGCCAGCGGCCGTTGACGAGCTGATGCTTGGAGGGCATGCTGCAGAAGACTGTGGCCCTCCGAGAATAGCTCCGTCCTGACTTGAAACTGATCTGAAAGCCAGCGCGGTTTATTCCGTATACGACGGCAGTCCATTCAGCAGCGCGGCTGATCGATATCGACGGTTATTGCACCAGTCGGGAACAACTCACCTTGGCATGAACGTTTGCTTCTGACTTGAACTACCCGGAATGATTTCGTTCGTCGAACGCTTTCCGCTAAGACGACGAAGCAGAGACGAAGGCTTCCTGAAGTAAACGACTGAGTCTCCGCTTATAGTCCGCGAAAGCAGCTACACGGGCGATTGTTCGCCCGGGCAAAAGATTTTTTTGCCGAATCATATCGTGAACGATATGGCGACGCTGTCCTAATCGATGGGGGCGCAGCTGATTGAATGTGCCCGTATTTCGTCTCGCCGGACATACAACACGACACGAAGTTTGCAGACGGAGCCATGTTCCACATTACCAAAGAGATGCGACTTCGCCCCAGAAGTCAGTAGAAATCGATTGGTATTGATTATTTGATCAATGCCGTTTATTTTTGGTGAAAACATTTCAGCGCTTAAGTGGCAACCATATCGGCGCCTCAAATGGCGAATTTTAAGCAAAAATTGACTATTGATTTCTGTCGCTTAATTGATTGTGTTTACTCACTGAGAAGTGCACTCGGTAGCGACCACATTCCGGGTTGGATTCAGTTCATAAGGTCAGCTCAAAACAATTATCGATCCGATCGATTATTGATTCTTATTGATCAACTTATCAATTTTGTTTACTGTGAAGGCCGTTCACTGAGATAGACATCTCATCTACATCATGCTCATGCGAAACGTTCGGTAAAATATCGAACGATTATCGATTCAATTATCGATTTGGATTGATCGATCGACCTCGCCTTTATTTCGGAGCACGTTTAGTATCAACTCCGTCTCAAATGGACGTGGTGTAAATCAATGGCATCAAACGATATTGACTGTTTGCTTGCTGTGAATTCCGTTTATCGTGAGGCCCGATAATTTTGATTGATATTGATCGGTTGCTACTATTGACTGATATTGATCGGTTATGTTTACTTGTTAGGAAGCCCGTCCACAAACCATTTAAACGATGTCACACACACGTTAAGTTGGAAAACTCATGCAAAATCGACAGTATCGATCATTCTATTCGAGCCACCCCGCGTAATTAGACGATTCTGAGCAAAGATGATCGATTATCGATCGGTATTGATAGACTGATCGATTGTATACAGTGAGTGATCCATACAACGGCCATTATGCGTATTAATGTCGGAGTAATTAATGAACGGAATTGTCGAATTCATACAAAATCCGTTTTTATCGATCGGTATCGATCGTTCTATTGATCTCAACATCATTTTTGAATCTTCAACGTTAATCTCTGGCCAAAAGTCACCAATTGCTACCATCGATCGACATCAATTATAGGCTTTGTTCACCTGATGCTACAAGCACGTGCAGCGATTACTGTATTAGCATTTACTTTTGCGCGAAAATTCGATCAATATCGATCGATCTGTTCAGACGGCCATTAATTATACGCGTGCCGCCGATGTACAGAATCCCTATACCTAGTAGGATACCCAGTTGTCGAGCAAAAAATCGCTCAATATCCTTTCGGTCATGACACTTCGCGAAATTATTGGCGCAGCTATCAGTTTCGCAAGGACGCACGGAGGTACGTACAGACACTTGGCGAATCAATTCCCTACACATATCAAAACACTTCGCTGTAACGAAACATCGACGAGAATTCATTGATTCACCACATTTCATCCAGCCCTTCGAGCGGCAACTAACTCTGCATGGATGCACGGACAGACAAACGGACATCGTAATTGGACAATAGCATTCGTTATGCAACTATCTGTCACTCTTCACTACATTTCATGGTGCCCTTCGAGCGGTAACTGATACTGCATGGACGCACAAACAGACAAACGGACAACATTCTATATATAGTGGGACATACGTGTTTGTTTCGTAACTGTCCGTTACTTTTCACTACATTTCATGGATCCTTTCAAGTGGTAATTAATTCTGCATGGACGCAAAAACAGACGAACGGACACCTTAATGGGCCAATATTTCATGGAGCCTTTCGAGCGGTAAGCAATTCTGCGTGGATGCACAGACGGACAAACGGACACCATTCTATATATAGTAGGACACAAGCCTTCGTTCCATAACTGTCGCTACTTTTCACTACATTTCATGGATTCTTTCGAGCTGGAAACCAATTCTGCGTGGATGCAAAGACAGACAAACGGACATCCTTTTTGCATCGTAACACTCCCCCATTTTTGCAGATTCAACCGCCAGAAAAGCACCAGAAGACAAAAATATGGTCCCAAGCTGCAAAGCCATCCACTAACCTCGGTTTCTTTTCGAGCGGAACGCGACGCTGGGGTCGTTTCGGTTTCTTCTTCGCCAACTTCCCCAGAGTCTTCCTCGGCGCTCCTTCTTTGATCGACGTTGAGGCCAATGGAGTCACCTGAATGGAAGGAATCAGGATCGCACCAGGATTCGGACGGAATCAGTCGGGCGATACCTTCAGTTGCAGCTCGTTTCCGTAGCTGAGCAGCCGATGCATGAGCTGCGGGTGTGTCAGGTTGTGGACCGGCTGCCCATTCACTGCAGTGATCAGATCATCGCTGCGTAGACCGGCTTCATACGCTGGACTACCTGGAAGCGACAATATCGATTGCACGCGCGAACTAATCGATATCGGCGGCGACTTGAGTATGAACCGTGTCTTACCTTCCACGACAGCCGTCACAATGTGCTCTATCGTGTAATAATCCGAGTGCTCACTGAGGTAGACGCGAACCGACTTCAGCGTGAAGCCGTAGCCGAACAGGCCTTTCCTGGAACGGAGCCGAATTACTCGCGGAACCGGCAGAGAGCCACCAAGTCCTGCGATACCTGATCGAGATCGGCTGTTTCCCAGCAGGCTGTGCGGGGCTCAGCTGCTCGCCGTGATGAGCGTGCGACAACGTGCCGTCATAGGACGACACCGACGACGCCGACACAGCTCCCGGTGACAGCTGACCGGACACCTGAGTACGGTTGGGTTTGGGTTTAGGAGGTGCGGTAGAGAAGTGCTCCGCCCAGAGCAACTTACCACATAGCAGGTGTCGTTGCTGCCGGAGCTGGCCTGCTGCTGCTGCTGAGTGGCGGCTGATGTCGTTGGAATGACGAGTTGCAGCGGCGATGGGGAGTGAGACTGAAACGAACATCAGGGATGGGAACACAACGCCGTCGCAGAATAGTGGGGTCAACCTTGTTCTCAGAAAAATGACGAGGAAGCGTGAATATTTTTCCAAAGCAAACACCGAATACAATATATTTCTGTTGGAATCAACAACGAAAATACCATTTTCGAGCCGTGGTTTCATCGCAGCGAAATGCCTTTTCCGGCCGAAATGACGTAAGGTGAAAACGCAACGGAATTCGAGCCAAAATGAAGTTACAAAGACGTGTCTCATGCTGAGAAAGACCGGGTAAAACGAGCACAATTTGGTCCAAAACGACGTCGCGATGGAACCACCCATTTCACGACAAAAATGATTTTGATTCGAAACGACATTTTAAAAAAACCCACGACGAAGCAAGATCAGTACAAAATGATCGTTTTCCGATTAAAATGACGACGCGATTTAAACAGTCGCTTTGGAGCCGAATTAACGTCAGAACAAAACAAAAATCGGCAGGAAATGACGCAGTGGAAGCGGGTTGCCCACCGATGTAAGCCAAGTATTAGGTTATCCCATAAGTCACCGCCATTTTTTTTTCAACGATTCATTACGGATTTCGCCGGCGGTCTCTTGCACAGTGCTACACAGCTTTCGAAAGAGAATGATCTGCTCCATCAGACATGTATAGCATTTCTTTTTTCATCCTAAATTCCGTCAATTTTTAGGTCGCTGAAGTGGAAAGTGAAAAAGCGGCCACCTGGGCAGTTCGTTCTCTCCATTTACGTTTGGAATTTTTGCGCAGTTTTTCATAGCATTTGGAAGACAATGTTCTGTACTACAGGAGTACGTGTTGGTGCTATTCGCTCAATTGACCTTTATTGATCTTTAGGTCATCAAATTGGGAAGTCCGACTTTTCCGCCCGAATTTTTTACCGACAGCTTCTTCTCTGGGGTGGACTTTTTTGGTTGGTGTTATATGTCGTTCGGAAGAGGGTGTCTTGCTCTATAAGAATTTGTGTTGCGTTTATTGGCTCACGCTGATTTCTGTCGAATACCAACAACTGAAGAAGGAGAAGGAGTTGTTGGTGCAGATGATTTTTCTTTTATTGGAATTTTGTTGATATTCGACAGAAATCAGCGAACAAATGCGACACAAATTCTTATAGAGCAAGACATCCTCTTCCGAACGACATATAACACCAAGCAAAGAAGTCCAACCACAGAGCAGGAGCTGTCGGTAAAAGTTCGGGCGGAAAAGTCGGACGTCCCAATTTGATGCCCTAAAAATCAATAAAGGGCAAGTGAGAAAATAGGACCAACACATATTCTTGTAGTACAGAACATTGTCTTCTAAGTGCTATAAAGAACTGCGCAAAAAATTCCAAACCTAAGCGGAGAGAAGGAACTGTCGGCGATGGCCACTTTTTCACTTTTCACTTCAACGACCTAAAAATTGACAAAATTCATGATGAAAAAAGAAATGCAATACATGCTCTGATAGAGCAAATCATTCTCTTTCGAAGGCTGTATAGCGCTATGCAAGAGACCGCCGGCGAAATCCGCAATGAATCGTTGAAAAAAAAAGCGGGAACTCATGGGACAACCTAATAAATATGAAGCAAACACACCGTGAAGAAAAATGTCACGATAGCAACGTTCCTTTCGGCCCGAAATGACGTCATGGTAAGGGATGGGCGGAAATTTCGAAAGTTCCCTCCCCCCCCCCCCCAAAAAAAAAACAGAAAATCGAGTTCGTCGGAAAACAGAGACAAGAAAACAAAAAGCCAAAGACGCCAGAGATCAGAAGAATTTGAATTTATCGCATTAGCTACCTATTGTGTCTAAAGATGTATTTTTACCGATAACCAACATTTTCCTACTATTTCACGTTGAACTGGACACTTATTGTATCGACATAAGCTGGATAGATGTAAAATTTAAAGTTAAAATAAAAAAGTGCATTAAAATTTAAATAATACGAATAAAAAAATCAAATTCAAATCAAACTGAACAGTTCCCCAAGAGAAAAACGAACGGGTATGTGACTAAAGCAGATCCTTTTTCTTTTCTTTTTTTTTCTTTGAAAAATTTGAGATTCACTTGCCCCAATTAATTGAGCACAGTGCCTGAAATTTTACGAAATTTTGATTTGCAGTTAAAAAAAATTAATCAAATATTCTTTCAACATGCAGTAAAAAATCAACCTTGATTATACGAAGAGTAGATCAAACAAAATATGACACGGTGAAATGGTGTCACGGTCTTTTTCGGGCTAAAATGAAGCCACGATGAGATCTCTTTCCGGGCCGAAATGACGTCATCTTGGATTTCTTTGTGCCATTCTCACGTTCTTTCGAGCCGAAAAGTGAGCCAAACAGGCTGGATAACCAAGACGTGAGCTGTGTTAATAGAAGGGAGCGCTAAAAAACTGTAAAAGGCAGTGCTACACTTCGTTCGGTAGATCAAATCGAGAAAAATCAGAGAAAACGCGGCGTTTCCTGGTTTTTCTCTTGAAGACGGACGCAGCAGTGACTTTTCTACACAAAGTAGTGGCCACACTATACTGCGACGATGCCGAGAACTTCGAAAAACCTCCGATGAACTCACCCTGAATCTGACACCCTCGTCCACCGGCGACAGCTCCTTGCATGCGCGACTTTCCGACGGCGAATGATGCTGTTCTTCTGGATCGCACGAAATCGCGAATCGAGGCAGTGGTGACCTGAAGATGAATCTTGGTTAGAAGATGCTGCAGATGAGACTGAACACTTCTTCAACACACCTTCTCGAGTCCATTCCGACGACGACAGTGCTCACATGCGACGAGTCCATACTGCTGTCCGTTGACGAGCAGGCCGTATTCTGACAGCCGGTTCCTGTGGTTCCGCTGGACGACGTCGACACGTTGGCCTGGCGCTGCGTAGAGAACCTTCTCCTTAGGAGCATAGCCTGGAATTCGCTACTTTATTCCTTGGACATGCTGGAAATGTCCAGAAAAAACACTAACCGATGGTATGGGACACTCTTTCTCATCGATCAAATCGGCCACCGACTGATCCTCACTCGACTGCGTGGTCGACGACGGCTTTCTGGAGCGTTTCGACTGTTGCGCTGCCGTACTCTGAAGCTTATCAATGGAATCAGCGCCCCAAATCTCATCTCTTTCAGGGTTTATACTCAAGATACGACGCAACGCGGCAACATGCCAGCTACCATAGCGAAGATGATCGATATCGATTACATGTTCAGTGATTCGTCGCGCAGCAACTGAAGTATAAACACCGAATGAATGCAAGATACCTGCTGCGTTGGCGGACTTTGCTCCATGGCGACGATCGAGTGTCGAGGACTGGCCGTCGAGAAGGAGTGGAACATCGGGGCCGCGGCCGCTGACGCTGCAGCTGCTGATTCTTCTTCGCCGCACGACTCCGCATCGTGGTTGTAGCGATCGGAACGCGCTGAACACAAACGGAATGGAGCAGCGTGCAACAAAGGAGAAGGCCCTAAGCAATTGTAGAAACAGGGAGATCTTGGGCGGAAATATCGGAACTAGTCGCCAATGTGGCCTACATGTGGGCAACGGACCAATAAGAACGCAGCGAACGTGCTTGCCACCTAGAGGGGCGGGTACGGTCCACATTAACGGCCACGTTATTATTGTAGGCCACATTAACGACATATGGCTTAACCACCGGCTATAGCTTAGCTCCAACAATAAATGTTACAATAGTACAACAGCAACTGATCGATATTGCCTTAATGGCTTGCAATCCTATCTATTGGTCACCATATCCTCGTGTTTGTCGCCCAGAGCAGAAACACAAAAACAAAAATCAATAAGATCAATCGATATTGGTTGTCAAAGATCGAATGAAAATAAGTCCAAACCACCACTTTGTGAATCCGCCGAGAATTGGTGACCGCTCTTCAGGTTTCATTTTGGTGGTCGTCTTTCAAGCGAATGAGCCGGCCACTAGACAGGCTGCACTCTAGATGGGCTTATCGATCAGACAGCCAATATCGATCGTTCTTATTTATTTTTATTCTTACTTTCATTCTATCCAAGAACAAAAACAAATAGGAACGATCGATATTGATCGTCTGACCCATAAGCCCATCTAGGTTGACTCCTGTCTAAAGACCATCACATTCGCTTGAAAGACAACCACCAAGATGAAAACCGACGAGCGGTCACCAATTTTGCGAGGACTCACTATGTAGTCGTTTCGTAAAGAGGCGAAGCACCATTAGGGGGGGGGTTTATACTTTAGTCATGGTCGGCCGCCGTTTCGAAAACTATCAATAGCGAACGTACGCGCTACCTAATCGATATTGGTCGTACATGCTGCCTAATCGATATTGATAGTTCCTATGTTAATAATAAGAAAGAAAATAATGAAAAAAGAAAAATGTGACCGGCAACTGACGTATAAACCCCGTCTTAGGCGGGATTTGTACTTCTGTCACGAAGCGGCGCATCATTATGAAAGCTGCCAATATTGATCGTCTGCACCGGTCAATCGATACAGACAGATTTCATAACGCCGCTCAGCGTCTGAAGTATAAATCCCGCCTTATGAAGACACGGTTAATTCATCTCGTCGTCTAACTTCTCTTATATCCCACTATTTTATATTTCAATGTAGTTTCCAGTCAGATGGCACACAGAAAAGTCATGTCGTTCTCAGGCTCATCCAGTTTTCTCCCAAATTTTCAGCGCACTCGTGGCCAATCCTCTCCTACACGTACTTTCCGGGGGTTTCCGGTCAAAATTTCGACAGATTTTCCCCAGGTTGGCGCTGATTTGGTTCCCCAATGGCCTAAATAGCCGTGCAGAGCGCTCACTGTCAAAATAGCTGGTGTCCTCCTCGTTCTCGAGCTGCGGCACGAACTCGGCCTTCTGTCGAAGCAGCGTGTTGAAGTCGAGCGAAGCGAAAAACGGATGAACCATCAACTGTGTGGCGCCGACGATTGCTCCTAAAGACGAGGACGATATACATCGCAGATCTGCTGAATGCTAAAGGCTTCGAGCGGCTGTAGTGCTCACCCAGTCTCTCCACTGGATTCTTCTCAAGAAGCCGTCGAATCAGATCCTCAGCATCGGGAGGCAGCGCCTCGTCGCCATCCGGATACTCTACCTCTTCTGAAAATTTGATCATTGGCCATCAGTTGATGCTCCTAGAACTTCAGCGAAATCCATTCCTACCTGATATCACCTTGGAGAACAGATCTTCGGGAGAATCGCCGAAGAACGGCACACATCCGACGAGGAACTCGTACAGAATCACACCCAACGCCCACCAGTCCACTGGCTTACCGTAGCCTTGCCGAAGAATCACCTCAGGAGCGATGTATCTGAAATCAGTGCTTGTTTACAGAGCACTCCAGCTAAGGAACGGCACAGAATTTAGCCGCTACGCCGTGCAGCAGTAGAATAGCAGCGATCAATATTGATCTTGGTCTAATCGATATCGATTGCTTTTTCTGTTAATAGTGCACTCTGGCGACAATTTCCTCGCTCTGGAAAAGCATCCAAATCGATTAATGTCGATCGATTGCCCGAGAAAAAGCGATCTACCCCGGCAATCAGCCGTCACCGTTGCGGGCCATGAAGAGGCACTTGTGTAAGGTCTATACTTCAGTCGCTCCGCGGCGCGGCTCCACAATAGCTACGACTATTGAGCGGAGGGAGGCCAGTCGATATCGTTACTTTTTCTGTTGCTGCGCCTCATGGCGACTGAAGTATAAGGCCCCGTTCATACTTCCAACGCGAGCTACGCGACGCCACGTATTGTAGCAAAACTGATCGAGCGCGTCGCCATAATATGGCCACAATACGTGGCGTCGCGTCGCTCGGCGACGAAGTATAAAAGGGCCCTAAAACGCAAGTTGGCCGCGACGCAGTGTTTTAGCTTGAGCTACATCGATCTTACACGCGGCCTAATCGATAGAAGCGACTTCGTCGGCCGAACATAGCATGTAAATCGATTGCAGACCCTGCGCAAAAATCGGTATGCATTCTTTGCCCAGCCGATTATTCGCGACAATGACGAATTATGGACAGATCCCTAGTCACCGCGTGATGTGGCAGCTCGTCGAGAGCGATCGCTATCGATTCCACATGCGAAGAAATCGATATCGATTGATTTAATTCCGACGTGGCGAATTAAGTATAAACCGCGTCTAAGACGAAGAAACTATATCAAAATACAATTAATCTCATGCGCAACATTTTGTGCAGACAAATAAATAAATAAATAAAACTATAGCATTCTGAGGTGTCCAAAAAACCAAGCGAAACGGTAACACAATATTTAACAATAAAAATAGCACCAAAAACACTTACTCTGGAGTGCCACAAAGCTGCTTGTCTTTGAACTGCTGCGTGTCGACCGTGCTCTCAAAACCTTCGGCCACGAGAGTCGTTCGGTTCATGAGGCCAATTTTCGACAGTCCAAAGTCCGTCAACTTAATGTGACCCATGGCTGTGATCAGCAGACTGAAAAGTAGATCACATCGAATAAATTACAGGCGCGTTCATAGTCACGTCACCATGCCGCGCTGTATTACCAGAACCACTGGATATCGATTAGGCAGTGCGAATGATCCTTACCGGCGGCCTTCACAGCGAAAGCCATCGATATCGATCCGCAGAGCAGTCTAATCGATATCGAGTGACCTCATACTTTCGCGCAGCGTACGGCGACGCGAAGTATAAAGGAGGGGTTGAACTCTTTCATTGGTGGACGTTTTATATTCCGAAGGCACATAACATTGAATAAAAATAGAAAGAAAAGTAAAACAGGAACCAATAAAAATAGAAGAAAAACAAAAATAAACGAGAAACAACGAACTTGTCCGGTTTCAAGTCGCGGTGCACTATACCATACGAATGCAGGTACTCTATCGCCAACACAGTCTCCGCCACGTACAGTCTAAAACATACATTTTTTGGGCGCTGAACTATCCAACAAGAAGTGTTGCTGCATCTCAATTTAGGTGGGCCAAACCTGCGTGAGCCTGTAGTGCTCAAGTAAATGAATTGCTCGCATTCATGCTCATCCAACGTCATACTTCTTACCTTGCATCACATCAGAATTTACAGGGTTGCCCACCTAATTTGATACAACACGTCTGGCACGTCTTTCCTTTATTTTCACGCATTCAATTTTTAAAGAAAAAACAGCTTAAAGGGCATAGAATACCCCTCTCCGGTAAAATATCGATTAATCCGCGCGAACAATCAATAACCACAGGCTTCAGGACTATGGACACCATAACATGGACGTTTTTGACCAGCGAGGGAAGGTAATCTGGTAAATTACGTTTCCTATAAAAATCGCATCCCTTTGTCTGTCCCCCGTCATCGCAAAATAAACGACCGTTTCAGGTCCACACCCAATCGGTAGGTTTTATCGAATACTTTTCATTGTCCGCGCGAAATTAATGACGCGTTCGAAGAGATTTCCAACAAAATTTTTGTTTCTATCGGCTCTTTTCTCTAAGGTCCCGTTTACACTTCTCGCGCCGAGCGACGCGACGGCATGTGAAGTGGCCCAAATTGATCGATCGCATCGCTCGATCAATGTGGCTACAATACGTGGCGTCGCGTCGCTCAACGTCGAAGTATAAACGAGCCCTAAGGCTAGAAAACCATGACTATTGGGACTCCCATGCAGGCAGGCCTCACACAAAAGTATCGATCCGGAACACAATAGCGGTCAATATTATCGATTTTTGCGCGAAATTGACTTTCTGAGACGCGGAATAAGGTATAAGGGAAATAGGAATAAGGGAAATAGGTCCTAGGGTGAGTAAACGTCTCAGGTATACAGATGGATTGCTGTCGTCCTGAAAAGCAAACCTCCAGTTATCATTCCGTCGTCCGCGCAAAATTAATGGCCGCCCGAAGTGCTTCACGACAACTCTGCCTTTTGATCGATTTCCTTTCTGGGGATGACCGGCTCCAGGTGGTAATTGCGCTATGTGGGCAGGCCTCAGATCGAGTGAAGATGTCAATCGATCGATCAATATCGATCAGCGTTATCGATTTTTGCCCAGAGTTGAGCCTTCGACGTCAGGTGGACAGAAACATGATAGCGGTGATCATCCTTCACTACTGTGTGAGCCATATTGATCGATTACTGCCGACGTTTAGTGCAGATTCACAGATGCTATTCCGTCGTCCGCGCAAAAATAGTTGCCGCTGGTAAAATCTCCCAGCAGCTTCGTCGTTTTATTGATTTTTTTTTCTGGAAAGAGCACAGAAGGTGGAATTATGTCGAGGGTGAATATAATGTACGTGGGCTGTATATCAAATAAAAGTAGGGATCGAAAAATCAGTATCGATAAATTGATTGATATTGATTTTCGTCCACAATGCACCGCCTAGTGCCCGCCCAGGAAGAATTTCCCAACAGTACCAATAGTCCCAGTCTTGAAAAAGAAGGAAAAACGCAGATTTCCGCACAACAAAACCCAGCTCTATCCGCGAACAGTCCTCACCTGGACAAGTCGATCGGCAGCGTGCCGGCGCTCTTCAGCAGAGCCGCACAATCGCCGCCTTCGACGTACTCCATGAGCATGCAGAGATGGTGCCTCGTCTCGAACGAGCCGTAGAACGACACCACGAACGGATTGTCGGCCATCGTCAGGATATCGCGCTCGGCAAACACCTGCAGAGCACAATTTGGCGCTGATCTACATGGACAGTTGGTGTTTCTACTCTGCCAAAAACTGACCTGATCAACCTGATTTCGCAGCACCAGCGTCTGCTTGTTCATCTTTTTCAGCGCAAAGCGTTGACGGGTCTCCCGATGTCTCACCAGATACACCGCTCCGTATGCGCCATTACTGACCAGCTGAAAAAATCGGGGTGAATACACGCAAAACTGAACACAAAGCGCACTCTTTTTAAATCTAATCGGACAGTTTCTAGATCAAAATAGGTGTCTTTTTGAAATAGGCACGTTTTAAGAAGATCTAAATGAATTTCAAACAAAAAAACAACTCCGACAATCTTGAAAAATCAAAAAAATTTCTAATAAAAATATCTAAATATCTAATTAAATAACAATATAATATCAAAAAACCAAAAAATCTTACACGGCCTCATAGGGAGACTAAAAATTCGGTACCTTGTACAAACGTCTCTATCCACTAGAATGTTTTCAGGCCTATTTTATAGTGCAAAATGCAAAAAAGGCAGACAGTCGTTAATATGACCTACGCAGGGAGACGAGTGCGCGCAATCTAATCACAGCCAATCAGAGCACCGACTGTACACGCCCCCTCGGGTGGCAAGCCCTTTCAATACGTCCTGATTGGCTTGGGCGCGTGTAGCGCAGTCGGAGGGTGCGCCGACGCTCGCGTGCATCCGATACCAGGTTCCTTGTTCGGATTTCCCGCCCAGGCCAACCAAGCCTTCCATCCCTCCGGGGTCGGTGAATTGGTACGAGACTTGTCTGGGAAGGATAAAACGCTGACTTGTTCATCGGCTGGCCACCGCAAGTCATTGTATGGCCAAATACGCATTCATGTCGCCTCCACGACAACCCGTAGAAGTAGAATGCGTGGCGCATCCCAAAAGGGATTGAGTAACGCCGACCTTTATCCTTTATCTTTTATTCTGATTGGCTTGTGCGTCATCGCTTCCCGCAAGTAGGCCATATTAGCGACTAGTACTCAAAATTCTTAAAATTTTTGCTACAGGATTGTTTTTAGGTGTATTTTGCACAAATCAAATTTTCCTATGTACCATGGGAAAAGAATGCGCCATGTGCTCGTACGTTGCATCACTACGTTTATCTGATTGATTGGAAAATGCTGTAAACGTAGAAGTGATGTATGGCACAACTTTCACTATCAATCAGATGAGCATGGTGACGTGATGGACAATTGCCTGGCGCAATCTCGTGCAACACAGAGAACTTTCTTTGTTCTTCTATTATTCAAAGTAACCTCAAACCCGCCTCTATATATAGCAAAACAAAAGTTTTAAGAACCTCCATGCAAATAGTACGCTCATTTATTGGACATCCCGTAGAGGAATTGTCAAATTTTGCAAAAAAAAAACGAAAATTTTCGCTTCTGATCGTTAATCTGATCTGCAGGAAAGGCGGGAAAGGTCCGCCAATGACAACCAATCAGGGACCGTCCTAGCCCAAACCAGTCCACCCCTGGGCGACATGCTACTTCTATGCGGATTGATGAATCTGGAGCCTTCCTACTTCCCGCTTGCAAGCCACATTAACGATACAGATGTGATGCAAAAGCTTTCGATATCGACTCTCCACGCCGGCTAATCGATACCTCTGTTGTTGCTTTTCTGTTGTGGCGTTGTGTGGAGATTTAGGCGTGAACCAGTCAACGGACAAAAATCGGTACTTGTCGAGATATTGCCCTTTGAGCGTCATATGTACCCAGAAGCCGAACTGCAACTAACCCTGATCGTCTCGAAGTCGTCCTCACACGGTGCCCTCGGAACAGCGTCCGTCTTTCCTGGGTGAGCGGATGCGTCGTCGTCTCGATGCGACACTGCGGACGGCGTTGAATTTGGAGGCGAGTCTGCCCTTGGGTCCACATCCATCAAAGGGTCTCGATCCAGGCCCAGCTTTCCTAGAGTAATTGGTTGAAACGAAGGCGACACATGAACAATTCAAGCTGAAGCCTACTGGTTGAAACGAAGACAATGCATGAAGAATTCAATCCGTAGCCGAAATTCCATTTTGCAAACAAAAATCCTGACTCTTTTCTGAACTGTCAACCATTTCTGCCTAGTTACACAAACAACAAAAAAAAACTAAAAAACTAATGTAAAGGCAATCTTAAAAACCTTAGGGATGGTTTATACTTTGGTCGCAGTGCTGCGCTACAGCACGAGCACCACCTTTCCCGCAGCTGAACTATAAACCACGTAGCACTGTCACAGTTGAGTTGGATCAGTCAAATATGTGCGCTCTCTCACGGCTATCCCTCTGGCATCTCTGCCACCTTTAAGCAAAAATGGATACCACCGATCAATATCGATCTCTGTTTGAATAGAAAATAGACAGCATCGATCAATATCGATCCGATTTTACGTAGTCCTACAAAGACAGCCATACTGCCTTCATGTTTGCGTTATTTGTTTCACGCTTGATTAATTCCACGTTGCGGTGCCATCCAACGGCCATTAATTCTGCGCGTAGTGACAGACACACGGACAAATTATTATTGACCAATCGGCAAGTAGGCAAAAACAGACATTATCGATCGATTCTGTTTGGTCTAGTAGCTTTGCACAGTCCTTACGATACTCGCACAGCAGCCGAAATAGTCGAACGCAGATCGATATCGACCGTTCGATCGATTATGTTTGCTCACCAGCAAGGTCATGTGCATTCGAATAGATACAGAAGCATTCGTTGTTAATCTGTCTGTCTATGCGTCCCTCTACGAAAATTTAATAGCCGAACTGCACGGGGTTTACAGCTCTGGGCAGTACCAAACCACCATATGTACCGATGATGGTCGAATGATTCTGATCAATAAAGGGCAGTGTTTAGTAATTTTGAGCAAACGAACCCACAGACAGAGACAGATGGACAGATTAGTCATTTCGGTAAAACATGATGTATATTTGTTTTCCTATCTTACGTAGGCCGGTTTCTGAAGCAAACCTTAAAAACCTCAAACTTGGGTAATTAAACCAACGTAACTATCGTGCGGAAACATGATCAAAATCCATTGATATCGATTGTTCGGCCGATTTTGATTTGCCCTGCTATACACGGAAGAACTAACCCCCGTCCTGTCTGTCTGTGCGTCCCCTGTGCAAAATTAATAGCCGCTCTGAAAGATCTTCACAATTCTGGTCGGAAACAAACAAATGATGTTGACCAGCGGCGATTGATGACGAGATCTGAGGGAGTAACGTGAACGCCTTGCAGCGCTTGTTAATTTTGCGCGGACGTACGCACAGACAGACAAGCCATTTTTATCCGCATCACTGACTCCCCCCCCCCCCCCGACTAGGAAAACGGTTAAAGAAGCAAAGAATGTTACCTTCAGAAAATATTTTGCGAAAACCCTCAAAAAGTCTTCCAAGACACTAACCGATGATGTACTGCGGCAGATCCGGCACTCTGGCGCTACCGCTGCCCAGCTGCTCGCGTACGACTCCCTCGGCTTCTTCGAGCAGATGATAGAATTCGTCCGGGTCGAACTCCTGAAGCAGAATCGCAACTTTTTCGCATTGTTGGACACATCTACCTTCAGATGAACTCACCAGACATTCGAGTAGTCGCGCCGGTCTGCTCACAATCATCAGCACCTGCTTCACCAGCTTCGACAGATAAGCGAACGATTCAGGCGACGTCTTCTGTTGAGCCTAAAGCGGTCACTCTCGGTGCTGTGGGCGACGACGACTGGATGGGACCGCCGCGATCGACGACGACAAACCTCATTCAGCGTTTCGTCCAGCCTCTGACTCATCTCGCAAAAGTATGAGCACGATATGGTGTCATCACGTGAACGAGCCAAGCAGTCCAGCGCCACCTGCAGTGATCAGCTCTCGATTCATGGGATCTAGACGGTCTGCTGACACCTTTGCCTTCGCCTACCTCCACTATCTGATGATGCAGGAACCTCGTCGCTCCGTCACCGATCAACCGCAGAAGCGAACGACCCGTTGACGTCTCGGTGTCCATCACCTGAAGATCAATGAGGTTCAGTCGTTAAAATAAGAAGAGGGAGCGACCTAGAAAGGGTTAAAAATCCGTGAAGAGGGTAGTAATGCCTTGTCTTTCACCAGTTCAGGAAGTGCCATGAGGTTTCCAAACGTAACAATTTCATTCGTTATTTATTTACCTATTTATTTTTATCATTTCATTGTTTTATTGATTTATTTTCATCTTTTATCGATTTTCGAGGCCACAACTCAATCGCTCTTAAACGTTTGAATTGCGACCTCCGAAACCGATAAAACGGCCATCAATTTAGCATGGACGGAGTCACACCCAGACTCACAGACATGTGGGTTTACACTTACCTCGTTTTAAGCTGTATGTGTGGTGAGTACCCGTAAGCCAGCGTGTGCGTCTGTACGCCTGTCCGCGCAAAATTAATGGCCACTGAATGAGCATGACGACAATATAATCTTTTGTCTAGAGTTGACTGCTTAGATGGAGTGAGTGGGCTTCAGCATGCTGGCCGCTGAACAGACTGCGGCAGAATCAATCAATATCAATCGATATTTTCAACTTTTGATCAAAATCAATTCCTAGAAGGTGTGAACCACCGAATACGATGGGGTGACTTCATAAATTCACCAAATTACCCTGAAAATGTATTAGCCAGTGCAAGTACATGTCCGTGAATCTGTGCGTGACTCCGTACACGCTAAATTGCCGGCCGCTTTATCGATTTTCGAGCAAAACTGATTTCAAATCGTGTGAACCATCCGAAAATTACGGGAATACCCACTGTACCTTACCTCCTAGTTAACCTTACCCTACGAACTGGTTAATCTATCGATGTAAATACACGTCCGTAAGTCTCTGCCTGATTCCGTCCGTACTAGATTAGTCCCCCTTTCAGCTATTTTTTTTGAATTTCTGCTTCAGCAGATGAAGACCACCGATCGATCAATCGATCAATAATACCAACCGTTTGCCTACCGCTGACGGTTTGATTAGGGACCGATGCCGACCTCAAGGCTGATTTACGGACTTCATAACAAGTGATCAAACTCAGTAGATTAATCAATCGATCAATATCAGTATCAGTACACTACCACTTCTATCGAAAGACTGCTGATTAGGCAATTAAAAAGCGATAGTTGTCCACTATCGATCGATATTGAACGGTTGATCGATCTCGTGTCAAACTGCAAATTTCTGAGAAAAATCGACATCATCGATTGATATTGATTGAACAGCACCTTTAGTGGAGATCTACTGAAACCTCAGCTATCACGATATCTGCCTTGCCTACACCTTGGCCGGTGATCTGCAGTTTAAATTCGATGCTGTCGATCAATATTGATCCGTCGACCAATTCTACTGGACTGTTGTGAATCCTGTCCACCGGTCATGATATTCCTTTCATCCGAATCTCAAATCGAAGCGACCACCTGGATCCTTTAGCTTTGAGGCGTTGTAAATTCTACCTAGCGGCCATTAAATAATGCAAGATGCACACAAGGACGCACAGACAGCAGAATATGCTTCCGCAGCTACTTCTCAGAGTACATATTCAGGATCTGCTAAGCTTACCATTGATCGCCGATTGTTTGCACCATCCTGACCACTGTCACCGTCTCCTGTCGACGATCCACCGCTGAGCGGCGCATGTTCGTCGACAAACGCTGCCAACTTCTCTTCCATTTGCGCCTTGGCCTGCAAACGACGACAACTTGAAAGCACCAAACTTCTCGTCTCTGAGCGTTTATACTTCCTCCGCCAGTCGACGCAGCATGGATAGATGGCGTATCGTGACGGATCAATATCGATTTTTATCACGATATCGCGTTGCGTCGCCGTTGAAGTAGTGTAAACAGTGCTTTAGACGACGACAATGTGACAAACCTTCGGGAATCGCTCCTTGTACACGCTGTTCCGATTCACCACGTCCAGATGGAACTCCGAGTTCATCTTGATAGGACTTCTGGAATTTCTGGCGTTCATCTCGAGACCTGGAGACTCTGTTAAATCAGAAGCCACTCACGTGAGGCTTCTACTCCGCGGTCGGAAACTGTTCAGCGGGTCCTCGTTGGACGGGCAGCTGTCGTTGCTGTCGAAACGACCGCCGGCGCCCACTCGCATGCATTCGATCATCTCCGAGAGGTGTTCAGACGACGAGTATTGGCTCTGAAAGCAGATGAATCGAGAAAATCCCATAGGCATGCCTCCTGAAGACAGGACGGATCACCTACCGAGAAAGCCGAGTTACTGCCCGGTGTCCCGTAACCACTGGTCGACGGCAGTGAAGCGAGCGACCAACGACGATTGTCGTGTTGCGGAGCCATCAGAGAGCTGCCCGTACGTGACGAGTACGACCTGAAAAATGGAATTTTAGGGAATTCTGCGCGAATTCTCCAAAGATGAAAAAATGACGAAAAAAAAAAGAAACTTCAGGGAAGTTCTGAGCGCATTCTCCATCGATTTCTGAGCGTAAAGCGCATTCTCCATCGATTTCTGAGCGTAAAGCGCATTTTCCTTCGGAAATGCCGGCTGCAGCGAGACCGAAATCCGATTTCCTCTCACGCTATACACCCTGAGCGCGCTCGTGTATTTCATCAAGCGTGCATGCTTTCCAGCTGGCCGGAAAGAAGGCTCTCTGAGCTGCCCTTCAGTGCAGCTGCACTCCACCACTGACATTTCAGATGCATCACCGACGTGCCGGAAAAGTCCTTTCGCAAAAACGTCGAGAAAGCATCAATCATTCTTAAGTTACGCGAACTTCGAAAGGCACCGCGCCGCTCGAAAACTCGAAAATCGATTGATTTTTAAAATTAGATTTATAACGTCATGCTATTCTTGGGGGAATAAAATTTCAAAAAAAAACAGATAACAGCGCTATTTATACTTAACCAACTGCGCGGAGCGCCACTACGTAAGCGATCGATATCGATTTTTTCATCGTACTGCAGCACATCAATGGCGACCCAGATACCTGTTCAAAAGTACACGACGAACGGTCACCCGGCTCAAGTCGATACGTATGGTTTGCCCAGAAAATCGCTCGCAACCATAGCATAGTATAAACAGGCCCCAAGGTGATCGCAGCCAAGCAGTTCAACAGGTGTTTACTAATCGATCGATATATCGAGTGAATCGATCCATTTTGCTCTTCCAATGACCACTGTATTCACCTCACATCATCAGCGATGTCAAAATCGATAAAATCGATCGATATCGATTGGTCGATCAGTCGCCGAATTCACATCAACACCATGGAAACGATAATGTTGATCACTGCGATACTTTTGCCCAATGCTCAGAAGTCCGTCGCGCGGTCACTAATTTTGCGCGGACGCGGACGGACGTAACAACTATTTTACATGCCTCCATTGGAGAATTTTACAACTAAGCAGGCCCCGAGGTGCTCGAGTCAGTCAATCTAACACGTAAATTCACTAATCGATCGATATATTAAATCAATCAATCCTTTTCCCTTTCAGCACCCATTAAAATCATGCGAGTATCACCTCAAACAATCAGCAATGTGAAAATCGATAACATCGATCGATATGGCTTGGTCAATCAGCTACCGTATTCAAATCTACCGCATGGAAACGTGCAGTGTCGATCAGTCCTTGCTTTATCACAAGTCCTAGATTCTAATCGGGTGGCCACTAATTTTGCGCCGACGGAGGAACAGACAGAATGACTATCTTATATGCTTCCATTAGATTAAGAATTCCCCATTAAGCAGGCCCTAACGTGCTTGCAGTCAGCCCTTATAGCCCGCGGTAATAGTCGGTCGACATATTATAATCGGGACAATCGATCCTTTTGCTGTTCAAACCGCCAGCCCAGAAATAAATCGATAATATCGATCGATACCGACGATTTGGACGATTAGGCATCCTGTGGCTGTGCAACTCTGCAGAAATCGTTAATAGCAATAGACGCATTACTAGCATTACTATGTCTAGGAGGGTCCAGCAGCCATTAATTTTGCGCGGATTGATCGACAGACAAACAGACTTCGATGCATCGTATTGGGACTCACCTCAACGGTACACCGACAGGTGCCGTAGTCCTCGAACCCGAGGCAGCAGTGCCGCCGCTCGAGACGCGGATCGGACTCTGACATCGTGGCGCCAACACCGGCGACGTGGACGCGTTCAGACTTCTTCGCGCGGCACTCGATCGTGTCGTTTGCGAGAGTGTTTGCACGTCCTTCTGGAAACGCACGACTTCAGTTCATACCAAAACGACTTTCAATGGCACATTTTAAAAAAACAATTTTGGTTTCACAGCCTTTCGCCCATTTTTTTGCTATTTCTAGCAAATTTACCTAAGGATCATGAAAGAACTCCGGGATAATCATGAGCACGTTGCTTGGACTTCTTTGTACACACTCTGTGCGGAATATCCCGTCCTTCGACGAAGAAGAACCTGCTGGGCTACTCTGGCACGCTGCAGGGATGAATGGATACGTTAATGACGCCCTCTCTACCAAATGTACGAGAAGCCGGACGAGTTGAACGATGATTACTGAAGGGACTTAAATTCCGCATAGCGATGTCTAACTTGCCCGGAAAGGTAATTAGCACTGTTCACCGAATAAAAAATAACAATTAAAAAATAAACAAAAGAAACAATTTCCGTTAGAAAAGCTTCCCTTTTACAATGAACCCGTTCACACTATACGTGATTTGCACTCCGTGGAAGCCACTAGCGACAAATTTGGCGCTTCTCTTCTTCATCACTCGAGCCAGGAGTAGCCAACGGGTGGGTCACTTTGGCACTCCTAAGAGCTTAAGAGCGAAGGAATACCTTGATAGTGCTCGCTCTAACAGACCAAAGATTGGCGAGATCGATCCAAGCATAAATTACGTTTGAGACTTCACGATGGATACTTGGATAGGTGTGAAACTTCGATATCGATTAGAGAGCAAGAAGAATCGATATTTCACGCGCGGCCGTCGCACGCTATGGCTGACGTTTGAACGCTGAAATCTCTTGAAAACCCACTCGCGGAGCAACCCGCCGTCGGTGCGAATCGGCGAAAATGCTACAGGAGCCACGTTTTAGGATAAATAAGGATAAAGGACAGCGTTAATCATTCCATTCGTGGTATCAGCCACGCTTTTTACTTCTACTGGATACTGTGGAGGCATTTTGAATGCGTATTTAGCCTGTACAATGACTCCTGCTGGCCATTCCATAGACAAGTCCTTTTTTATCCCTGTCAAGCAAGTCTGGTACCAAATGACCGATCCTGAAGGGAAAGAGTTTTCGAATATTCGAATGATTTCGAAAATCGAAAAAAATTGAATATCCACGATCTTTTTACACATTCAAATTTAAATACATTTGAAAAAGGCGAGTTCTCGAATAATCGAATTCGAATACAATCGAAAAACGAAATTTCTCAAATACTTGAATTAAAGTGCTCAAATTCGAATGAAAATCATTCAGATACTCATTCAAAAAGGCAATTTTTCTGGAATTTGATGAATGAATATATTGGGGTCCCTTCACTTGCCCTGCAAGCGCTCTCTTTCGCTTCATTGTAGATGAGCAAAATGCAAACTTTGCTCTTGCGAGCAGTGTGACTCCACGGCGGCACTGGACACCATCTCGGAAAAGACAAAAGATTAAATATCAGCCATTTTTTAAAGGACATGCTGGTTTTTAACGAAACAGAGAGGTCACATTAGTGAAGAAAACAATGTTTTACACTTTTTTCTAAGCCTAGAGCGGCTGTATGGAGGTTATAAGCTGCTGAATGGATGTTTAGTTACGACCAAAACCCATGCGCCAGACGGGACTCGAACCAGCACCTTCTGCTTTCCGGGCAGCAATGTTACGTCTTACCCCACCGGCGGTGATTGATCGCGTTGATCGTGAGCGTTACGTGCGACCAATCAGCGCGGGCGCTGTAAGGTGTATCATCGCTGCCCGGAAAGTAGAAGGTGCGGGTTCGAGTTCCGCCTGGCGCAAGAGTTTTCATCGTAACTAACCATCCATCTAGCAGCTTATAACCTCCATAACAGCGGCTCTAGGCTTAGAAACGTGCAAAATATTGTTTTCTTCACTAATGTAGTCTGTCTGTTTCGTTAAAAACCGGCATGGCCTTTAAAAAATGGCCGATATTTAATTTATGGTCCTTTTCGAGATGAGTGCCGCTGTGGAGTTTGGTCGTAACTACGCCCCCATCTAACGGCAAAGGATACACCTTTAAGGTCCAGTTAGGCACATGGATCGGTCACGATATTCCTGCAGGTCGGAAGTCACATGAATGGCTAGTTCGAAGCCTTTCTGACGAATTCTTCGCTACTTTTCAGTTCAAATTAGCCGAAAATGCGTCTAGTCCGCCATCCATGTGATTTCCGAGCCCCAAGGATGTCGTGACCGACTGGAGCGGCGATATCCGGCCCGGGCCGAATTTCTCGAATCCGCAACGAAAACAACACACTGCTGCCACCGAAAACAAACACGTCGTTGCAGCAGCAACGGCAGCAGCAGCCAGCGAAAACAAATTCGCTCATTCCACGCTAATTGTCGAACCCGGCAGTATGTACTCAAGTTGAGTAGAAGCCCGAAGGTCTGCATTAGGCCTTCTGAAGGCGTCAGTGAACTGTTCAGGGCCTCTTGGAGCTGATTTCTGGCCGGATAACCGCGTTTTTTAATGGGCTCGGTTCCGGACCGCTTAATCTCATCGTCGTCACGCCTTATCGCATGTCGCTGTATCGACTCGTCATCGTTGTCGCAGTGCATTCGTGACGTCGTCAGCAGTCAAACTCGGCTACTTCCAAACCTCGGAGAACGTGTGCTGCTAGCCAATGCATCCAACAACAGCGTACGACGAGGAAGTGTCTTCAGAAGACATGGAGCTGTCCAGAATTCAATGCGAGCAGCACGTCGCTGAATTCGTCGAGGAACTTCCAGAACACCCAGGAGAACCCGAGCAATTGACCATCAGAAGGACACTCAACCGATGAACAATGGAGTCCAGTAGTTCCGTCCAGCCGGCCGACTAGCGTCGGTGGCTTCGATTTCTCGGGGAATATGGCGGAAAAGTGCATGCGAAGCTGGTCAGCTCCGCGAGAATGAGCCTCCGCTTCTTGCACGCATGGATTATTCCCATATAATATTTGCCCAACCCAGTTGAAACCATTTTTCAATCATATTTGAAGCCATCTACGGCAAAATCGCTAGAAGCACTGGTAGAAAATTCGATGAACAACCATCTCCAAGTGACTCAAAATGGGTGGGCCAGCACCTTACAACCCAAAGTGACATAAGGAAGGGTAAGGATATTAGGTTTAGATCCCAAATGGGCTCATCCACCTACTTCAAACCCCAAATATTCAGGTTTAATTTACAAACCACAAGAAAGAGCAAGAATAACAGGTCCGGATACCATACAACTCATTCCGCCTATTTTAAACTTCAAATAGTCCCTTCAGGTTTAAAATAGGTGGGATGAGCCCATATGGTATCCAAACCTGATATTCATGTTCATTCTTATGGCTTGTAAATTAAACCTGAATACTTGAGGTTTAAAATAGGTGGAATGAGCCCATTCTGGTATCCAAACCTGATATTCTTGCTCGCTTCCATGTCACTTTGGGTTATAACGGTTTGGCCCACCCAATTTGAGTTGCTAGATAGATATATTCACCCATGCAACTTCAACAGCACCTCCTGCCCTGAAGTCCAGGCGCTCGAAACACAATGAATTACCGCCCGTTCGCTTGACGAGCCTTCCTAAAGGGGGGGGGGGGAAACCGCAGAAGGTCCGCAAGATCCGCAGCCTCACGCCATATTGCACACATCCATGGTATACAGTACCCAAAACGCCATAAGGCATTAAAAATAGTGAAAATATGCACCAATTCAAGGGCGGCATGACCATACAGAATATTGGAACAGCATGAATTCAAGGTGAACGACGCTACAACACGTCAAGCTACCTTGATCTGACGTGATGACGCTAAGTAGCGTCCATTGAGATGATGCGAGACGCTCGCATGTTCGAAACAAGAAAAAACGCGTTAAAAATACTATATCGATATGGATCAGTCAATCAATACCGATCGATAATTAATGACATTTGCCATTTAGGTACACTGACACTGACACTAGGTAAAGGAGCCACGTTACTTCACCTCTTATCGTGTTTTAACATGTTATGACGCCACGTGGCGGCATTAGTTCTCACTCAAACTGTAGACGCCACCTCTTCATCGCCTCGAAGTCAGGTCGAAACTGGATAAAAATAAAAATAAAAACGCCACTTCCCTTACACAGACCCGATCTACACTTTAGGTGAGCGCACCTTACTTTGCTTTGAAACCAAACGACGCTATGTAGCGCCGTCAGACTTTATTCGAACTGCAGATGCCTCGTTCTACAGATAACATCTCACACCACCGGTTTCTTCTCGTTTTCATCCGAGACGACGCCATGTAGCGTCGTTGAAACTGCGGGCATCGCTTTTTCACCACATGAGAAACAAACCAAAACATGATCAAACACGAGACGCCATATAGCGTCCTCGTCCAGGTGATCCAGTGGGGAACGCGTTTCAATATGTTTTGACCTACGGCGACGCCATGTGGCGTCCTCGGGCTCAAAAGCTGACCCTCCCGACTAGGAAAGTGCAGCGATCGTTAACGCATTCAGCTAGCCTAGATAGCCGGTGCTGGAATTTTTTCTGGGTGTTTTTTGAGAGCATTTTCAAAAATTGGCTTCTAGCTGTTGCCAGAAGGGCTGCAAGGTTTGCTCAGAAGTCCAATCTTTATCAAATAAGGTTCTTAATCGTGTTCAATGAAAGTGTACGCAGAAATGAACCATAATTTATAAGGAGTGGGCCTTTAAACGTCTACTGACCCTTCTGACAGCAGTCAGCGTGGCCGAACTTTGAAGATGACTTCCGAAAAAGGCTAAGAAAATTCAAGCATCTGGGTTATCAGGGCTATCTATCTGAATTCGTTCACGAACGCAACCCTCTCCTAGCCAAGATGGACAGTCTTTGTAGATTCCGTAGATTCCTCCGTAGCTAAACTCCGCTGTTTCGTCATGCGTTCATGCACTGAACCTGATGACGCTACGTAGCGTCATCAGGAGTCAAAACGGCAGAAGACATGACGACAACAAGATGAACATAGTGGATCAACATTCTCCGAAAGGAAGGCGAACGAACCCTCAACTGCGCGACCGGCGACAGGCAACACGGCGACAGTGGCGGGGTCGCAATGGAACCCATGGCGAAGCAGCTCACCGACCGGCCTACGCTGCCCTGCGCAGCCGGGTCCTTCGGTCGCGATCGTCGACCTGCGTCGGTGAGCCGCGCCAGCATCGTCGGGAAACGACGCCATGGACTGTCGTCGGCCGACGTCGTGGCCGACGACGAGCCGAACGTCGTCGTCGTCGAACGGCGACCGGTGAACATCAGAAGCAGCAGCGGCGGCGGCAGCGACGAGGCGACGACGAAGCAGCAGCGCAGCCGGCGACGGCGGCCAGTGCTCGGTGGAAGGCGGCGCGCAGGCGACTATTGGGAGCTTGAGCCTCTAGCACGGGCGCGCGGCCACAGCACCACAGCACGATGACTCCCTGAAGCCCATGGCCGCATCGAAGTCTCAAGGGGCTGACGATGCTGCTGCTGCCGCCGCCGCTGCTGCCCTCAACGACTTCCGACAAAGCGTCGAGGGCTGCTTCATCACAGTCTCGACTCACTGATGAATGGCCCCGGAATCGGCGACGCTAAATCGACACGAACAACGGCAAAACTGGAAGATTCTTCAGTTCTGTGTCGTATAGAAGTCCGTATCTCGTCGGGTCGGATCGGTTTGGTCAAAGGCCCCAGTCCGTCAGATGTCGAACGGCTTCTTTGAGAGGTGCGGAATCATCTCGTGCCGTTCTTTCAGCAGATCTTCTCGTTCTTCAGCAGCGTTATCCTTCCCAGCTGCATTTAAGCTCTGAATATAGACGAGCTATGCTCGTCATCCGGTGACGGTGATGATAGATTTACTCGACGAACTGGGCAAAACACGCTCTGAAATATTCGTTCAGAGGGAGAATGTCGTTGGAATCATCTCCTACCATGCGTTCGCATCTAATATTCTCATTTGGTCGCATGGAAAGGGTAGATTCTGATGACATTTTCCCCCTGTGGGAATATTTTAGGCGTGTTTTTCCCAGCCCATCAAGAGAATCCATCATCGCCGTCACCGGATGATGAGCATAGGGCATCCATATTCAGAGCTTAAATGCAGCTGCAAGAAGGATAGCGCTGCTAAACAGCCAGAAGATGACACCGTTCACGAAGAACGCCTACAGCGACAGCTGGACGATTCACTTTCGATCTTTGCCTAATTCAATTCAATTCGACGACTTTACTCTCCGAAGAAGTGGGCAGAAACAGCTGCCCCATCAAGGACGCCGATGAATACTTAACATCTACAACGAGAGGTTCTTTGAATAACGACTCCACACTGGGTTCTTCAGGGGCTTTGTAGTTCCGAAACAAGAAGAATCTCGACTTCTCGATCAAGTGGACTACATTCCGGGAACCCTACGAACTTCTCTTCTTCGTGCCCCTTTTGACATCCCGTGGAATCCAATCCCTGATGGTTCAAATCCAGCGAAACGTATCGTACGGCCGGCCCACCTACTTTTCGACGATTTGATCGACATGACAGCGTCTCTGATTTTCGCCTCCGTCCATGAGAGAGGCCTTTAAGGCTTCAGTGCCGCAAATTGTACTTGTACTGAATGCCGTCCGGATTCGAAGGAGAATGACGAGACTTAGGCATAATTTCTACATCAGACGCCGGCTGGGCAGCGTTTTGAAATCTACCCATATCGATTCTGCAGCGCAGATGATCGATACTCATAGCCTTCACAGCGTAGCGCCGCTCCACGGCAGAAGTATAAGCCCTAGTTTATACTTGCGCCGCCACGCGGCGTGGCACCACGATCACCATAGTTATCGATTTTTCGCGCCGCCCGGTCGATATCTATCCCGACCATGGTGCCGCACCGCCCAGCGGCGCAAGTATAAACTGGGGCTAAGGGCCTGTTCATACTTCGAGCGACAAGACCGACAAGAGCGACTGGAGCGACAGGAGGGACAAGAGCGACTAAAGAGCGACAGGGGCGACGGACATAGTGTGGTGTATGTAAATTATTACGTACTCCACCCTCCGTCCGCGACGACTGTAGTGTTCAATACGCAATTATTTACGTACGCCACACTACGTCCGTCGCTCCAGTCGCTCTTGTCGCTCAAAGTATGAACAGGCCCTAAAGTCCGCCGCGCGGCGCTGCTGCATAAGAACTGCTGATATCGATTAGCCGGCCCATACGATCGATATCGATCACCCTATTCTACAGCCTGCAGATTCTAGTCGCAAGCACAGCAACCGCATCTTATGCATGCGAGGCAGTCACCGCTGAGAGCTCAGCTTCCGACACCATGACGGCGGCCGAACAAAAGTCGATGCCCTTCTCCGTGTAGCACTGGTGGCCTCGCCGCCGATAATGCTCGGCTCCAAGGGAGATCGAAAAACCCATAGACGTTCATCTCCACGCGAAGAACGATCTACGCCAACTCGGGGCGCCTCGAAATGAAGAAGGGAAGTTCATAACAGTTGAAGAAGTTTACCATTTCTCAACCGCAGACTGAACCAAACCTCTTCCCAAGAGATCCGCATTCCTTCTGATGAATGTCGAACCCTAAGGTTCTATTCCCACTATATTTATTTGTTTACCACACTACAGAGACCGTGTCAAAAATTCACAATTCAGTCGAATCCAGTCCGTGACTATTCTCGCCCAGCGAAACGCATTACGTAGCCGGCTCACCTACGTTTCTGCTCATTAAAACAAACTTTAAACCAATATTTTTGCATAAAAAATACGAATTTTGTAGAATTTCATACAAAGTATACATTTATTGGGTAGAAGATTTAAGACCTTAAAGAGAGTCCCACTAAAATTTTCCGTGAACAAAAAATTATACCAACACTTTTGGAAAGTCTCTAGTATAATTTAGAAGAAGCTCATTTCAATTTGGAAGGTGTTGTTTCGATTTCCTAAGCGTCAAACTTGTTTAGAAGCGTCCAAATTGACGCGAAAATGGTATACATGTGTGTGGCGTGTGCTTGCATGTCTGTGTCTGTGTGTTTGTTTGTATTTTTGTGCGTATGTATGTTTATGTGTTTGTCTGCATGTCTATGTATATGTGTAGTGAGTGTGGCGTGTGTATCTGAGTGCGCAAGTGTGTGTATTGTATGTGTCTGGTCTGTTCGGTTTGGTCTGTGCTTGCTGGGAATGAGTCTGTTTGTCTGTGTGTGCATCTGGTGCTAGTGTGCCAGTGTTAACGTGTCAAATCTGTAAAGCTGACCCGCATGCACATGACAAACCTGTTAAGACGATCCGCACATGTAAGCCGAAATTGCATCTACTATTCTTGAAGCCAAGACTATATGGATCAGTCAATCAATATCGATCGATAACTACCGACCATTTCCATAGTCAGCCGCATAAAATATGCATGACTGGCATATTCTCAGCATTGGATGGTTCAAACAATTAAGAAAAATTAATCAACCGAGAAACATTACAATAATAATTACTTATTCAAAATATCGATCGAACCCCCATTATCGATCGATAATACCAATACTGTTTTTTTCTCCACGTGAGTTCACCGCGTGAGGTGGGGAATCGCATCAGTATGTAGACGGTCAATGGCCTTACATAGAGGAAGCAGTATCGCACACTAAGGGCCTGTTCATACTTCGCGACAGCAGCGACTGGAGCAACTAGAGCGACAGGAGCGACAGCGACACTTTTCCTCGGCGCGCGCTCGGTTTTAATCGATATGCATGTTTTGCACGGACGACGAGTCGCTCTTGTCGCGAAGTATAAAAAGGCCCTAAACATTACCTCCAGGATATACCACAGAAGCAGCATGCATGGCGCACACCAAGCTGGGACTGTTTCAAGCTGTCCTTTATCCTTTTATTTTAATAAACCGTTAGAAAAACAGAAAATATGATATAATGAAATTAAATTGCTAAAAGAGAATAACAATTAACGTTTAGACACTATATATTAATATGTAGCCTCAAATTTCAATAAGAATGAAAATTATCGATCGAATTTATTGATCCCCGCCCGTAGTTTACCTTTGGAAAATCGCGTGAATATGTTACCTAGTGTGTATGCTTCACAACACTCCAACAAAATCCATCATTCTGATACATTTTTTCGACAGCAACTAACGCTTTGAATCTCCAAAAAGCAAACAAAATCGATCGGTCGAAAATTATCGATCGATTTTATCGATTTTTGCCCAGAGATCACCGTTTGCGATGCGAATCGCGTGGATACGCCGCTGCAGCAGAGCATAAACGGAAGAACCCTTTTAATTTCACTGCCCGCCATCACATCCACGCTGAATGGAGACTGCGTCGACATCGCCGTGTCGAACGCATCGACCAAAAGTCGACGGGGATGAAGCCCGCAGCTAATAGAAGTGATACTTGGCCACACGCCGACTCGATTATGATTATGACGACGACACTCATCCGGAATGGAGGCCGATTATGAGCTCGGCGGCCGTCGCCGCATATCCAGTAGAAAGATCACATGCAATTAACGGACGAACGATGGTGTCGGATGAGATCACAACGGAAATCTGGGCCTTCAATAAGGAAGAGACGTGCATCGACTTGAAAAGGGTGTCTCCAGAATACTACTGGGACAGATTTCCACAGGATCTTCTACAATTGCGTCCTCCATATGGATTCCTTACAGTACCTATGGAGTTACAGCACAAAAAAACCTGCACGAGAAACGTTGAAGCCATGTGGTAGACCGACGCTTCGAACTTTGGACCACTCGGAAAATCTCAAGAAACCCTACGTTCCCAAGGTACACAAAGCAACGAACTACTGTATGGGAAACCTCATGCCATCAAAGAAATTCGTATTTTCAGTGGAGTTAATTAATCTACGCTCCGCTCCCACGAAGCCATGCCTACTGCCTAGAAAATTCCGACTTTTTTTGAATGTGAATGTGAACTTTTGCACTTACGCTGAATGTAGAAATTCATTGAAAACTGAACCCAGACCGTTCGACCTGTAAGGCCCCGTTTATACTTCGTCGCGGCGCGACGCGACGCCACGTATAGTGGCCTATTGATTGTGCGACGCGATCGATCAATTTGGCCTCATTGCGTAGCCATCGAGTCGCGCCGCGACGAAGTATAAACGGGACCAAGGAGACTATATTCTCGAGATTTTTCTTTAACTGGCAAAGTTCTCGTTTTAGACGAGATATTTTAGACAATGTCGCGAAAGTGGGCAGCATGGCATTCGAGGCTAATCAGGATGCATCGAGTGTACTTGACATTCAGAGAGGACGTGTAAAAGTCAGTGCTATAGTTCTGCTTGAATGAATATATTAGCTTCGGTGCGTGTCTGATCAATATTCTGCTTGTGATGATTCTTTAGCGCGCTCCTACCTCCCAATGCTGCCCAATTCCACGACATGGACCGTTTTCTGCTAGGTTAGAAGACAGCAGTTGCAATCTCACTTTATTTCTCTTCCTATTACCTTACGGGATGTCGTGGAGGCGATTCTGAGTGCCTATAGCGCAGTCGCAGGAGGTGCCCGCTGTCTCATGTACCCAATACCAAGTCCAAATCGCCTCCACGAGAAAGTAGAAGTAGAATGCATGGCGCATCCCAAAAGGGACTGAGTAACGGCGTCCTTTGTCCTCTTATTTAATTACCTTACAGCTCTAGCTGGTTAGTATTGAATTAGCCATAAAGCTTTGTAGAATGCGCTAACGGTCCAGAAAAGAGTAGAAAAATTAAACAGGCGACCTTAGCAGCAAACTGACCGTCTACCTGGCCTCATGGGTCATGAACCAGGGATGAAACTCACCGTGAAGGACTTGCTCATACGCGGCGAGGTATCATCGAGCAGATCATCGAACACAAACGGCGACGTCGATCCGCTCGACGCCGGCGGCGAAAAGTGCCCCAGAGCGCTGCCGACTCGCTTGCTGCGCGATGGACTTCTTCGTCGTCGCCCCAGCAAGGAGACCGGCATGAGCAGCTGCTCGTCGATGCAGCTGGACCTGCGCCACGACGCCGATCTCCAGACGACGTGCGCCGGTCGAGCCAGCGGTCCCGAAGACGGCAGCAGGGACAGGCTCGAGGTGGGCGCCAGCGGCGACACCATCAACGGCAGCGAGCAGCGGCGAGGGCGACGTCGTTCCATGGTCGTCGTCGTCAGGCGGAACTGGATGTCATTCCGAGCTCACGGCTTCTTCTCCCTGCCGGGTGCGGTGCACTGTGACGCTGCTCGGTCTCGCAGCAGCAGCGGCAGCTGAAGATTAGCCAATCATTCGGCGGAGGCAACTAAGCGGCGACAATCAATTGAGCTAATCTCCACGACAAAGCGACGACGTGAGGCACCTCTAAGGGCGTACGAAAAGCGACACCGTCGACACGCCTCGCCTCAGGCGCCCGGGATCCGCACACGATGGACAACAACCCACCGCGGCGAGGCCAACGAGCACTCGAGGCGTAATGAGAAATGAGAGAAGCGGCACGAATGCCTGCCTGATTGTTTAATTCGTCAGAGGGGCCGAAATAGCATCGAGAGCATCAACAAGGCGGAACCGCAATATGGAAATGGAGAAGCGGAAGCTCAAAAAACAGGATGCTCTCAACAGGAGCCAGTGAGACTAAATTGCAGACCCTTAGATATTTTGTAGTCTCAAATGTCTGAGGAACACATTAGGCGTTACCGTAACCAATCAGGCCGTGAAGTCCTTTGTTTTTGTGCTCGTCGTTCTTAGGGAACGGCCTGGAAGTCGCTTCGCAACATTATTTTGCGTAAGGAGCATCGTGGCGGGAACTTCGTATAGCGCAGACGCACTGTTTTCATCGTTCCAAGAGTCTAAGGCCCCGTTTATACTTCCGACGCCGAGCGACGCGACGGCATGATAAGTGGGCAAATTGATCGATCGCGTCCCTCAATCAATACGGCAACTATACATGGCATCGCGTACTCGGTGTAAACGTATAAACGGGCCTAAGCCCTAGTTTATAATTGCGTCGTCACACCACGATCGCCATGAATATTGATTTTTCGCGCCGCGCGATCGATATCTATTCCAACCGTGCCGCCGCGCTGCGCAAGTATGAACTAGGCTAGATGCAAGTAAGAACTAGGGCTAAGGGGTCGCTTAGTGTGCGCGCGATGGGATGCCATGTGTAGTGGCCGAATTGATCAATTGCGTCACTCGACCAATTTGACCTACACGTGCATCGCGTCGCGCGTCGCGCGCACACTAAACGACCATTAAGCCCTAGTCTATAGTTGCGCCGTCACGCGGCACAACACCACGATCGCCATGGATATCGATTTTCCGCGCCGCCCGATCGATATCTATTTCGACCATGGTGTCGCGCCGTCGTGCTGCGCAAGTATAAACTAGGGCTAAGGCAGGGTGTATACTTTAGTCGCTGGTCGTCGCGACGTTGGAAAACCACCAATATCGATCGTCTCTGCCGCCTAATCAATACTTGTAGTTTTCATAATGCGGCGCCATCAGCAACTGAATGTATAAACCCTGCCTTGGGAGGGATTTATACCTGCTGAGCGCACGACGCATGCCTAGTCGATTGGGAACCGATCGGTTATGTCGCGATCAATTCGGTTACTATGAATTGCATCACGTCGCATCTCGTCGTCGGCGACGGATTATAGACGGGGCCTAAGAGACTGAACATTTTCTTCCACAATAGGTACATTACTCCTAGTGGTAAGCTTACCATTTTCACGTTAAACCGGACAATTTTCAATTTCAAATCAAATTTGCCATTTTTCAATCAAACTGGACACTTCCGAGCAGGCTTGACGGTTTTGAAATAAAATGAACATCTTCCAAATCTAAAACGAGCGCCTTCCAGATGAAAGAGAGACTCTCTAACACGGTTGCAATAATTTTTTGTTCAGGGACAATTTAATAAAAAAATTTCTGGAATTCTTAAATTCACCCGCACAGTGAGTAAGCACACTGGTCGACATTTTACGTGAACTATGTCGTGTCGTTTGGGCGCGTGTAGCGCAGTCGGAGGAGGCGCGACTGTCGCGTGCACCCGATACCAGGTTCCTGGTTCGGATTTCCCGCCCAGGCCGACCAAGCCTTCCATCCCTCCGGGGTAGGTGAATTGCTACCAGACTTGTCTGGGAAGAATGAAGCGCTGACTTGTACATCGGCTGGCCACCACAAGTCATTGTATGGCCAAATACGCATTCATGTCGCCTCCACGACATCCTTAGAAGTAGAATGCGCTGGCGCATCCCAGAAGGGATTGAATAACGCCGTCCTTTATCCTTTTTATCCTTATGTCGTGTCGTGTTTTCAAAGAAGAAAATGTGTTGAATTCTATTTTAAAACGCAGAAAAATAACAATCATTTAGGGTAATAGAAGAAGAGATGACGCCATGCACTCGACCAGACCGTCGCGATTTCTATTCGATTGATAGGGCGGATGCTCTTCATTTGAAACAGGAGTGCGACCGTTATAAATGTTCCTGTTGCACTGTTTGCGAACCCTGAGCCGGACAGAATTCTCCCTATCAATCGAATGAAAACAGCGACGAAGTAGTCGAGTGCATGGCGCGATCCAAACTTTTAATGAAATAAATGGATGTTGCCTTCCTGCGTTTTAAATGAAAATATCATTTCTAGAATTTCAAACAGTGTTTACTTTTTGGCATAGGTGAACTAAAAAAATGTCTCAGAAAGTTGCACTAAATTTTCCTTGGATAGAAAATGTTATATTCGTGTTGATGATTGATGATTTCTGCCTTCCTGCGCATGAGATTTCGTCAAGTGCACGGCGCGATCTCTTTTAATTCACTACTACATTGTTGCTTCTCTGATTTGTTGTAGTTTGATTTCAAAAGCGTCGCGTATGCATGGAAGAGCGTCGAATCTGATTTGAAAAATATCCAGTTTATTTCGAGAAAAGTGCAACTTGGCTGGCAAAGTGTCCTGTTGACGTGGAAATGGTGTATAAATGCCCTTAGGCTGGTAATGACCGCAGTTTCCCATGACAAAGAGAAGGCAACGTCACTGAATTCGAAGCGACGCCACAACTCGACTACTTCGCCATACAGTAATCCCACGAGGTACCTTTGTAGGCTCATTATGCGTGCTGTCTGCGCCGAAAACAAGCAGAACAACAACGTCATCGAAGCAGTTCACATCGGTGGAATGGGCGCGCGTGCAACAATGTCAGCGATGATGTCACCCCGACCGTGGTCGCCGAAGTGCACGCGGTTGATGGTCGAAGGATCAGGAGGATTAGAAGCCTAGTGCTCCTTCAAAAATGGGAGTTTTTTTCTAAAGAAGCGACAGATCTAATTATGCCGAGGAAACGGTAACTGAGCGACGCTCCAGAAGCAGTGAACTATCTCCTCAACACATAAAGAACAACCGAAGGCTTTGCAGCGGCACACAGAGAATTCCAGCATAATCCGTCATGCAGCCAGTACAAGGAACCGAGTGAAACGCCAATCCCTCCTAGAAGGCGGGATCTCCTATGGAATTGCGCAATCCGCCCATCGTTTACCCATTATCCAAGGCACCTGACTCATTCGTGAGCAAGGTTCAGAGCATATGCTGAAGGATACTGGCAGCCTAAGCAACGTTGGGATCTATCCTAGTCCGGGGGGGGGGCCACATAACTAAAGAGTATTATATGTAACAAATCCACTTGAGACGTACCGAGCGGCTCCTACAGAATAACACGGGAACCTAAACAAGAAAAGTCGCAAAGAAAAAAACGAAAAAATTACATTTTTTTACGGTTGTAAGCAGGCAAAATTGTGTGCCCTCCTTACCATGTTAGATCCTGGTTATAACATGTCAGGCGGCGGCATGCGGCTTCATGCGCTTTCCTCACTATGTTAGATCCTGGTTATAACATGTCAGCCGGCGATCAGCACGCGGCATGAGTTCATTCCGTTGCTCTCTGCCCGCTGATACGGTTGTGAACCGCGACGATTTTTTACTTTTTTGTTTGTTCGTTCGTTTTTGGTTTCTTTTAGGTTCTAACTCGTTCTCTAGGAGCTGCTCGGTAAGTCTGAATTCATTTTGTTACTTAGTTTTTAGTTATGTGGCCCCCCCCCGGACTAAGATAGATCCCAATGTTGTTTTATCGAGCAGCAATATATACCATTTTCAGTTGAAATTCAGCGTTTTTCAAATCAAATTCTACGTTGTTATACGGCGATGATTACAGAAGAACGTTGAATTTGATTTGAAAAACGTTGAATTTCAACTGAAAATGACATAGTTATATTTTCCACTTCCATGTCAAACTGGACACTTCAAAGCAAACAGGACAGTTTTGAAATCAAACTGAACATCTTCGAAGACAAACGATCGTCTTCCAGGTTAAACAAGACACTCTCAAAAAGGGTAATAACAAATTTTCAATTTAGAAAATTTGTTTTGACCTTCTTCGAATATCTATAAAGTACAGCACTTGAAATATCCAATTCGGCAATTATTTCTGTTAGTCCGTTTGCTATCAATCAAACCAAAGTCGCGGCTGGCTGCATGAGTGCATGGCGTAGACTTTCTCTTGTAACTCAACCAAGAATTGCTACTTTCCTGCGCCTAGATACGAGCTTAAAGCCATTTTTCTTTACAAAATTTTTGTAAAATTACAAAACGCTACGTTCGGTTTTTTTGGCGAATTTGAATTAAAGATTTTTAAAGAACTTCGCATTAAATTTCCATAAAATAAAAATTTATTTCGACCCCAGAGTGTAAGGGCGAGGTAATGCCCTCAAAAAAAACTGTTATTTTCTTGTGTAACGAATCCGTAATGCTAGGTTCTATGCTTCGGTGTCATTGTTACCTCATTTTGTAATAAGCTGCATAGGTCCCGAAACGATTCCCTTAGTTTCAAGTAATTACCGTACCCCAGCGCCTATAAAAGGCGCGTCCCCCAGCAGTTAGGGCTCATTTTTGTGCTTGTCCGGACCGCGAGTAGCGGCTCTACTAATTAAGCTCTACGAAGGACTACCCTAGACACGGACCAAGGCCCGAACGACTGGGAGATAAGGCAGCCGGAACGCGTCCGAAGGATACAGGAGACGCGACACTTGCACCTTGAAATAGGCCTCAAATATACAATATTCTATTTGTTCTTTCTCTATATCTCTCTAAATATATTCTAAATATTTTCCTTCTAAAAGAAAGTATAGAACTTCATTTTAAAAAAGTCCCAGTAAGGAGAAGAGGGCTTCGTCGACGGAAGAGGCCTTCACAGCAGGGAGGAAAGGCAATCAATATCCACCGACTTCCTCGCAGAAAGCAGTGGAAGGTAATCAATACTGATTGATATTATCGATTTTCTCCCAGGTTTAACCGATCAGTGTGGGTGTTAAGTGACTATGATCGTCGACGGAAGGCGAGGATGGAAGAATAACGAAGTCTCTAAGAGGGCAATAATAAAATTTTAATTTGGAAACTTTGTTGAAACTTTCTTTGAGTATTTATAATTCATCTTCCCCAAAAAAAGTGAGTATGTACAACGACTGCAACTTTCATCTTGTTTTTTTTTATAAAGTTCTATATTTCTTTAAGAAAGAAAGATTTCAAAACTATTTAAGGAGGCAAGAAAGCAGCAATATTTGAGCACATTACATCACCCTGACACTCTAAGGAAATTTTTACAGAAATTTAATGCGAGGTCCTTTAGAAATCTGCATTTCAAATGCGCCAGAAAAGTGAACGTAGCGTTTTCCGATTTTATGGAAATTTTGATTTCTAAAGAGAAATGGCTTGAAATCGTATAAAAAGCGCAGAAAAGTAGCAATTGTCAGTTGCATTACAAGAAGAGCCGGCGCCATGGACTCATGTAGCACACCGCGATTCTCATTTGATTGACAGTGCCAGACAGCAAAAGGATGATAGTGTGTTTTCCACAAATGTTTCTGTTCTACCGTCGCCGAGCGGGTAAATCCACGCAAGTGGAACTTTTGCCATCAATCAAAGGAAAATAACGGAGTGCTGGACGGGCGCGTAATTTTTAGCATTAAAAAATCAATTTGATTCCAAAGGCGTCAGACTTGCTTAAAATTTTTTACTTCGATTGATGGCAAAAGTTTCGCTTGCGTGGATTTAACCACTCGGCAGTGGTAGATCAGAAACAATTGTGGAAAACACACTACCATCCCTTCGCTGGCTGGCACTGTCAATCAAATGAAAATTGAGGTGTGCTACATGAGTGCATGACGCGGGCTTTTCTTGCAATGCACTAAGAATTGCTACTTTCCTGCGCTTTCTATACGATTTTAACGCCATTTCTCTTCAGAAATCAAAATTTTTGTAAAATCGGATGCGCTACGTCCACTTTTCTGGCTCATTTAAACTACAGATTTTTAAAGAACATCACATTAAATTTCCAAAAGATAAAAATTTATTTCGACCTTAGAGGATCAGCTTGACGTAATGTGCTCAAAAATTGCTACTTTCCCGCCCCTTTAAATGGTTTCCAAATCTTTCTCTCTTAAAGAAATATAGAACTTAATAAATATAAGATGTGCCCACTTTTTAGGGAAAAAGTGTCCAATTCAATGTAGAAATGCTACATAATCATGCCCAAGAAGGATTTTGTGAAGGAATCCACAATTTGCAGAAACAAAACCCGGCAGAAGAACAGCATAGTTCAGAACCGCTCGCATTCCCGGTACGAAGAGGACTGCACCGAGGACCCGCTGCAGGCAGTGTCTGCTGGCCCAGAATGCAAAAAGCCACTGCCAGTGCCTTCCCTAATGGAACGACCACAATGAAAATTAATGGGAAATATCGATTAAAAATTCCTCCTCTGGCTAGACGAACGGTTGGATGGCGTTACTGGGAGTCAGACACCCTATGGAATCAAGGAACGTTAGCGTCAAACAAGCAAGTGTTCATGGAAAACAACGTCCTCAAACATGTTCCCAATCTGTCCTGACCTAAGCGAGTGAAAGGGCGAAGTGCTGGTGGGACGTGTGAATCTCGTCGCCTCTCCCTCGCTGACAACGATGCGATCGTTCTTTGGATCCCATTCAATTTCTTGCTGTTCTTCCCACATGTGACTTGACGAGTTTGTGGAATGCTGCTAATTTCAGCTGGGAATGCCAAGAAGTACACTGTTCCCATTGGACGTGATTTATGGTTGTTTTCACGACAGTTGAACCCTAGAGAATTCTACGAAGTGGGCAGCATGTCGAAAAGCAACATTTGGTGAAATCGATGGCAAATTATGGCGTACGCTAGCGACAAAGCAGTGCAACATATTGGAAGCGCCGGAAGCACTCCTAAAGCGTCGCCGTCGGCAGGCGACAGCAGCGACTTAAGCGACTAGAGCGACTGGAGCGACAGCGCCCGCGCTCAGGTATGAACACCTTTCGGCGGCGCGGGCTCGGTTTTAATCGATATGCATGTTTTGCACGGGCGACGGGAGTGGCGAGAGCGCAGCGCGCGGGAGTATGGCCTTGTTTAGTGTGCGCGTGGCGCGCGACGCGACGCCGTGTGTAGTGGTCGAATTGATTAGTCGCGTCGCTCGATCAATTTGGCCACTACACATGCGTCGCGTCGCGCGTCGCGAGTACACTAAACAAGGCCTATGAACAGGTGACAGCAGTGACTAGAGCGACTGCAGCGACAGCGCCGCCGCTCGAGTATGAACACTTTTCGGAGCATGCGCTCGGTTTTAATCGATATGCATGTTGTGCACGGGCGACGAGTCGCTCTTGTCGTGAAGTATGAACAGGCCCTAACAAGGAAGGTGCCTCAATGTTGCACTGCTTCCTCACTACCGTAGTCCATAATTCGCAGCCTGGTTAGGTCGTAGTTTATACTTGCGTCCCGTACGGCGCGGTATCGTGATCGCTATAGATGTCGGTTTTTCGCTTTGCTCGGCGGTGTCGCATCGCATCTATACTTCACCGCCGTAAAACACCTAATTTTACGGAAATGCGCTTACTGTACTCGACTAATCGCCACGGCGGCAGTATAATAACCTCCCTGTGCGGGCCTGTACTTCACTCTCCTGGTGCCTCAACTTTATGGAAGTTAGCAATATCGATAGTCTGCGCCGCGTAATCGATATTAACAGCTTTCATTAAACCGCGTCGCTCGGCGACTCGAAGTACGAATGCTACCTTAGTCGTGCCACTTAATAGGAATGATAAGTATGCGTTAGGACCCAATAACTGTTCCTTCCTTACAAGGGAACTGCCTCTACGGTACACCGGAACGGCAAGAACGAATAATTGGGAGAATCTCCGTCCTTCAGGTAGTAACGGATCATGTTTTGTTCTTGCCGAAACCTTGAGGCAAACGAGTAAGAGGTTGTAATGGTTAAGGGTCCGCAGCGTCAAGCTTACCACGACGGCGCTAGGAACTTGTGCTGTGACCTGGGTGGCGCATAGGTAGAGGTGCTGCCCCACGGTTGTGACGTAGGGGTTCGGTTCCCGAGCTGCGTGACGTTTTTGCACTTTACCATAGTGTCGCATTTCCATAGAGATTTTCATATCTGAACCTTTTTGGAGTTTGCTGATGTTTTCAATTGTTATTCCCCGTCGATATCTCGTGACGCTCCAGCAATGTCCCAATGAGAACCATATCATCGCTTTTTGCATATTTGGGACATTGCTGGTGCATCACGAGTTGTCGAAAAGGAATAACAATTGAAAACATCAGCAAACTCCAAAAAAGGTTCAGATATGAAAATCTATATGGAAATGCGACACTATGGTAAAAATGCAAAAACGCGATGCAGCTCGGGAACTGAACCCTCGACGTCACGACCATGAGGCAGCACCTCTGTCACTGCGCCATCCAGGGCACAGCACAAGTGCCTTGGGCCCCTGTGGTAAGCTTGACGCTGCGGACCCATAACCATTACACTCTTACTCGTTTGCCTCAAGGACTCGGCAAGAACAAGACATGTTCCTTGCTACTTGAAGTACGGAGATTCTTCCTACAGAATTCATTCTTGCGTTCCGGCATACCGTTCAGACAGTTCCCTTGTAAGGAAGAGACAGTTATTAAGGTCCTGACGCATTCTTCTCATTCCTATTAAGTGACATGACTAAGGTTGCATACATACTTCAGTCGCCGGGCGACGCGGTTTATGAAAGCTGTCAATATCGATTATGCGATATCGATTAATCGATATTGCTAGTCTTCATAAGGTTGCGCCACCAGGCGACTGAAGTATAAGCCCGCCTAAGGAAGTTACCATACAAGTTATCATACTCCCGCCGAGGCGACTAGCCGAGTACAGTAATCAAATCTCAAAAATCTCACAAAATTATGTGCCGTACGGCGGTGAAGTATAAATACGATGCAACATCGCCGAGCGAAGTGAAAAACCAATATCTATAGTGACCGTGATGCCACTCCGTGCAAGTATAAACTAACCAGGCGGAGAATTATGGATTACGGTAGTGACAAAGTGGTGCAACGCCGTGTAAACGCAGGAAATGCACCTAGAACAGCGTGCTTGCCTCAACTGGATAGCTATGAAAATTCCAATGCAAGAATTAGCTCCTCATTCATACAGCCATACGATTAAGAGCTGACGCCCAATTATGGATTACGGTACTGGAGAAATGGTGCAACGTTCGAGAAGCACGGAAAACGCGCCTAGAACAGAGGTGACTTCCTGGAGGCGGGGAGGAGCAATTATGAGGACTCCGGCGGAAGAACTAATTCTTTCCCAGAGCAATTTGGTAGGATCCATGATTAAGAGCCGAGCGCGAATAGTGGATTACGATAGCGAGCAAGTAGCGCAATGTTCTAATGGCATGGGAAACCCGCCTACCTAGAACGGAGTGTTTGCCTGAAGGCGCTAATTAGGATTCTGACCTAAGAGCTAACTCCTCATCCACACTCAGACATACGAATAACAGCTCAGAGCGAATTATGGATTACGGTAGCGACGAAATAGTGCAGCGCTTTAGAAGCACAGGAAAAGCGCCTAGAACGCAGAATTTGCCTGAAGGGGCAATTATGAGGACTCCTGCGCGAGGGCTAACTCTTTCCCATTCCCAATCGCTGGAGGCTATGATTAATAACTGAGATTGAATTATGGGTTACGGTAGTCAGCAAGTAGTGCAATGCTCTAAAAACACGAGAAGCGCAACTAGAGCAGTGTGTTTGCCTGGAGAGGCAATAATGAGGACTCTCTGACGCAAGCGCTAATTCCTCATCCTCATTCAGTGTCACGATTAACAGCTGAGAGCGAATTATGGATTACGGTAGTGACGAAGTAGTGCAGCGTATCGGAGCCATAATAAACGGGCCGCTGAGTGTCTGCTTGGAGGAGCAATTATGAGGGTTCTGACGCAGAGCCGAGTCCTTGTCGTTCGGCGTTGTGAAAGCCACCAATATCGATCGCCTACGTCGTCTAATCGATATTGCGAGCTTTCATAACGCCGCGTCGCTAGGCCGCTGAACTATAAACACCGCCTGATATTCTGCATAGATTCAGCAGCCTTTTCCTAAATTCCTCTCAGCATTGCTCCATTTCCGAAAAACGTGGAGAAAGGACGAAATTCTGGGAAACGATTCAAAGGTGCCATTCGTCGTCGAATAGCATCCATTCAACCGCTGCTTCGAGCAACTGCTCTTTCTCGCCTCGAGCGGCGACAACACAACGCGCCTCATGCATAGGTAACCAACCAACCGGTCACGCGCGTTTTCGCAACTCGTTCGAGTTCGACGACAAACAACAAAGCAGCCCAGTACATGGGCCTGGTCGGCTGTCTGGCCTACACGGCAGCAGAATTTCTCGCTGGATGCTCCGCAGATGCTCAGGAGTAGAACAAATCCATGCTATATGGCGGAAAACTGCGTACAACAACGAAGAAGACGCTCGTCCACCGCCTCAAAGACTGAAGAACTCTTCGCTATCCAGCTGACGGCGGAGGGGCGGCGTGCATTTTTAGTAGCGTGCGACCACGGGCAGCGATTAGCCGAGCCAGACGCTGTCCATCCCAGCTATTCACGCATTGCAAAAACGTTCCTGCTGCTTATGCGAACCGGTCTGAGCTGAGGAAGTCGGCGGAGCCCTCAATGCACCTACGTTAGTCTGAGATCATGTGGGGCTTTGTTACAGATTCGCCAAAACGCCCTTAGGGCCCGTTTATACTTCGACGCCGAGCGACGCGACACCACGTATTGTGGCCGCAGATTTCAAATCAAATTGGACACTCTTCTAAGCTAGCTTTAAGGCCTTTGAAATCAAAGCGAGCTCTTCCAAATCGAAATGAGATAGAATAACCTTCGGTACATGTCGTGAAGATGTGCAGCATTTGGAGATGGGAACGCCCTGGTCAATCACAACCAATCAGGGCACCGACCGAACATACTCCAGCCAATCACGGTGCCGACTGTACACTTCTTCCCTGAATGGTGCGCCTGTATTTGATGTGACCTGATTGTTTGGCGCCTTCCTACCTTCCAATGCTGCTCACATTAGCGACATGTACCTAATCTTTTGGTGAAGGAAAATTTGCCTTAACTTCCTTTAAAACTTTTTAGACCACCTGCTTCAATAAATGTAGTAATTTCTAAAATTTCCTTTTTTGGGAAAAAATAATAAATTGAAATTTGTCTCGAAGCACAGCAAAGAAGCAATCATGTAACGGATTAAAATGTCGGATCGCGCCATGCGTTTCAAAAGCTCGCTGCCATTTTTATGATTGATAGTGTAAATGCTGCTTATTGCTATCAATAGAGCAAAAATAGCGCGACATCTTGGACGAGAGCACGGCGCAATCCCTTTTTAGCACAAAAAATGACCGCCTTCCTGCTCTTTAAAACAAGCCTTAAACCAAGATTTTTCCTCAAAAAATTTTTTTCATAAAATTTCAATAAAAATTTCAAATAGTGTATTAACTTATTGGGTAGATCAAATAAAACTTCAAAGAACGTTACACTAATCGTAAATTTCCCTTAAACAAAAAATTGTACTAACTTTTTTGGTCTCTAGTCTCTAGTTTAATGTAGAGAAGCACGTTTTAATTTGGAAGACTTCGTTTTGATCCTAATTGGAGGGGGTGGGATGGGGGTCACGCTGAATGTGTGCAATATTGCGTAAACTAGTACGCAGCCGGCTACGCTTTTACGCAATCTTGCACACATTTAAATAAAATTCGGGAATTCGGGATTTTCCGAACTTTTCACAGTTCCCAGTCCATGGTTTTCCATAATTCCTTTCCAAAATTATCCGCTGATTCAAACACATGCCCATTTAGTTGGGGGGGGGCAAACCCAAAGTGTGTAATATTGCGTGTAATTCAATCGACTACACTCTGACAACCAACAGGTCAAAAACACGCTTTTCTAAGACGAAAAAAATGTAGGTGAATATACTGAAAACTGGGCAACGTCATAATACGTTCGAATGCACATGCATCCTTCTGTCCGTTCTTCCGCGCAAAATTAATGACCCCGCGAATAACGGGCTTCACATCCTGCTCTGCTCACTCTGTGGTGGAAATTACAGAAATTGATGGGCGTAGGTGGTGGGCGCAGGTGAGCGATATTGATCGGCCAAACACTATTGATCAATCTTATCGATTTACGTAACGGTCGCAAATGTGGCCTATATGAGAAAGGCGGGAACGCGTGAAGGATCAATCAGATCGGATCGATCGGACCTGGCATCATCGTAGAGTATGTGTATGCAATCGTTCGCCTCAGCCTTCTAATGTAGGCCAAATTAACGACAAGTCCATCGATTATTGTCCAGAGTTGACCGTCTGAAGTGAAAGACACGCGAGTTTAAATGCGAATTGATGAAGAACATATATCGATTGGTATTGATTTCTGAACTAAGCCGCACAACGCAGATACTCCTAGGTTATTAAGGCCAATCCACCGATATCTCTCTTGAACTCCACGTGAAGCTCACTCTTCCAGATGAATCCTATGAGAACTACAGAGGGAAGCGAGGAAATTCCGCGGAACGGCAAGATTTCGCAGCACAGCCTTCTAATAATTGCTCCATAATTATTTCACGAAGATAGAAGACGCTCTCGCTAGCAGGCCGTGAGAGAATGAAGAGCGAGCGCACGCGTCAGAATAACAAAAAACGCCTGCCGCTGCTGCAGCCGCATAACTATTTCTGGCCGGATAACGAGTTTCAATGCCTTTGGCGCTAGAACTCCACATTCTACGAATCGCTTATATCAATTCTGTTGGAAAACCATGGAAAGCAGTCACTGCGCAGAATTCTCGACGTTAATCTATCCTAGTCGGGGGGGGGGGGGGAGCACAAACCAAAAAGTATGTAACAAATCGACTTGAGACTTACTGAGCGGCTCCTTGAGAACGAGATAGGACCAACAGAAACAACAAAATTTAAATTGCTGCGGCTTTATAACCGTCTCGGTAGGCAGAGCGATGCAAAGGAGACATGCCGCGTGCTGACCGTCGCCTGACATGTTATAACCAGGATCTATCATGGTGAGGAGGGCGCATTAAGCCGCATGCCGCGTGTTGACCACCGCTTTACATGTTATAACCAGGATTTAACCTGGTGAGGAGAGCACACAACTTGGCCTGCCTACAACCGCGCCGAAAACAAATGCAATTTCTCCGCTTTTCTTTTCTTGGTGAACTTCTCCAGTTGAGGTCCTATTTTAGTCTATACTTTTTGAGCCGCTCGGTAAGTCTCAAGTGGATTGGATACATCCTTTTTAGATATCTGCCCCTCCCCCCCCCCCCCCCCCCCGGCTAGGATAGCTCCGACTTTGTTCCTTTTTCAGAACTTTCATCCACATTCACTCTCACCCAACTTGAATCGCACAGAGATTAAGAGCCTATGAGAAAGCGGACATCTCTGAATTCATAATGTTAGGTTTACATTCATCAGAAACCATGCTAAATAACTAATCCGTCCATCTGCCCCTCACATGTCCGCGCAAAAATAATAGCCGATGGACGAGCTTCACATCTTGGTCGCTATTTCCGATTCCTGTTAAAGGTAACCTGTATGACGTTGCACCATCCCAATTTCATTGGCGACCACAGGTTTCATTTCTCAACAAGTAGTTTCTGGATCGATTAATCAACATCGATCGATATTACAGACACAACATGAACTTTACTGCAAGCTAGAATGTCTAAGCAAATCGATCGGATGACATCGTGTTGATGAATGCGTTATGAAGTAAGTGGGCGCACACTATCGGTATTGCTATGTGAAACAGTTAATATGTCTGTCTGTCCCTCCACGGGTCCGAGCAATATTAATAGCCGATGGAAAAGCTCCAAACCTCGGCTTGACCACTATACAGAGTAATCTGATCGACGTCGCACCACGTCAATTTCATATCCAGTGCGGAGGGTTTCATTTCTCAGCAACTAGACAAAGAATCAACCGATCAATATCGATCGATATCATCCTTATAACTTGAGCTGCACCGTGATTTAGAGATCTTGACAAGAATTCATGGGATGCCACGATGGGGATGAATAAATGAGCGCTCTCTATCTATCCTATAATGTAAGGCAGTTAATCTATTTGTCTGTCTGTCCCTTCATCCATTCGCGCGAAATTAATGGCCGGCGGAGAATCTATGCATTTGGATCGCGCCATTTTCGCTCACAGCTCAGGATAATCCGTTTAAAGCTGTATCACGTGAATATGATGGCCGGTGAATAGGTTCCACAAACAATGAAGAGCTTCTGTCTGCCGATCAATATCGATCGATAACATCGGTACAGATAGTAGAGCGTTATGGACCTGAGGACAGCTCTATGAACTCCCTATTTAAAATTAGTTTTAAACAGCCGGTGGAGAAGATTCACAACAAGCAAACAACGTCAGCCACCAACCAATATCGATTGATATAATCGATTATTACCCAGAAGTGCCCGTTCGAAGTGAGAATCGCACGAACACGACGACTGAAGGTCTTGCAGCAAAAAGTACACCGTAAGTTTCGATTCCGGTATATCGATCGATCTTATCGATTTTTGGCGCTAAGCTCCAAAGAGTATGCAGACCGGTGACAAACTAATCCATGTGTCCATAGTGTCCGATCGATATTTCTTGGTAGATCGATGCGGTCCATTTGTCGTGAATTCTGTCCACAGACTTGCTGATGCACAAAAACATAAAGCCTTAACTCTTCATGATGGCGGCCCATTCAGCCAGCGGCCATTATTTTTGCGCGGACCAACACACGGATCAACGGATGAAATAGCCCTCTTCGGAACATAAAAGCCCGTCACTAGATTCTCGGAACAAAAATAGCAAAAAATCAGCTGAATTGTAGCGAACGCTCATTGTCCGACGCACGATAGCAGAAGAAGCCGATTCGTATCCTAGTAACAACGAGATTACGCAGGTACAGAGCGGGGCATGAATATTTCTGGACGAAACCCGTGATTGAATTACTGCGACGTAGGCACTGAATTCTTCTTACAAAAGCTCCATGTGGTCATCCACCCGACGTTCTCCAAGTTGGAGTGGGTCAGTGTGCAAAATTGCGTATCACTATACACTACGGTAGCCCGCAATTCTACGCGATCTTGCAGACAATCACGCCGCACACGTTCTCTGGAACTGAACAGCATCAGAAAAATAGACATCAGCATACAGCTATCGACGTATATCTATCAGTAACTGCCCAGCTAATAGGTGCGAAATCAACCGCTTTCCTAGTCAGGGATAGGTGGCTACATAAATGTGTGCATTATTGCGTATTCGTTCCACTGCCTTTGCAATTTCAGGTGAATTTGTTCACATTTTCACGGAATTTTTACTTTTAATGTCCAAAGCTGCTCTAGAAGCACCTCAAATGAAGTTTCTAACATGTATAGCCGGGAGGAAACTCTCTACAAGGCGTCGGTGGTATACAGCTCAACAGTGGTAAGCAGGAGAGGGATTCGCAAAGCTTTCTGAAGATCTTGACTAAACCGACAAAGAGCAAGTCGGAGGACTGAAACAGAATTCGGATAAGAAAATAAAACAACAGACAGCAGAAGGCTCTATATGGTTAAGCACTTTTGACGTCGGAAAACTTCTGACCCACGCTGAGTCGCCGCTACTCTGCCATCAGACGCTATGTGGCGTGGAAAACAGAAGTGTTCCGACGGCTAAAATTACTTGACCATATTAAGCCTTCTGCTGTCTGTTGTTTTATTTTGTCATCTGAATTCTGTTCCAGCCCTTCGATTTGCTCTTTGTCGATTCAATCAAGGCCTTCAGAAGGGTAGGCGAATCCCTACTCTACTTATCACTGTTGGGCTGTACACCACAAACGACTTGTAGAGAGCTTCTTCCCCGCTATTCATGGTAGAAGCTTCCTTTGAGGGTGTTGCTGGAGCAGGTTTGGACAATAAAAGCAAAAATTCCTGCAAATGTAGGCAAATTCATGTCCGACTGCAAAGGCAATGGAAAGACTACGCAATATTGCACACATTTAGCCTGCCTCCTCCTAACTAGGAAATCAGTCGATTTCGCATCTATTAGCAGGGCAGTTACTGATCGATAGACGTCGATAGCTACCTGCTGACGACGATGTCGACTTTCAGTGTTTTTGCAGTTCCAGCGAGCCTGTGCGGTGTAACTGTGTGCAAAATCGCGTCGGATTGCAAGCAATAGTTGTTGCTAACAAGGCGCAATTTTGCACACATTTTGCACATTGGCCCACTCCAAATGAAGCAGCAAAGCTTCGAATGGATACCCTCATTCGCTGACCTGGCAACCTCCAAGTGATTTATTCACGCTGAAACGAGGTCAAACTGCCCACACCACTTGGCGTCGATAGCCATTAGAACTAACCACTTGCTCCGCTGGCAATATGCCAGCTCCTGCTGGAGTACCACGCAAACTTGCACATCAATCCGTGCCGAGACTGCTTTCGTCGCTGAGGGGGACATCGGAGATGGGTTGTGCGCTCTTCGAGCGCACAACTCGGCTAGGGAAGGGACTCCGGGGTGTGGGCCATCCAGGCGGCTCGTGCCAAGAATGCTTTCGTCGCTGAGGGGGACATTGGAGATGGGTTGTGCGCTCTTCGAGCGCACAACTCGGCTAAAGAAGGGACTCCAGGGTGTAGTGCGTCCAAGGTGCTCGTGCAGGAACTGCTCCCGTCTCCCAGTGCTCTTCTGTAGCGGCGGTGGAAGAACCGCGATCTGCCACCGACCGCTCAACGACCCTCCTCCATATCGACTGACCATGGTGTCGGTGGATATCGAAAATGGCCACGTCGATATGACGCGACATCAGGAGAATCTGGTTAGATCTAAGTAAGACCCTTGGCGTCGGTGGTCCCACCCGACTAGGAAATCGTCCCTGAACAATTTTTGGAAGAAAACAGGTTGCAAAAGTTTAGAGAGAAGTACCTATGACTAAAATAAGGAAAGGAGGAGGTATTAATTCTTCACAGGTGTACCAACGAGGGAGTGCAGCAGTCACCCAAAATAGGTGGGCCAGATTTCCGATGAGATATAAGCCAGCCTTACAAGCCTTACATATGATGATGCCATTTACAGAACAATAGAGGTTCATGCGAGCTCGCCCCGCCCAAAATGAACGGCATTAAATAGCCATACGTGATTTCCAGTCCAAAATAGCAGTGAAGAAAGCGGACGGATGGGACGGGGATGTGTGGTCAAGCCGAAGAGGCGGTGCCACCGCCGTCGCTGCCTGCGTTCACCGACTGAGGAGGAACTCCTGGCCGCACCTCAACTCCCGGAAACTCGCTTGCCAACCAACCTCCTAATCCACAGATTGTCCGGGCAACAATGCATAATGGCGCCTAGTTGCTACAGCGACTCTGCACGAAGAATGACGTCGTGAATTCAACGAAAACATTGAGCGACGACTTCGCTTACGGCTCCAGCAATGTTTGTCGTGGCTTTCTCGCACATTTAAACAGGCGATTATCATGCAAACAACGAGGAACCTATGCCTTCAGATACTCCTTTACTCTCTGTGATAACCGCTATGCCCCCAAAACCCAGTAACTTTGTTCAAAATTCGGCCAAAACTCATGTTTTAAGCCATACAGTTGCAAAAGAAACCAAAAAGAATTACCAAAAGAAAAGAATTCAGACGTTGTAGGGGTTAATGCAGCTAAAAGCTGAGGCATTTCCCCGAAAATTCTATCACTCTATTCACTTGTCACGATAGGTACTACCGGGGAATACTTCCTGGGCGTGTGCAGAGGACGGGAACAGGAGTGGGACTAGCCAATCACATGTCTTTGTCGAAGGTAATTGTTGATTGGCTGCTGCCTCTATAGTGTTTGCTTACGCTAAGACAGACTTCCCCGACAGTACCTAAAGCCCCGTTTATACTTCAACGCCGAGCGACGCGACACCACGTATAATGGCCGTATTGATTGAGCGACGCGATCGATCAATTTGGTTACTTTACATGCCGTCGCGTCGCTCGGCGTCGGAAGTATAAACGGGTCTTAAGGCAATCCACCGGCAGACGCATTCACGCCGCAATTGCCACATGAGGTGGTCACTTGTGGACAATCAATATCAATCAATTAATCGATATTGATTGTTCAATTGAAATTTTTACTTGGTCTGAGGCCTGCGTATGTTATATTCACTCATCTACATAATTCCACCTCCAGCACTCAATTCTGGCGAAAAACCAATAAAAACCTTTCGAGCGGCCACTATTTTCGCGCGGACGATGGAATCGCGGGAGGGCTATGCCCTAAACGAGGTCATTGGTCGTAATATGACTCAGTGGTATCGACGGCTGCTAACCACTACGGTATTTCCGTGTACCTCACACCAAAGGTTCAACTTTAAGAGCGCAAATCGATAACACTAATCGATATTAATCTATCAATCGATATTTTTTCATGACCTGAGGCTTGCCTACATAGAATCCAAAACTTTCGCGCAATTTCTACCTAGGAGACGTCATTCCCAGAAATGGAATCAATTTAAAAAAGCGGAGTCATCAGTGAGGCCCTTCGAGCGGCCAGTAATTTTGCGTGGACGACTGACTAGCAGCTAAAGCTTTTCCCTTAATGTCGACAGTAATCGATCAGTTCTGCTTACATACATACAGTGAAGTCTGTTCACCCCACCACAACTGTCTTCGTTGTGTCTTCGGGAGATAAACTCTGCGCAAAAATCGATAACATCTATCGATATTGACCAGACGATCAATAAATTAACTGGATATGAAGCCCTACCACATAAAAACCACAATACTCGCACATTTATAGCTCCTAACGGCAACTTCCAAGAGTAACATTTTTTAAATAAGCAAGTATTGGAAAATCCACCCAGCACGGCCATCAATTTCGCGCGGACGAATCGACAGACGGATAGACGGACTAATGGAACGGCCATCTTATATACAACAGAATACCCAATAAACTTGAGATGCCATTTTGAGGCAATTTAATTAGCATTTAGATTAACCCCCTCCTGAAAACCGCTGCACAAACACATTCTATTTATAGAGAACGTCCGGAGGAGCTAAAACGGGAATCGCCCGAAATATGATAGCGCTGTTCAAACAAAAAACACTCCTTCTACAGCAGATGCATGGAAAAACTTAGCCTTCTTGCGTTACCTCGACTAAAGCGGCCATGTGATCATGAACTACTGATGCCTAGTTGCCCTTCCAAAATAGGAAATCGATCTCAAAACTTTCAGAAGCAGCAACAATTAGTGAGTCCGTGCGTTCGTCCGCGCAAAAATAATGGCCGCTGAATGGGTGGACACAACAGAATGCAGAATGAATTATAAACCGAAATTTAATTTTCGTCCAAAATCGATTAACAGCTGATTTTTATGATTTTTGTGCAGATTTCACGATTTACTGCAGAAATCAAGCTCTGTGGACAGAGTTCAGAACAAAGGGGCAGTTTCGATCTACTAATCGATATCGATCGACCGCTGTCGACATCTGGGCAAAGCCCCAGTCAGGAAAGATGGAACTTTGTAATGCAGCCCTATTCTTAAGCAAGCTTTGGCTCAGAATTTCTACTGCGAAGCGATCCTCCCCTCTAACGACGACAAATCCACCCAAAAATAGCGCCCTTTCGAGGCCTAATGGCATCGATTTGGGACTATTCTTTATGGCGAAATGGAACGAGCGGCTGCTCTGCTCGGAGCATGAGCTCGAGAAAGTTCATCGAGCACAGGATGTCGGGGTGCTGACGTTGACAGCCACTTAATTGAGAAATGCCGTACTCACGCTCCGTTCCTATCACTTCAGGGTTAGTTCCTCAGAATACTCTGACCAGGGAATGCCTCCGGTTCCCATGGAACTTCGGACAGAGACCATGCCGTGTGAAAGATCCTGAAAAGCTGATTCGAAGGGTGAAGACCGAATTTGCTAGATGGACCTCCAAAGCGAGTACTGACCGGTGAAAGTTCGCGGTTTCGACTGCATGACGCGCGCGCTGATAGGAAGCGTTAGCGGAACGCAGGTACGACAGTTGCGTCGGCGGTGCAGTGGTAGAGTTCTCGCTTCGCAGGAAAGTGGTCAGGGGTTCGGTCCCCATCGATGCGGGTAGTTTTGCATTTTGGGACTTATCGTCAGTGATGCCTTTTATCTTCATTTCCAACACATTTTTGAACAAACGCCTTGCCCCACCTCAATCCAACTCTTCGAAATAGGAAAGCTGCAACCAAATGCTTGAACACAGAAGGCATATTATGGAGACACTGCAAATATACAGCCAAGTTTCGATTTCAAAGAAATGCCACTTATCCTCAATTTTCTCTAATTTCTAACCAGAAAAACATTTTGAAAAAATCGAATTAAAAGAAAATAATGACTGGCAGATGGCGAAGATCGTGGATTTTCCAGAAAACGACGGGAAGAGATGAATTTACTAACGAATAGGTTCCCGTCAAGTGCTGCTACTCAAGTCGAGCTGAGAACTGCAAATATCGATTAGGCAGTGCGTTAAATCGATATCGATTGCCTTAGTAATGTCGAGCAAAGCGCCGAGTAGGTATGAACGCCGCTCTGGATAACCATTCTACAGATAAGAATAGTCTTCACTTCGCTGAAAGCCGTCAATATCGATTAAGCAGTGCACCAAATCGATATCGATTAGTTCAGTAATGTCGCACATGGCGCGCCAAGTGAAGCATGAACGCTGCCTTAGGATAATCACTGTACAGATAGCTTCTTTTACTTCCGCAAAGACTAGAACAACTCGCACCAAAAAGCAGAGCCGAAGAGGAAAACACTGGCTAGACGCGTGCTCAAAAACGACAAGGGCTCTGTGGTGGAGATTGATAGGAGCACTCAGCCTCTCAGCCTGTCACCGCCGCCGGCGGCGGCTGCAGCAGTAGCAGAAGATCCTTCGAAAACAAGCAGCGGCAGAACCCATGCGTGTCGTTGTTTACTCTGAACTACACACACCGGCCAGCACAACAAAGGGGGATTCACTTAGGCTGCGCTGGCCGCCACTGCCGCCGCGACCAGCAAACGGATTTGATTGGACGCGGATAGCAGAGCACGACCGCCGGATTTCCGTAACTCCGGCTAGGCGGCACGCACCACACCACACCACCGCCAGCTCTCACAGACCGAAAGTCGGCAGCGCTGACGAGATAATTCGCGGTCACGCACAGCTGAAGGCGGCTGGCTGAGAGCGGCGGGTGTCGGAGTAGCACGAGAATTAGCCGACGATCAGAAACAGAGAAGCATAGCGCCCTGCTATGTGTTCCAGACACGACACGACAAATAAAAGTAAAAAAAAACCAAGGTAGAATCATGTTCTAAGGGCTGTAATTTGTTCCTTAAGACCATTACGAAAGGAAAATTGACCCTGACCGAAAGCGAAACACTGGCATCTTCGATGCTCGAGCGTCACCTATACGCCGTATGTGACTGGCCCACCTAATTTTCGACAAACTGCTCCAGGCGATGGTGTCTCCGGTCGATGATCAAAGACGCAGTTATGTAGCGAATTAAATAATAAGATCGAGCCATGCGCTCAAAAAGTTCGCCGCAACTTTTATTTGATCGAAAGTTCGATTTGATTTTTTCTCAAAAATAAAAATTCTATAGAGTTTCAAATAATGTGTTCTTGAACAAAACTTCCTTGAACACAAATAATTCTGACCTTTTTGAAGAGTCTCCAGTTTTATGTAGAAGAAGCTCATTTCGACTTGAAACAGTTCGTTTTGATTTCAAAAGTCTCCCAATTCGACGTGAAATGGTATAGAACTGCCTAATCTACAAGGGCAACGATATTTTGATTATCAGAGCCTTTCTGACCTTTACGCATAGCGAGGACCCTACTACGTTGGCTTTCACTGAATAACCAGTGAAGACGCAGTCGAAGCTGGGTGGAATTCAGTGTTCTTTTTGCTTCAACACATTCCTCCGAAACCATAAGTACTCCAAAACAGGACTAATTTATCAGGAATGCTAGTCTTCGTCAACGTTCGAAGATCGGAGGCGACATCGGTTGCATCAGGTTGTCGAAAAATAGGTGGGCCAGGCGCATAGGTAACGCTCGGGATGTGAGAACATCAGGTTCCCTGTCAACACACTGCTCGTGCTTCTTCAACTAAGCATGTAGCGAAAGAAGTGGCTCGAAGAACGTACTGGGCCACTTTTGCACGCCACTCAGCCATTAAATCGACGATGACTGGTAACATAGGTGGTGCAGGTTTCATAGCCAAAAAAAATATGGCAATTAATTGAAGCTGCAATTAAAGCAACCACCAAAGATCATCATTCTTCTATTAAAAACCTGACTTTGTGGCGAACAACACCTGACATAGGCAGCAAGCGCCTTTCTAGCTAGGACAACTATCACTGGGCCACTCTGGCACGTGATAGGGATGGATTGAAACGCTGTGATGTCCCCCACCCTACGAAACTGAGGATCAGCGGGATGTCCAGTAATATTGTCCAAAGGATTTTCTCGGTCAATGTAATGGAAACCGTCGAAAATTTTCTCAAAAAAATATCGCAGCGGTGACAACCCCTAAAACTCGTTAAAGAAATAAAAACATGCTCACAAAAATGACAGTAGATCACGAGCTCGAATAAATATCGATAAAAATGGAACCTAAAGTGAACAAACGCGACATAAAACAATGTCACACGTTAAACGCGAGAAAAACCTATTTATCCAACAAACTTCATGATGTTTACGACATAAATAACCGCGCGGCGATTTTGTTTTTCTAAACTCACCCTGAACCGTCATCGCAAAAAGTGGCGAAAAGCTGTGAATCCAATGACAATTTTGCAAAAAAAAAAGTAAAAAATGCATACCAGGCCACCACTCACAGAACTCTTCGGCGACGGCGTATGACTGTAGCTGGCCGAGATCTGCGGATCGGAATGACCGAGGCCGGATCGGAGTCGTGCCAGATTCGACGACGACGACGACGACGGCCAGCTGCTCTCCACCGAGGACTCGCTGCACATACCTGCAATTCGACGATGATGAGCGCACTTCAAGTTGAGCAGCTACAAAAGATTTGAATGATTTGTTTGGCTGTTTATCGATCCACCGCGCGCTGTCTAATCGATATTGTCGCGCTGAGTGGCGATTTAAGTATGAACCATGTCTTGACGGTTAACAATGTTTCATTTATGCATATACAGCGATAAGAAAATAGATAAAATAAAATAAAAACAAAAATAAAGAGGCGCCATGTCGCGAATGTAGGCAGCATTAGGAGGCGGGACTTCGATAGCCAATCAGCCGCAGAGAAATGGTGTTGAGGCGAAAAGTATACGGTCGGTACCTTGATTGGGTGGCACACGTTCGCTCGCTTCTCTTCTTGATTATGATTGGCTGGTGCGCCCTCAGACCCCAATGCTGTCCACTTTTTCGACATGGACCAAAGATACTAACCAAAAATAGATGAAACGGTTTTTACATGAAATCAACATTATTTGAGATCCTCTGCACATGTCTGCTACTGTATGATGATTTGTGCACTTCAAGCTATGCAGTTACGCCAGAGTGTTTGAATTTCTGCTGTTTATCGATCCTTCGCGCTATCTAATCGATACTGCCGCGCCAAACGGCGATTCAAGTATAGACCACGCTTTGATGCTTAATAAAGATGTAATGTAAAAATTAAAGAAACAAAATGAAAAATAAAAACGAAGAGGTGCCATGTCGCGAGTGTGGGCAGCATTAGGAGGCGGGAACTCGATAGCCAATCAGACCACTGAGATTGGAAATGTAGGGTCGGTGCTTTGATTGATCAGGTGGCAGGCTTTCGCTTCTTGATTAAGAGACTTGTCTTCTTGATTAACACTGGCTGGTGGGCGCTTAGCTCTCAATGCTGCCCACTTTCGCGACCTGGTCCAGAGACCAACCAAAATAGATTGAATGTTTCTTTACATAAAATCTTCATTACTTGAAATTTCCAGCTCATGCACGCAACTCTATGATGGTCGGCACATCAAGCTATGCAGCAACGCCAAAGTATCTGCATCTTTAGACGCTCTATCGATCCACCGCGCCGCCTAATCGATATTGTCGCGCCGAACGGCGATTAAAGTGTGAACGCGCCTTGAATGTTAATAAAGCTTCACCTAAGTACTTATATCGATACAATAAATAATTAGTGTAACGAGATAAAATAAAAAATAAAAACAAAGGGGCGCCATGTCGTGAATGTAGGCAGCATTAGGAGGCGGGAGCTCGATAACCAATCAGCCCGCAGAGAAATGGATGGTGTTGAGGCGGCAAATGTACGGTCGGTACCTTGATTGGGTGGCACACGTTCGCTCGTTTCGCTTCTTGATCATGATTGGCTAGCGCGTCCTCAGACCCCAATGCTGCCCACTTTCGCGACATGCACCAGAAATACTAATTAAAAATAGATTAAATGGTTCCTTACATAAAATCAACATTATTAGTGATTTTCTGCATCATGTAATGACGCTTTTACAACGCCTGTCTTAAAAAATTTCGTCAAAGTGTGAAAATAATGAATTTTTTCGCATAATTCAAGCTCGGGCAACGAGAACTGGTGGCCTAGCCTCCCTTCTGAATCTATCCAGATGCAAATGGAGCACTAATTTATGTCGGGGACTGAGATTAATACAACTATGTAGTTGTAATGCAATTCAGGCCCGCCACAGAGCGACAGATGACGACAGGCATCGTCGACGTCTTCGTCGCCACAGGAAGACATCTAGACCACCTAGGCACTTCTGAAGGTCCCTAACGCCTTCTAAATGATGACAGATCTCTACAAAACGAAGCGTTTCTCCAAAAATGAGATCTCGAACTATGAATTCTAAAACTCTGGGAAAATGGCATCCTTAAACGAAAAAAATCCACCCTTATACGATTTTTTTCTGAAAAGAAAAAACTGAAACTTATTCACCTGGCGAGAACAAGCCACAGATTTCGCATCGACAATTTCCACGTAGCGGCCGTAATTTTAGTTTAAAACTCGAAGAAATAGCCAAAAACCTTCAAAAATACGCCAAAGTCATGATCTCCGACATTTTGGCCAAAAATTCCCATCGAATTCACTTGAAAACGTGGCAAAAATGCGGCCAATGCTATAACTACCTACTGAAAGATGGACTCTGCATGACAGTCGGTAGTCAAGCGGCGTACCCGTCGCTCGGGCAATGATTAAATAGCTGACTCAGTCCTAAAGATAGCACGGCCCCATTTCCGGTGCTCATCTCTCACACGGGAAGGGTTGTAATTTTTCATAAAAAGCGTTATCGAAGCCTTCTAGCTAAAGAATGGCTCAGAAATTGTATGCTTCTTAAGCTAAGCAAAACTTTCTGCTTTCTAACCATAATAACGGCGTCTACAACTCATTTCCAAAAGAGAAAATGTGCCAGTTTTCTGGTACCACATGTTCAGAACGCGCCATGCCTTCAGCCATGCCACAGCGCAACGTTTAGTTGATTGATAGTACCGACAAACGCACAGTTTAGCACCTGGGAATGTGCAGTAGCCTCCATAGCTCCCCCTCTTCCAGAACCTTCACCTTAGGTAGTTACTTTGACGACTTTAGTATTTCTCTTTTCAAAGCCCAATGGATACCTCCCAAAGCAAGTTCCAAGCAATTTTTGTTCGAGGAATATTTACTGCTAAAATAAAGGATAAATAATCATGTTAGTCAATCCCCTTTAGGATGCGCCACGCATTCCGCTTCTAGGATGAGTATAGGTCGTTAGAGGATGTAGCTGTGCTAGTCCTTAAATATGGAAAGTCAGTGAAATCAAAATCTGGCTGAAAATCGAGAAAATCAATATGTAGCAAAATCAATGAAATCAATACGTTTGAGACACCCTTTAGCTGTGCTGCTCCTCAAATATGGAAAGAAACAAAATGAAGATATGGATCCAAGATCGATAAAATCAATACGTGGATAAAAATCGATATAAAGATAATATAAATAAAACCAACATAACTAAAAACAATCAATGAAATCAATACCTTCGAAGCACCTTTCAGAAAATAAAGCTGTGCTGTTCCTTGAATATGGAAAAATAAAAGATATGGATCCAAAATCGATAAAATCCATAAAGGATAAAGGATAAAGTGCGGCGTTACTCAATCCCTTCTGGGATGCGCCAGCGCATTCTACTTCTACGGGATGTCGTGGAGGCGACATGAATGCGTATTTGCCCATACAATGACTTGCGGTGGCCAGCCGATAAACAAGTCAGCGATCTATCCTTCCCAGACAAGTCTGGTACCAATTCACCGACCCCGGAGGGATGGAGGGCTTGGTTGGCCTGGGCGGGATTTCCGAACCAGGAACCTGGTATCGGGTGCACGCGACAGTCGCGCCTCCTCCGACTGCGCTACACGCGCCCAGAAAATCCATACATGAATGAAAATCAATATAACGATAAAGATAGATAAAATCAACATATGGAAAAAATCACTGCAGTCAATATGTTTGAAACACCCTCTGGAGGATATAGTTGCGCTGATCTCTAAGAATGGAAAAACCAAGATCAAGATATGTGTTCAAGATCTACAAAATCTATATGTGGATGTAAATAAACAAATAGAGAAAAACAGAGAAAATCAATATATGAAAAATCAATGAAATCAATATGGTTGAAATTTTTTAGAGGATATAGCTGAGCTGATCCTCAGAAATGAAAAAAATCAAGATATGGATTCAGGATCGATAAAACCAATATATGGATAAAATCAATAAACATAGAAAAACTAGTGAAGTTTTTATTATGGAAAAAATCAATGCAATCAATATGTTCGAGATGCCTTTTAGAGGATATCAGTGTTGACTCTTGAATATGAAAAAAAATCATAATTTGTACTCGAATCGATAAAATCCATACATGGGTAAAAATCAATATAAAGATGAAAACAGATAAAGTCAATATTTATTTATTTATTTATTTCATGCACACATAGGTGTGCCACAATGGAAAAATGTTAGTAACAATGAAGGACGAACACCATATATGGAATATGGAAAAATAATGTAAAATGAAAACGACAATATATGGAAAAAATCAATGAAATCAATAGATTTGAATTATTTAGAGGATATAGCTGTGCTGATCCTTAAATAGAAAAAAAAACAAGTCAAAACATTAATTCAAGATCGATAAAATCAATATATGGATAAAATCAATAAATAGAAAGTAATAAAGTCAATTTATGGAAAATAATCAATGCGATCAATATGATCAAAGTGCCTTTTAGAGGATATAGTTGTTGACTCTTAGATAAATGAAATCATGATTTAGATTCGGGATTAATAATCAATCAGTATATGGAAAAAATCAATCAATATATCACTGCAATCAATATGTTTGAAACATGCTTTGGGAATGTATGTGCTAACTCTTGTGATAGCTTGTGATTGCAATGCTTTTTCATCTGACTCTTACACATGAAAAAACAAATCGATAATTAGAAAAAACTGGTGAAATTAATTTATGGAAAAAATCAATTCAACCTATCGTTTTGAAATAAATTTTAAGAGGATATATGAGTTAACTGCTAAATATGGAACAAAACTAAATCATGATTTGGATTCAAGATCGATAAAATCGATAAATGGATAAAAATCAATAAATAGATAAAATCAATATAGGCCCGACAATAATGTCGTTAAAATCAATACATGGGAAAATCTATGAAATCAATGACGTGTAATCACACAGTTACGAAGAAGCTTCCAAGAAGGCGCGAAAAATACGAAAAATGCGTCTGCTCGAGAAGGCTCACTCCGCGCAACTCACTGCGTTTCATCGCGTTCACGGCCACTGCGAGGAATCTGGTGCTCATCGACCGATGTCTCCACGACGGGTCGGACGACGCGCACCAACTGTCGGCCAGCGGACGACAAAGCCGCGGACTGACCGGCGCCGTCTTCCGCGAGCGCTGCCGCATCCTGCTGCGCTACGCACGCACTCCTCGCTGATGGAGGTGGTGTCGACGGCGGCTGAACGAACGTGAACTCAGAGCCCGTAACGCCACCGACCGCGATAGCCGGCGCCGCACTCTCTGGCAGGTGAGCGACACCACGGAATCGGCTAGAAGGCCAGAACAGAACCATCGGCGGTTGAACTCATGCAGCACACGAAGAAATGAAGGAATTTTTCGCGGAAGAGGGATAGAAATCGAGCTTTCGCGGAGTTAAAAAGCAGAATTATTGAAGAGAATAGCGAATTTTCAGAAAGTACTCAGAAAAGGACTTCTAAACGCACTTCCAAGCGAAATTCCAAACATTCTCTCTGTTTCCGTAGCTTCGTGAAGGTCAGAGAACTCAAAAGATGACAACGATGAGAAATTGGAAGCCCTTGAAATCCACAACATTTGAAACCAATCATAAGAAGAACACTGTTTATTGATTTTGATTTCACGTTAAGCTGTGTTCTTTTCAAATTTCCTTTGAAAAGGACATAGCTTAACGTGAAATCAGAAACGGGACTACGAGGCAGTAGCTAGGCGAGCTCCAGCCGTCTAATAGCGGGAGACATGCCTTCACGGAGAGCCTCATTGAGAAACGAGTGGCCTAATATCCCCCGAAAGTGGGTTGTTTTGCCGGTCATGGGCACGCTGTCAGGTTCCGAGGCAACAACTCCACCGCTAATCAGCTTCTGGTCAACTTCGGAGAACTTTTCCTCGAAGTAAGTCTCCGGGAGGAACCACAGAGAAGAACCTTCGTTACCGATATCACAGCCGTCTATAGTAGAAGGAGTTCTCAGCTGAAATAGCAGAAATTTTAGACTCAGATTTGTTTTTTTTACATAAAAATTTCGGTTTATTGGACACCCTACCTTTTCCTAAGGAAGTTAACCTTCCGAAGTTGGACTACAGAGCGCCTACAGCCGGCGAATTGCAGACAGAAGGATGTCAATTCCCTTCTGTTCCACCGAGAATAACCTCATCACCGCCAGCAGCAGGGCATTTTGTCTTCGCCACTGGAGCCGCCGCCCTAATGAACGAGCCGACCGGCCGGCCGGCAGTCAGCACCCGCTGACATAATGAGAACCGCTCGGGTGGTAGAGTGCGCAGTGGTGCAGCGCATGCATTCCAGGCCGGTCTGTAACCGAATACTCTGTCGATCGAGCTGAGCAGGTCGGGTGGAAGAGCTGGTTGGAGGGTCTGCTTGGGCATGAGACCACACTGAGTGGTCCGCAGTTCAGATCACATCGCCGAAAACTCTCCTTTAGCCCTCAGCCATTATCACGTTGATGCGCTGGCTGTTGTGAAACTTCTAACTGAGCCAGCTCGTTGACAAATGGGGTCAATTCTACGTTAAGATACCTGGAAAGTCAAAAAGTCATCCATGATGGTCCATGTTGAAGCTGCATTTATTACTCGATTTTCTCGAGTTTTATTTCGATTGTTGCTAAAAAACCTAAGGTCTTTTTTTTTTGCAGAAACTCACGCGAACGGGGCTTACGCCACCAGCCGAATTGGTTGGTGAATCGTTTCACCTCTCCAAGTAGGCCACATTATCGACATGTTTCCGAGATTCTTGCATGAGCTATGGAACGCCAATCTAGCTGGAACATCGGGAACTTTGACGCATACTGGAACAATGCGTGGCACGATCTCAGCAGCTAACATGGCGAAAAATTCCCGATGTTCCAGCTAGATTGGCGTTCCGTAGCTCATGCGAGAATCTCGGAAACGTGTCGGTAATGTGGCCTACTTCGAGTGGTGAAACGGTTCGCCAGCCAATTCGAGTTTTTCTTTCGCCGAACTTTAACGGCACCAACTTCTATCGCTTCATCCTGACACATAAAGCGATAAAAATTGATTTATTTAACACGCTAATAACGAAGGAATTCGACCTCGAATAGTCGTTGTTCATAGAAGTCAGCTAGCCACCTCTGCTCTTTGCACCTACTCATTGAAAAAACGCCATTGCGATCAAGAAAATTCTTCCAAATACGTCCACATTCATGTTCCTCGGCGGCACATGTCTATTATATGGCCTACATATGTGGAGAGGCGGGGTGCACTACATCAATCATGCCTAATCGAACGAGTTTGCCACCTATAGGAGTCTCGTGCGGTCAGTGCGGTGTAATTGGTGCAGTGTACCGCGCCTCGCCGCCCCAGGTAGGCCATATTAACGACTTGTGCCGCTGAAGCACATGAATTTGAAAGGATGTTCTTGATCGTAACAGCTTTTGCCAGCTGACAGGAAGATCAACGCCTGTTTACCTCTACGAGATCGAATTCTGTCGGTTTGACTGCTAAGCTTGGCGCTGTAAATTCGGCGAAAAACGGTGGCGCCAAAGAAACTCGGCTGTAATGCGGCAGCATCATGGTCCTGTCGTCTAATGGATCTTCAGGATGGAGCTTGTAGGAAAACCTTAACTGATTTCGATCCAGCTACGGCTAGCAGATAGGCAGGGCCACAGCTTACAATCTAACAGGCTTCCGTTCCTTCTTCTATTACCTCGAAGAAGCAACAATGCTTAACACATTTGCTTGGTCCTGGAGCGACTGGTACAGAGGTCATATGCTGTTACAAGATGTTTCGCTGCGATCCAAGCTCCTGCTCCAGGCAGGACCCGAACCTGCTTACTGTGCTTTTTGAGCAGGATGCTAGGCGCTACACTACCAACGCTGCTTGATGATATCGCTGATGTAGCCGGCGATCAAGCAGCGCTGATGGTGTAACGCGTAGCATCCTGCCCGTAAAGCACAGGAAGCGGGTTCGAGTCCTGCCTGGGGCAAGAGTTCTGATCACAGTGAAACGTCTGTGACAGCATGTGACCTCTGTACCGGTCGCTTCAGGCCCAAGCAAATGTGTTAGACATTGTTGCTTCTACGAGGTAACAGAAGAACGAATGGTAGCCTGTTGGATTAGAAGCCGTTTTCCTAAGCTGTGGCCCTGCCTAACTACTAGCCATAACTGGCTCGAAATCAGTTAGGATTTTTCTACGAGCTCCGACCTGAGGATCCATACGAAGACGGCGACATAACCTCATCAAAAAACGAAAACGAACATCGCTGCGAGAATGTGCACGGAAATCCGCAGCAATGAGCGATAGGCTGACTCATTGGCCAGCTGTCTGACTTAATTTCGACGGCCAAACGAGCACTAAGCCGTCTAACGACGGGGAGCTCTATATTTCCCTCGGCAGACAGCTTCTGGGTCTCTCTAGAAGGCCGAAGAGGCCTGAATCAAGGACGAAAAAAATTCTCGCTAAGCACAAGCACACAGAAAAACAAGCAAATTGACGAGACGACCGCCAGCCTCCCAGGGGTCGAGACGAGAGCTCCTCATTACTCGGAAGACGTTGCAGAAAAACAGATCTTTGGTGATATCCCACACAACCCTCGTGCTGGCGATGATCAACTCCCTGCTGTGTCTCCACGCGAGGCAATAACATTACACTGCTGTGAGGTACTGCTCGCAGTACATTCCACGTGCGACTCTCGTCGGGTCTTAGAATCTTCGTCCTATTCGATGAGGTGCTCTTTCATCGCAGGAATGATTGCTACAGGGCTCTATTGCTACTCACGGTTCGGCGTTGTGGCCTTCTTCAGAACCTCAAACTTGGGTAACTGAACCAGGCCGACACGGAGCATAAGCTGCAGAGGAAACCGTTCGATTCGATTGGAACTGTGAACGAATCTGACCCATGCCATTTTCAGACCTAATAGGACGCCTCTGAAATCAAACTGAGCTCCTTCCAAATCAAAACGAGTACTTTCCACACTAAACTATAGACCCTTAAAAAGGTTAGAATAATTTTTTGCTGACGGAACATTTTAGTGCGACCTTCTTTGAAGGTTTAATCCACCTACCCAATGAAATTTTGTGAAACTGCTTGAAATTTTATAAAAAATAATGGTTTAAAACTTGTTCCAAACAGTAGGAAGGCGGCCACTGCCACTGCCAAAGAGGTTGCGCCATGTCCTCATCCAAGACCTTGCAAATTTTATTCAATTGATAGCAAATTGTCTGCTTAGACAAATTTTCACACCTCTTTTTTCACACCTAAACAGACAATTCTTGCTATCAATCGAATAAAATTCGCAACGTCTTGGATGAGGACATGGCGCAACCTCTTTGGCAGTGACAGTGGCCGCCTTCCTACTGTTTAGAACAAGTTTTAAACCATTATTTTTTATAAAATTTCACGCATTTCACGAAATTTTATTGGTTAGGTGGATAAAACCATCAAAAAAGGTCGTACTAAAATGTTCCTTCAACAAAAAAAATTATCCTCACACCAAACGATACAACAAAAACTATTTCAAAGAACAAATCTCGACTTTGAGCTTCATGTAAGCAGCACTCACACCATCAATCAAATAAAATCACGACGCGCACTTCGAGTACATGGCGCGATCTCGTCTTTTGGTGCAACGATTGCAGCCTTGTTGTGCTTTAAAAAAGAATTTCATTCATTATTTCTTGTTAAAAAATAAAATTTTTATAAAATCGTTCCACTTATTCGTGCAGCTGAACTAAAAAAGGGGAAAAAGCTACTGCAGGGAAAGTTACTTCAAATTTTCCTGGAACAAAAATTATTCTAAGCAACCTGGAGGGTCTATAATTTAATCTTTAAGAAGCTCATTTCGATTTGGAAGTAGTTCACAATTTTAGAAGCATCACTTTTCTTAGAAGTGTTCAATTTGTTGTGAAAAGTGTCCAGATGACGTGAGGAGTGTCCAATTTGCTTTTAATGCCAAATTTGACATGAAAATGGTATATTTGCGCTGTTAGACGCTTCTCCCAGCCAATTCAGTACTTAGGGCATCTTCTAGTGATTTAACGACGAGTTTCTTTCACGTCACGATTTCACGCTTCAGAAGCTGATGAACAAAAGCGCAGAAGAAGCGCTATTCTCAAGCAGCACATTATTCTGAAGCGGTCAGCAGCGAGAAAAGGAGATGATTGGAGGAAAAGGGAGAGAACTCTTGACGCCCACAGGAGAAGAAACGTCAAGACGGAATCCGCTGAAGCGCCGAGGAGACCCATAGTGGAGCGGCGGCGCCCCGGCCCAGAAGGGGAGCTGCGGCGGGGCGGGTGGGCAGCGGACTGGGCCCAGCCGGCTGCTGCCGCATGCCGACCGCGATCTCATTGTGCATAGAAATTGGGCACACGGCCACTGCTGGCTGGCTGGCTGGCCGGCTGCCGACAGCAGCTACTCACTGGTAGACTTCCGCCGGCCATCAACACCATTAGCCGAGCTGTGCCACGGGTAATTCTCCGACATTGGCGCCATCGAGAGCTTTGGAAGTCAACAGAAACTGAAACCGGTGTGGCTTCTTCTGGATGCATGTTCGTCCTACATCTAACAGAGAAGATGCACATCGGGCACCGTTAAGGTTGATGGGTTTTAGTGCTTTTGGGCGCGTGTAGCGCAGTCGGAGGAGGCGCCGGCTGTCGCGTGCACCCGATAACAGGTTCCTGGTTCGGATTTCCCTCCCAGGCCAACCAAGCTTTCCATCCCTCCGGGGTCAATGAATTGGCACCGAACTTGTCTGGGAAGGATAAATCGCTGACTTGTTCACCGGCTGGCCACCGTAAGTCATTGTCTGGCCAAATACGCATTCAAAGCGCCTCCACGACATCCCGAAAAAGTAGAATGTATGGCGCATCCCAAGAGGGAATTAACGAATAAATTCAATGTCGAACATTTTCGAACGGATGAATGAACGGTTTTATTCGATTCCGAAAGATTCCGAGCAAATGAACAAACCAACTTAGGTAGATGTCGCGAAAATGGGCAGCATTGGGGGATGGGAACGAGCCAGCCAATCAGATCGCTCAAATCAGCGTGCCGTTCAGAGAGGGCTTGTGCGTTCAGCATTGTGATTGACGGGCTTGTGTTCGGTCAGTGCTTTGCTTGGCTATGATTGGCTGGTGCGCTGCCATTTCTCAATGCTGCCCATCTTCGCGACATGAGCCCAGATCCATTCGCTCATCAATTTCTTCGAATGATCGAAAATCGAATATCCGAATAATCGGAAATCTGTTCGAATCAGGTTCTGTGCTTGAAAAATTGAAGATTATTCGATAACGGACAAACAAAGGACAAAGGACGGCGTTACTCAGTCCCTTGGGGATGCGCCACGCATTCTACTTCTAAGGGATGTTGTGGAGGCGATTTCAATGCATATTTGGCCATGCAATGACATGCGATAGCCGGCCGATGAACACGTCAGCGTTTCATAATCCCAGATAAGTCTGCTTCCAATTCACCGAACCCAGAGGGATAGATAGTACGGCTGGCCTGGGGGGGGGGGAAATCCGAACCAGGAACCTGGTATCAGGTACACGCGACAGCCGGCCCTTCTCCGACTGCGCTACGCTCGCCAATAAATCGATATTCGAATAACACTCGAATATAGCTCTTTTTCGAACATGGTGGTAGAGCGTCTCTTGGTAGACATTTTTGACTTTGACGGTGGTCACACCTTACTACGATGGCGTTCTTTTCGCCAGAAAAAAACCTTATTAAGCCTCAGCGCTTTTCTGAACCAGATAATAATAAAGCTGCCTAGCACGGAGACATTTCGCCGACTTCAGACGCCTCAACTCGCCGCGTAGCCAGGTGTTTTTCAATCTCGGAGCACCTGCTCATATCGCAGGCACCAGGAGGTAACTGAGAAACGCGCCCGGTGACAGTCAGCCACTGATCGACCGGCACGGGGCCTATCAATCAAACTCGCGTCACCATTCATAGCGGAGTAGTTCTTCAGCGAGAATAGCAACGACGACGACGACGACGTCGGGCAACGAATCACCCTAGTAACCAACCGCGAGGAGATCGTTAGGCGCCTGGTTCGGATCTCTGAGATGCACGTCGCCAATTAATGTGAGAGCAAAGGACGCGAAGAGCAACGGGCAAAGATGAGGAGGACTCGCACCGTGGAGTGGAGCACGACAGGAGGGCGAATTTCCTGCCAGCCGACAGCCTGGAGGAAACTATCTGAGGAATGGCCAACTTTGGGGCCATAATGCACGGCAGCGAGAGCGCCACGCAATTACTCCAGATGGAATTAATGGCGGCTGTCGACAGCAGACGACCTCAGTCGCTCGCACTCCTTGCAAGGGGAGCGATCTACGGCACATTAAAGCCTATTCGATTCCACTGCTCCTCCCACTGTGCTATGTTCCTCATCTTCTGAAGGAATCCAGATTACGTTCACGTTCCTTCAGTAGCTTCGGATGAGCCCGAGGCTCCTAGTTTCGTGGCTATTCCAGGATAAGAGATGCTGTCTGTCGTCGAAAATTAGGTGGACCGGCCACATAGATAGTTCCAAAGACGCCGACCGAATTCCATAGGATCGACGCTACAACGTCAGGACGCGCTCAAACACAACGACCAGACATCCTTCGTGGAAGCTCTGAAGAACAAGCAAATGCGTACTGCAGCTCACAAGCAAGGAAACCAACTGGGCTACTCTGGCACGAGACAGGGACGAACGAAGATGTCCGTGGCACCATCTCGAGAAAGGTCAGTGCGCCAGCTTCAGAAGGCACAAGCTTGCTAACATCAGCGAAACGATGCCTGTCTAACGGATAAGCTCACCAGAATCAGACGCCTTGACGACGCTAGACGGACAAAAAGCCCTTGCTTGGATGGAGGCGTCAAAAATTAGGTGAACTGATGACTAAAATAACTGCGGTGATACAGAATCGATTCGGAGAGATGTCAGAGAACGCCAAAATGGCCATTCATGCCATGCTCCAACTTTTTCGTTAACCCATCACTTTTAAGTTTTCCTTCAAGGATAAATATGAAGCTCTTTGTACCATCGAGCGAAGAGTGGCCACTGGGCAACTATGGCACAGAACAGTTATGGATAGAGGCATTGCATTCGCCGCTCGTTCGAGAATACTGACGATCAACAACAAGGTCACAAATTTCTGTGGCGTACAGCACAGACAACGCCTTTAAGGATCCCTAGAACGCTCTTCGCCAACTGGGCCATTCTGGCACGTCCGTGCTCAACGTCTACTGCAGTACTTCTGCAAAGAGTCGTTGAGTAACCTTGTCTTCACAAAGAATCCCTCCACAGTTGAGATTTCAAGGAACAAAGGCGTTCTTGCCTGTGTGAAGTCGTTGAAAAATAGATGGACCGTCCACGTGAAGAATTCGGGACTCACTGAATGGATTCCTTGTGATGTCAGGAGTACACCAGAACGCCCACCAGCGGGTCGGGAGGACTTGCTCTTTTGGCGTTCATCGTGTCGATCAAGCAAGGAGGATCAACTGGGCACATTTGGCACGCTTCAGGGGGGTTCCTTGCCAGCTCTAGCCAATCCGTTTATCGCACTCTCTGCGATGAAACGTCGACCGAGCTTCTCTTCACCACGCCTGCATCACATTCTCGGCCTTCTGTCAACACTTCCAGAAGCCAGAAGATATCGATTTTGAGACATCATCCAGACATGTCTGTAGGTCTGAACACGACGACATCGTCGAAGGTTATTCGTCTATCCACCTCCAGATGGCAATGACGAGCTATTCTATTGGCTCCCATCGGGAAATTGCTTGGAAAACACAGGAACATTCAACGCTCGCGTCTCAATCCCGCATGAGAGGAGAAGGCGTCGACGAAAAGGTCAGAACGAGACGGCGTTGGCAGAATGCAAATGGCCATCTCGGCCGTCTCGACGGCGGCATAATTGGCTCATTTGAGCAGCGACGTCGGATCACTTTCGAAGGCACTGTTGAGTGGATGCATGTGGGAACGATGGGAGAAAAACGTCGCTGGAAAGAGATGTGGGCACGTAACGGCGAGAATTTCACTCGAACAGCTCTTCAGAATTTCGCAATCTCACTTCCACTTCCACTGTCGATTTCACTTCTCACATTGTGGTGCAACCGTCCAGAAGAAGAATATCATTTTCACACCAAAATCGATACTTTTAAAGTGAAACTAGACGTCTTGAAGTTCACAACGCATGAAGCTAGAGCGACTGGAAGTCCCCCTTGCTCCCGTGCGAAATTCATGACCGCTGATGTCTGATCTTCACATCAAATCGGACACTCTTCTGGGCAAGCTCAATGCCTTCAAAAACAATGGTGGTGATGGTGCAAATGAATCCGCCTTTACGGGTATTAAAGCGAACTTTACATAGTTAATTTTTTTCAATAATTTCATCAATCATCTTTTTAAGGCGTTATTTTTATTTTTCATTATTTTTACATTCGTGGATTTTCACTGAAATGTAGAAATTTCACAAAATCTCAACGATGTGATCAGTTATTAGGGCAGAAGGATTCGAAAAAATCTCAAAAAGTTGAACAAAATTTCCCTTGGAGAAAAAAATATTTTAGCCGCTTCCGAGAATTTGGAAAAAGTCGCTTTGATAAAGTGTTATTTTTGATTTCAAAAGCGACAAACGTGCTTAGAGGAGTGTCTAATTCGGTTTGAATGTTCCATTTTGACGTGAAAATTGTGCAAAACAGGACGCCATTTTGTCTTGTTTGATCTACGGTGACGTCATGCTGTGCCGGACGGACGTGTCGGCTTTCAAGGTGCCGGGTTCGTCATCCACTTACAGCAATTTAACAGAGAAAATACAACCGAATTCCCTGATAGCGCGGCTTATCAAGTGATATGGTGAAGCATTTCGCCGCACTATCAGGGATTTCGGCTGCATTTCCTCTGTTAAATTGCTGTAAGTCGTTGACGAATCCGGCCCCAGATGTTCTTGCTGTCATTAGAGAATGTCATCATTGTCTGTCTGACGTTGTATTTATTATTTATGTATTTCATTTGAATTTGTTTTGTATTTATCAGGTTTGTCTTGTTATGTGTCTTTCTTAGCACATTTTTCGACGTCACACGAAGGGACTTCAGCGAAACGGTGCTCAGGGAAGGGCACGGGCCTCGTAGACGAGATGAGAATCGCGAAACGAAGGCACATTGAGCCGTAACGGCAGCCTGTAGGCGGTTTAATCAGCGGGACGGCTCTCGGAGCTTGTACTTGCGCCTAATGAGCTCCGCAATGGCTCATCTGGAACAGCCGATGACACATCACAGTGCAGCGGCTCTCACGGCATCAATTCCCGTGCGCACACCATGGACCCAACGCGGCTTGCGGGCTTAACGAAGCGTGATGGTTGTGGCGCCAAACAATCGCATTAGCACGAAAAACAATGGAATTTGCTCCATGTTTGGATATAAAAGCGCTCGTCGATTCGCAAATTCCCCGTACGTACGTCCTCGCGATTGTCCGCGCCAAATTAATGACCGCTCGAGGGATTCCTGACCGTTTAAGTTTAACGTTTGAAACTGGAACCACACCTACACGTAGGTCAATGTACAGGCTTCAGCCTTCAGAACGAGTTTATTATAGCGATCGATACTATCGATTTTCTCGTGTAAGCTTTAAATGGAAATCATGCGAATACGATGGCTGGATGATGTGTTCCATGGCAAATCGCAGGCATCGATCGACCGCTCAATATCGATCCCCATTATCGATCTTTTGCTAAATAGTTGTTTTATCCAACTTGTTTAGGCCCCCTCGTAGCTGCGGCAAGTAGCCGAAGCTGAAGCAAACGTCTCCATTAGCCGGTCAACCGTACATGCAGTGAATAGCTAGTGCAGGTGCCTTCATTTGCTAGCGCCTATCATTCCATGCTCTTCGCACCCGATGGGACAAAAAACCAATAAGTACCGTTTCTGTCTAAAACTGCTCGCTTGAAATAGGAATCATGCGGATAAGCATCATGGGTTTTGGATTTGAACAAGAATTACAGCAGCAATGATGCTACGACCGTCATTGAATCGTCGGCAAAAATCGATAATATCGAGGTGCTGACCAATTCTGTTCACTTTCGATCGGCCATTAAATCTGCGCGGAGGACACACGCACGCACGGACAGGATAGAACAGACTAACCCTTCAGTAAATTAGGATTCTTTGCACAGGTCCCTTCCACAATCAGGCACTAACATTACTGCAGACGCACGGACGCATGGACAAGGCCTGAACGGACTTACTCTTCCATATAATGCACACCCTACGCCCGGAAATAGTGAAGACGCTCAGAGCTGATGAAAAGGGAACCTTTTTAGGAATAAATAGGGCCCGTACAAGGAAAACGAAAATCCATAATATCGATCGGCTGTTCAATTCTGTTCACTTTTAGTGAAACCCGCGCAAGCCCCGCCCTGTTCACGTCATCATCAGCGATATTGATCAGGCGAGGGCATAGTGTTAATAACGCCGAACAACCATTAATTCTGCGTGCACGGACGCACGCACAGACGCATGCATAGGATAAGTGCAGACTAACTCTTCAATACATTGTGGAAGTCTATAATTAGATATTACCTATATTAAGTACTGACTAATTGGCACAGACGGACGCACATACGGATGTATGGACAAATCGCTTCCATATATTGTAGACTCTACTTTCAGATCTCCTCATCTAAACGATGATGCCTAACAAAGCTTAGGCGACGCTATTAACCAAGCGAGTGCACAATGTGAAACACACCGAGTGGTCATTAATTTCGCGAGGATGCACAAACAGAAGCACAGACCGGACAAGGACGGTCTAGCTCTTCGATAGGACATCGTAGGACTTCATGTACGTGCTCCTTCTGTGTCAATTGGCTACTAATTTTGGGGCAGACTGAAAGATGAAGAGACGGACGGACTATTTTCACGTAAAATTCGACCTTTCCATATCAATATGGATTGGAAAATATTCTATACGACGTAAACTTTTTATAATTTGCCCCCGTGCAAGACCGCAGAACTGGTCGATCCTACACAACAAAGCTCAGGCGACACCACTTACTAAGCGAGCGAATAACGTGAAGCGCGCCGACCGACCATTAATTCCGCGCGGACGGACGCACGCACAGACGCATGGACAGGATAAGTACGGACTAACTCTTCAATACATTGTGAAAGTCTAGGATTGGACCCTACCTATCTCCAGTAGTGATAAATTTTGGCAAGGACGGACGGAGATACAGACGCATGGACTATTTTACGTCAAATTGGACAAATGTGATTCAAATTGGACACTTTCACACCAATTTGGTTTTAAAAATGAATACAACGTAAAAATCTTACAATTTGTGTACGTTGATCAGGCGACACTACTAAGCAAGTGAATGACGTGAAGCACGCCGACCGACCATTAATTCTGCGCGGACGGACGCACGCACAGACGCATGGACAGGATAAGTACGGACTAACTCTTCAATACATTGTGAAAGTCTACGATTAGATTCTACCTATCTCCAGCAGTGATTAATTTTGGCACGGACGGACGGACATGCAGACGCACGGACTATTTTCACGTCAAAATGGACATTTTTTTTTGGTTCAAATTCGACACTTTTCACACCGAATTGTCACGAAAAAATCAATGCAACGTAAAAATTTCATAACTTGCGCAAGTTCAGGATCATAGATCTTTGTCGATGAGGCCAAATAAAGTTCAGGCGACACTACTAAGCGAGCGAATGACGTGAAGCAAGCCGATCGACCATTAATTCTGCGCGGACGGATGCACGCACAGACGCATGGACAGGACAAGGACAGACTAGCTCTTCAGCACATCGTGCAACTCTACGATCGGGTCCTACCTATATCCTGCAGTGATTAACTTCGGAACGGGCGGACGGATATACAGACGCACGGACTAATTTCACGTCAAATTGGTTACTTTTCACACCAATTTGGCCCAAAAAGTGCGAAATAAGTTTTGCGGGCGTCACGAAAGCCTCGCAGCATGGAGAAAATGCCGTCGCCTCGGACGTCGTCAGGCGGACACATTCCTGCTATGGAAACGGGTCGAGTTTTAGATGCCATTAGGCGCTGTAGTCATTCAGCAGCCGCAACAAAATGTTTGCCTGTCTCGTCGCCTCATTAAGCGGTTACAGGCGCTAGACTTGGCTCGCCGGTCTCTGGGGAAGCGTAGCCTAGCTACGCTTTGTATTTCCATTCGTATCCACGTAGGAAAGCGCTAAATAGCCACGAAATCACCATACAAGTCGGAAACGCTCCTTTCGCAGAATCAGGGCGCTACAAGGGGTAGAGGCGCGTTCTTCTGCATCCCGAAACGGCATCGGCCCCCCAAAGGCTCGCGGATAATTCAGCACGATGAGGAAAAATCCACTGCGGTATCTGGGCTGTCAATCAACGTTCCGTGTAGCGGTGAAAGTGCGCCTAGTCGCGAGCACCGACAGCTTTTGCAGCAGGTAAAGCCCTTCAGAATACAAGTCGTCAATGTGGCCTACATGAGTCAGAACGGAAGGGCGGCAGCCAATCACAGTATCAAATCAGGTCATTCAAAGTGTAACCCCCTTGGATGGATACAGCCTGATTGGCCCGATCCTCCCACCCTCACATGTAGGCCAAATTAACGACATGTGCCGCGCAACACTTCATAGAGAGCTCCAAAGATGGTCTTCCTTCGAGAATCTCTTCTGGTTTCTCAAAACTCGACCGCCATTTAGGGAAACTAACGACGCGAAAGCAATAAAATGCTTCAGGACTGAATGCCAAGCTTCTGTTTCATGCTGGGAACTGAGCTAGTGCTGCATTGTATTCTCCTTTGCATAAATTAACGTTCTTCCAGCTATCCTGTTTGCTTCTCATCGATTCGAGAAGCATCGCTGAGGCGTATCTCGGAGACATATCTTGCTAGTAAGGCATTTAATTGGGTCTTGAACCCTTTTTAGGGCTCAAAAGCAAATAAGAATTGGTCGAACCTGGTGAAGAATCTCAAGCGAAACTTCATGGTCTTTATTTTTTATGAAATTTCTTCAACAATAAATAATATATACCGTTTTTGCGTCAAACTGGACACTTTTCAAAATGAAGCTGGACGTAAAAACGGTATATATTACTTATTATTGGAGAAAACTCAGAAAAAATGAAGAACAGAAAGCTTCGCTTGGAACTCTTCGTCAGGTTTGATCAATTTTTATTCGCCCTTGAGTCCTAAAAAGCCTTCAAATTAAAATGGACACTCTTCTTAGCAAGGTCGACGCTTTTGCAATCCAGCTCAAGGCCCCGTTTATACTTCATCGCGGCGCGACGCGATGGCCACGCAGTGAGGCCAAATTGATCGATCGCGTCGCACAATCAATATGGCCACTATACGTGGCGTCGCGTCGTGCCGCGACGAAGTATAAACGGGGCCTAACGTCTACCGAATCAAAATGAACACAAAACGAGCATTCCAGAATACGCTGGAGACTCTCCGAGTGGGTTAAAACATTTTTTGCCCATGAAAATTTGATACGACCACCTCCTTTGGAGTTTTTTTTTTCAAGCTTTCTGTTCTTCATTTTTTCTGAGTTTTCTCCAAGCGACCTGTCCCATTCTCCATTAAGTGAAAATTTTATAAAATTTTCCTTTTTTTTTCAAGGAAAATAATGCCTCACGACATACTTTAAAGCACACGAACTCAGCAATTTTTGCACTAAGACAGAAGATTGCGCCATGCACCCGTTCAGGACAACGCGACCTTCATTTGATCGATATCAAACTTCCGTTGGCGTGGAGCTACACACTGCAATGAAAATCGGGATCTATCCTAGTCCGGGGGGGGGGGGCACATAACTGAAATGTATGTAACAAAATAAATTGGGACTTACGGTGCGGCTCCTAGAGAAGAAGATATGAACTAAAGTCGAAAAATTCACAAACAAACAAACGAAAAAATTACATTTGTTTTCGCCGCGGTTGTAAGCCGGCAAAGTTATGCCTCCTCCTCACCATGTTAGATCCTGGTTATAACATGTCAGACTGCGGTCAGCACGCGCCATGTGGCTTCAGGTGCCCTTCTCACCATGTTAGATCCTGGTTCTAACATGTCAAGAGGTGGTCAGCACGCGGCATGCCCCCATTGCGTCGCTCTTTGACCGCCGAAACGGTTGTAAAACCGCAGCGATTTTCTTTTTCTTTTGTTTGTCCGTTCGTTTTGTCTTTTTTCAGGTCATTATTTCTTCTCTAGGAGGCGCTCGGTAAGTCCCAATTCATTTTGTTACATACATTTTAATTATGTGCCCCCGGACTGGGATAGATCGCAACAAACTGGGCGAGTTCATGGCGCGATCACCACCTCTTCCTTTCCAGGCTGATAAAAATTGTTACCTTTCTGTACTCTAGAATATGCTTTGAATCATATTTCGCGTAAAAAATTGAAATTTTTAAAAATTTCAAACAACTTGTTCGCCTAATTGGTCAGGTCATACGAAATTTTCTTCGGACAAAAAATTATTCTAACCTTCTCGGACAAACTCTACTGCAACGTCGAAGAAGCTGCAATACAGTTTGTCCGATAAAGTTGCAACAATTTTTTGTCCAAAGAAAATTTCATATGATCTGATCAAATAAGCGGAAAAAGGTGTTCGAAATTTTATAAAATTTCACTTTTTCATGGAAAAATGTAGTTCAAAGCATATTCTAGAGTGCAGAAAGGCAGCAATTTTTGTAAGCGTGTAAAACGAAGAGGCGATTGCGCCATGAACTCGTCCACTTTGTTGCGGTTTTCATTTAAAGTCCGTGGTTCCACGCATACAGAATTTTCGATATCAGCCAAATAAAGGTTGCGATGTCCTTGACGGGTGCCTGGCGCAATCCACTGTTTTAGCGCAAAAATCGCCGCCTTTGTGCATTTAAAATACGCTCTGAGTCGTTATTTTTCCTTGAAAAAAAGGAAAATTTTACAAATGTTCACTTACTGGAGACTGGGAGAAGTGAACTTGAAAAATCTCTAACAGAAGCCATAAAATTTTTTACGGAAAAAATTATTCTTACTTTCTCGGAGAACCTCCAGCGTAATCTGGAGTGCTCATTTTGCCCTCATTTGGACTCGGAAGATGTTAGACTTCACTACAAAAGCGTCGAAATTGCTTAGGAGAGAGCCCAAGATGTCCAACTTGATTTTATTCTTTTTTCTGATTTTGAAAAGGGTTCAGTTTGACGTAAAAATACTTCAGAAAGAGAAGACGACGATAATATTCCTTGAAATCCCTTCCACCTCCCACATTTCTTCATCGATCAGAACATATCCTTCGAACGAACTTGACCAAAAGTTTTTTTTTCGTCAAAAAATCGAAATTTCCGAAATTCACGCCAACATCTGACACAGACGACGACCGAGTCTAGAGGAATCAGAACAAAGCAGCCGAAGCCTCTCGCCGCACGCCGCAACCTCTGCCAAGTAGACGGTGAGTAGAGGAAATTGCGCACAGCACAGCACTCCACTCCAGTCGCCAGCAGCAGCAGCAGCAGCGTCATCGACTACAATGAAGAGGGACGACCGGGGTGATGCTGGATCGAGTGCTTGTTTACCGAGTGACGGACGAAACGGGAGAGTGAGAGGCGCCGCTGAGCGAGCCGCCGCTGCTGGCAAGACGACGACGCATCGGGGCGCTGAGCAATACCAGAGCAAACTCGGATTCGTCAGCCGAAGCGACGTCTTCTGGGTTAGAAGAGAGTTTTTTGCAGCGGCGAGAAGCTGAACGACTTCAAGAGTATGCCGGCATTGCAGGTGCACCCCACTGATTGACAAATTCTAGGCAGTGTCCCCATGAATTCAGAAAATGTCATAAAAATACGCAAAAATATCAAAAATACAGTACTTCTCCATACAAAGCTGTAGCCCGGAAAAGCCACAGCTTCTGTTTCTTTTATCTTTTGAAGATTTGGTGGCCTACTTTAGCGTTTTTGTTTAATTCAGCTGCCCCAAAAATATCACCTTTTTTGGAATTTTCCAACATTTGTTATATTTTAGACAAAATAATTGTATAGAGCTTATTTGAAAGCGCAGTAAGGCAGCAGTTTGCCGGTGCTAAAATAAGGGATCACGCCATGCACTTGCCAACTTCGTCGTGATCTTCAATCGACTGATACTGTAACTGCTGGTTACTTAAAACTGCGAAGTGAATGTATGCTCTAGTGGTTCTAGAACTTAAATCGCTGCTGACGGGGCTCAACGATAGTCATTGGTATTGATTGCTCGCACTGCGTAATCGATATCGATCGAACTCTTACAGCCGCTCGCACGCTAAGTATGAACTGTGCGTTGTATGAATTTGGAGGAGGGACCTTTTGAAGGGACTTTCTCACCTATCTCTTGTACTCTATACAATACCGGTCGTATCTTTTGGACTTGAGCGGAAAAGCACAAAAAACGCCTTTTTTCTATAACTCTCTTCAAACGGAACGTTTTGTAAAATAAATCCGCCATTCTGAATCAACATCGAGGGTAAAATATACCAAGCAAATGTAAGAAAAACTCGTTCAGCGACCTACATCCCGCTTGGCGCAGCGGACCCACTCCACAGCGATTACACCCACTGGATATATGCCCCTGTTTGTCAGAGAATAAAGAGACCTGGTTTAATCCATTCTTATTTCTAATTCATATGAAATACCCCGCATATTTTTGTACTCCAAACCTTTCGCGGTCACATTGAAACTTGAGGGATTAACCACTTTCGTGCCTGTGACCGCGAAAGGTTTGTAGTACGAAAATATGCGGGGTATTTCATGAAAACTAGAAATAAGCAAGGATTAAACCAGATCTCTTTATTCTCTGGCAGTTCGGAGCATATATCCCGTGGGTGCAATCGCCTCTCGCTGGGGAGTGGGTCAGCTGCGCCAATCGGGATGTAGGTCACTGAACGAGTTTTTTAACCATTGCTGGACAAATTTTACCCTCGACTTGAATCAGAATATCAGATTTATTTTACAAAACATTCATTTTGAAGAGAACTACAGAAATGCGGAGAAAAATGCGTTTTTCCACTTTTTCGGCCGAAGACCAAAAATTACTGCCGCCTTTGTAGAGTACCGGAGATACGTCAAGAAGTCCCTTTCCGAGCTGTTGTTCCCTCCTTCAAATCCGAACAGCGTACAGTTTACACTTGATGTGCGCGCGGCTGTAGGAGTTCGATCGATATCGATTACGCAGTGCGAACAATCAATATCAATGACTATTGCTAAGCCCCGCAGGCAGCGATTTAAGTTCCAGAACCGCTATAGCATCAATTCACGATGCAGTTTCAAGTGGCTACCAATTACAATATCAATCGGATGAAAATCACGACAAGTTTCTCGAGTGCATGGCGTGATCCCTTACTCTGACATAGGAAAACTGTTGGCTAACCACACACTCAGGTTAGCTTTAAACCAATATTTTGCCTAAAAAATAAGATTTTTCTTACAAAATTCCGAAAAGCGTGGTGTTTTGGGACCGGTAAATTTTAAAAAAGCCACATAAAATTCCATTTTAAATTTAAAAAATTTAAATTAAGGAAATTTCATGTTATCAAATAAAATTTCTCCACCCTATTAAATATCAAATTATTCAAACTTAGTTTAATTACCCAAGTTTGAGGTACCTTCACTGCGTACTGGACAATGCTGTGAGTTAGGTCCTTTATGTTCCTTTTTGTTTATTCATACCTCAATTTTTTATTGTTTCTTTTTATATGTAGCATCTCCCTGTCACTCGTGAGCCACCGGGGGGATGATACATCAAAGGTTCGTATTGTTCAGTGGCGAAACGAGCCTGATTATAACATTTTAATTTCATACAAATTGAGCAAAAAAATGATTTCAACCCTATTAGAAAACACCTGCTTTAATCTATTAATAGAAGACGCTTGTTATGATTTGGAAGATGCACAGATCGGTTTCATATGTGTTCAGTTTGCTTCGAAGTGTCCAATTTGACGTGAAAATGGTAAGAATCTCTCAGTCAGTCGACTCAATTCCCACGTCAAAGATATTCAGCGGTCAATAATTTCGCGCGGACGCACGCAGAGACGAACTGACGTATTAGCTCCTCTATGCGTGGCAGAATTCTTAGGGGAGAAGCAGAGAAAAAACGACAAAGAGATGGTATGCGCACTTCTTTCCGCTTCAAACACTCGAACAGCTCAGTGGTGAACTCGAAAGATTTCTAGAAAATCTCGAAAGTGAAGTGAATTGGAGTGAAGAAGAGACTAAACCAGCGCCTACATAGTGGCTCTGGCAGAAGTACTCGGTTCTCTGGCTTAAAAAACCGCTAGCAATTCAACCACTCGTTTCGAAAAGGAAGGAGGAGGAAGTTGCCGAAATTCCACCCAACCAGGCAGGCAACCAGATCGATAGGCATCAAATTCCGTGCGGTTGTTTCTCACGGTCGACGACAACTCACGTCAGATGACTTGCTGCTGCCAAGCACAGCACAGAGTGCACGTTCGGACCCGACGCACGAACTTTTCGGTTGGAAACAAAGTCTCGTGCTGGCCTTAGTCCTCTATGACTTCCTTTCTAGGGTTCAGCGCTAAGACGAATGGATTCTACGAGCCGAGGAGCCGTTGGAAGAATCTGAACGAAACAGCATGACCTTTAACGTCCAGAAGGCGGGGTCTTCGAACCTGACGTCGACGTCTCAATCTGACGATTCTTCGCGTCACAACAACCATAAAACTCACGAAAAATTTTCTCCAGAGGTTTGGAATTGACGTGAGAAGAGCGCCTACCCAAAACTGTCGCTCAATTTGAATGAAATCCACAGCAATCAGCGAAAAAAAACGCAGACGAAGCGGATGACAAGCAGCAGACGAATGCGTGAAGCAGCCCCCAAAAACCGAAGGCTAAAGAATGATCTTCTACTGCATCAGCGACGACATCTGGGAGGATTCCGGGCAAAGGATAGCCAATAAATCGACAGTTGAAGAGAACGGAGCCATTGGCGCACTTCAAGAAGACCTATCGCTAACAGAGAATCGATTCCCGTGACCACACCGGTTCCGGTGAAGACATTCATTGCAGGGAAGTTAAGTGCATCAGGGAACGTCCAGCATGCATCGGTGTGACAGTCGACAAACTCGTTTTCTTCCCGAAAACAACGAGGTCGATAACCGCGTCAGTGGAAATCTTACTATTAGGTGGTGGAAACAATGTTGCGCGTTGGCCAATCGATATCGATCGATATTATCGATTTTACCGCAGTTGGGCACTTGAAGTGGAAAACTCACGCCAGTAGACGTCAGTCTGTGGTAGTAAAGAGGAGATATCTACATCTTATCTGTGCGTCCAAACGAGCATCCGCGCAAAATTAACGGCCGGTAGAGGGTCCTCTCATTTTGATCGGCATTTTCGATCTTTATTCATAGCTGACCGTCTAAACATGACAGCTAGCTAGTGGATAAACTTGTCAACATCTAAGCGACGTCATTTAGTTAGTCAATCGGTGGACAATATAGTGGACACTGGAGAAGGAAACGCCTTCCAAGGAACAGAATACGGAGACACACGTGATAGAAGCCTATAGCATAGCTCTCGCACAAAGACAGGTTCCTCCCCACCACTCTGCAAGCGCGCACCCAAACGACTTTGTTGTTAGAAACCTTCAAACTAGGTCGGGACTGTGACCGAATACGGTCTTTTGCAAGTGAACCCTGGTTATTTCATTACTAACCTGCCAGTCGGACCAGTAAACACTGGCTGGAGTCGACAATGTGTCTAAAATTTCAAACGGTATCGATTTGCCTATCGAAAGGGCTCACCTGCTGTGAAACCCTTCCATCGGCCATTAATTTTGCACGGACGAACGAACGGACGCGTAATATCTTTTAGCAAAATTGCTATGACGTATGGTTTTTGCAGAGTCTGACGACGGAACGGCACCGATTCAAATGAAACATCGAGCAGCCAACGGCAATCAAGAATCGATAAGGTCCATCAATATCAATTGACCAACTAACATCGTTACTCCGACTTGAAACCCAGCAGCGGCTACTAATTTTGCGCGGACGGACGGAAGGACGCATGCACGGACAATGTTTTGGCAAAATTGCTTTGTTGTTTAAATCTTAAAGAGACCGACCACACCGATTCAACTGATACTTCGAGACATTGACTTGAGACCCAACAGCGGCCACTAAATTTGCGCGGACAGACGAATTGACGGATAACATCTTTTGGCAGAATTACTATGCTGTTTACTTTTTGCAAATTTAGTTCATGCATCCACATACTCGACACTGCCAACCAACACTGTTCATTTGCTGTGAAACCCTTTCCATGGCCATTAATTTTGCGCGGACGGACGAATGGACAGATACTATGTTGCCAACCGCAATCAAGAATCGATAATATCGATCGAAATCAATTGGCCAACAGTCATTGCTACCTTGACTTGAAAAACAACAGCGGCAAGTAATTTTGCGCCGATGGACGGATAATCTCCTTGCAAAATTACTATGCTGTTCGCTGTCTATGAACCAACACCTACTGGTTCCCACTTCGTGTGGCCATAAAAATCAATAATATCGATCGATATTCATTGGACAATCGATACTTTTCACTTTGTGTGAAACTTCTCCGCTAGCCATCATATCGAAAGGGGCAGAAATCTATGTGGGATGTGCAGAACCTTCGACGGCCATTAATTAAGCGCGGACGGTCCGACAATCCCCTTTAAGAATATTAGTACGCTGCCTGTTCTGTCCACGAACCAACACCTACTCGAGTGGTTCCCACTTCGAACTCGCACTCCGGACAAATACTGGCAATATCGATCGATATTGATCACCAATCGATAATGTGTTATTTGTTATGAAGCCTGTTCGCCGGTCATCAGTGCCGTGACCTTACATTAGGCCTTAGAAGATCCCTTAGAAAGCATCGAGATGTAAAATTCATCTAGCGGCAGTTAATATTGCGCGGACGAACTGAAGGACGTTGGAACGGAGCTTATACAAACGACAGGGCTCGAAGAGATGAAACACTGAATTTCACCCACACATGTCGACAACGATGTGCGCGGAAATGACCGGCAGAGGGGGCTTCCTTTCGGAGTCCTTTGCTACGGCCACATTCATCATTCTAATCCTCCGAGCTGAACCAAACCGCTTCCAAACAGGGTAAGTTGGGCCGAAAACAATGGCGGATTCACGGAGAAGTCACTAGTGATTCCTGTAGCGAGTATAGAAGACCTCGTTTAGCGCTGAGAGGCTTTCTGGATGGATGGCCTAGCCATGTAACATGTGCTCGTGAAATCTTGCACCTACACTCTTGTTGAGAGCCAAGTGGAATTGGTTTTAGCCTATGTTTATACTAACTTTTGTGCAAAAACAGCGGCTGTGGCAGCGTACCTCTGTACCTCTTTTTTCTAAAGAAAAAAAATGACAAACAGGAAAAAAGACTTGTCGTCAATGTGGCCTACGGTCAGTGCCCTGATTGGCTGATGGGTGTTCGGTCGGTGCTGTGATTGGGGCACGCTACCGCATTATCATGTAGTTCATGCCAACATCTATTGGTTGAGGAATAAGTTCACAGCGTTTTCTTCGAAGAGCATTATTTAAGCGGTTTTCCTTCAGTTTATGAACTATTTGTATTTATTAGAAAGAGCTTTTTCTGTTTTACAAAACTTTATTTGTTCATCAAAATCGTTTAGAATTTTGTTATTTTTAGGCTTATAAAGGGAGAACCAGGGAGGAAAAAACCAACATTTTCGACACTTGGTCTTCTTCGGCTCTTGCCAGCACGAGATTGCGCCACGCCCTCTTATTTTTCTCTGAAAGTGGTTAAAATTACTTTTTTTGTTCAAAGAAAATTTGGTAAAACTTCCTTTGAAACTTTTTAATTTACATTTACCTGCCCCAACAAGAGTAACAAGAATTAATTCAATTAAAATTTTTCTTAACGCACAGCAAAGAAGCAAGCAAATAGCGCATTCAAAGATAACATGGCGCCATGCACTTAAAAAGTTCGCCGCAACTTTTATTTCGTTGAAACGCCACCTACATGAGCCATCAAAGTGAGAGGAAGCGCCAGCGCATTCTACTTCTACGGGATGTCGTGAATGCGTATTTGGCCATATAATGACTTGCGGTGGCCAGCCGATGAACTAGTCAGCGCTTCATCCTTCCCAGACAAGTCCGGTACCAATTCACCGACCCCGGAGTGATGGAAGGCTTGGTCAACCCGGCGGGAAGTCCGAACCAGGAACCTGGTATCGGGTGCAGGCGACAGTCGGCGCCTCCTCCGACTGCGCTATACGCGCCCGCCAATCTCTATGCAAGCAGGAATTCTGCAATCAATCGAGTGAAAATCTCTTGGAAGAGGGCATAGCGCAATCCCTTTTTTAGCATTAAAAATAGCCAATAATGTTTAAAATAAAGTTCAACCCACTATTTTCCCTAAAAAAAAAAGGATTTCGTAAAACGCCAAACAATGTGTTCACTTATTAGCACGGTGAATTGAAACTTCTAAGGAATTGAACTACCATTTTTCCTGAACAAAAAATTATTCGAATTATTCTTTTTAGAGAGTCTTTAGAGTTCAATGTAGAGGAAGCCAATTTCGATCTGGAAGAGTGCAGTTTGATTTCAAACGTTTTAGGCTTAGGCTTGGAAGCTGAAGTGTGTCCAATTTGATTTGAAAAGTGCCCAATTCGACGTGAAAATGTTTTTTTACGTTGGTTTTTCCGACGCTTTTTTGGCACCCTATTATTATTGTATGTTTGCTACTGTGTTTTAAGCACATCCTAGAACGTATATAATAAGTGAATAATAGATAAGTATACCATTTTCACGCCAAATTCAACACATCTCAAATCAAATTGACCTTTTTCTGAGCACGCTTGACGCTTGATAAATCAATTCAAACACCTTCCAAATCAAAATAAACGTCTTCTAGATTAGACCAGGTACTCATTAGGAAGGGCGAAATAGCTTTACAACTCAGGAAAGTTCACTATTTCTACCGTAGAAACTTTCTAATTAACCTGCCTGGTGAATACATTACACTTAGTCAATTTGGGCAGGTTAATTAGAAGGTTTATAAGGTAGAAATAGTGAATTTTCCTGAGCTGCAAAGTTATTTCGACCTTCTTAATAAGTAGTGCCTGGCTCTAATCTAGAAGACTCTCGTTTTGATTCAGAAGATGTTCGAACAGATTTATCAAGCGTCATGCTTGTTCAGAAAAGGGTCCAATTTGATTGAAATGTATTGTATCTCTGTCAGAAGGTGAATACAGTGATTGAAGCGATTTTCATTCGATTGATAGTACAAATGCTGTCTACTTGAAGCAGAAAAACGTAGATATAGAAGTCTATTTGGTATATGTCGCGTAGGTGAGCAGCATTGGTGAGTGGGCATGCCTAAACAACTCAGACCGCATTGAGTTGGCATGCCGTTCAAAGAGGGCGTATTCAGCCGGTACCCTGATGGGCTGGCATGCATTCGGGTTGTGCTCTGTTTGGTTATTATTGGCTGGCGCACTGCCACCTACCAATGCTGCTCACCTACGCGACATGTACCGTCTATTTTAACCTTCTCGCAGAGTCTAGACGGCTTGATCTCGAAGACGTTCAGTTATGTTCTAGAAAAGTCGAGGCCGTTTTAAAAAGTGTGGAATTTGGTTTGAGAATCACGCATTTTTATTATAATTAAAATTCTAAAAACACTTATAGCCTGGAATGACTAATATAAGAACTACTACCAAGACGAAAGCGATCGAAATATCTGACAGTTCTGTCTGAATTCATGCGAAAAACATCTCAATTGCCGCGGCGAAATGACCAGCCGCTCCGCCGCCGCCAATTTATCTCACGCATGCCCGTATGCATTTCCAATCGCCTTTATACGATTACTCAGCGCTTCGTATGACAGCAATAATTCCAGAAAGGCAGCAGCCGACGTTCACATGAGCGCTTTTCATCAGCGCTCCACTCCTAGTTGTAGATCAGTTTCCAGATAGCGCACAAGTGGAAACCTTGTGGGTTTCTCAAAAATACAAATAAATAAATAAACAAACAAAAGCCTCCCAAATTTGACGCTAAAGGCCTTAGGCCCCGTTCATAGTTCCGACGCCGAGCGATGCGACGCCATGTAAAGTGGCCAAATTGATCGATCCCGTCGCTCAATCAATATGGCCACAATGCGTGGTGTCGCATCGCTCGACGACGAAGTATAAACGGGGCCTTAAAGTCTAAAGGATAAAGAAGTGATGCAGCATCAGACACGAGTCAATGGGTGGAAATCTTCGCCAACAAATAAGAAAAACATGAAAACAAAAATAAAACAACAATAAGAAAAGAAGAAAATACTAAAAGCAAACCGTTGTGAAGAAATAATTGCGATAAAAGTCCTAACAGTGCTCAAAGGTTACAAAAAATACATGAAGCGTAATCCAAACTCGGATCGCAGCGCGACGAAGAGCAGTGCGAATGCCATCGATATCGATTAGACAGCACTAATGATCGATAACCGCAGCCTGGATACGCGCGTCAGCTTAAGAATACGATCTTGTTGATACTCCATTCGTCGCTTGCCTTGTCAATATAAAAACTACCATTATTGATTACTCGCGCGGCCTAATCGATACTCAAAATTCTCGCCCGCGCGGCAGGTGGAGTATAAACAGGCCCTGGACCAGCTTATCAGCAAAAAAATCTAAACAAATGAGGAAAAATGTGCTAGTGATCGCGTACCATGAATCATGGTTCTGCGACGAAGCCGCTTTCGGCGCTGATCCGTCTCGTTCGACGAGTCCGTTCGGCGAACGATTCCGCGACCCGGTTGCAGGCCGCTGCCCGATCCGCTGCGACTGGTCACTGAAATCGGATGATGGTCTTCAGCATAGAACACGAGAGGTACGAAACGAGTTCTTCGACGTCCTGATGCCACCCGTGGCTAGCAGCGCCAACCTCAAAACAACTGCGACCGGACGCGGCGATGCCTGAGCAATACTCGACGGCCGGCGCTCAAAAAGAATAACATTCGCCGGCAGCTGTTCATCCTCAAGCTAAGTGCAAACCCTGGAGCAGAATAGCAGGAGAGCCTCCCAGCACACAGTCTCAGTCTCCAACGAGCCATCTATGTAGGGCGGTGGAGCTATTCGAATTTTTTACTGTTTTTATTCCCTGATAAGGTGATTTTCAAACTATTAGTAGATTATATGAATGACAGAGATGGAGCTTCATCACAACAAGCGAAAAATATCGATCGAACAACCCATATCCATCGATCGATAGTACTGGCTTCTAAAGCATAGCTCACCCCGGGTTGAACATTACGCCGGATGACAGCTGGTCGAGGAGCTGTTTTAAAACAATCTGGATATTTGTGGAAGCAAATTGAGCCAAGCACTCTCTGAGAAGGTCAAATAGACTTTTCTCGGCCCATGTTGCGAATGTGGGCAGCATTGGTAGGACTGAGCGCGTCAGCCAAACATAACCAATCAGCGCACCGACCGAACACACGTAAGCCAATCATGGATCCGACGTACACTCCCACTCCAAAAGCCAGACCCATGTGACGAGGCGTGGATTGGCTGGAGCGCTGCCACCTCCCAATGCTGCCCGTATTCACGACTAGGGTCTTTTTCTCGTAGGAAAACTTTCTATTACTTTTTCAGAAATTTTACAAATCCCCTGTTACAATAATATGAACATAGTGTTCCAAATTTCGTTTCAATTCCATGTAATTTTGCTTCGATTTCCATAAAAATTTCTATTTTAGGAGAAACAACGGATTATGGAACAATGGATTAGCATATACTAAAATGCAGAAGATTTCTTTACACTGCAATTTTCGTTCGATGTTCATAAAATTTCAAAGAAAAAGCGAAAATTTTCAGTGTTTCAAAAGAATAGATCGCGCCATGCACTCGTCCATCAAGCTGCAAACTTCCTTTGACTGATAGTAAACTCTTTTTTGAATGGAGCTACACAACATCTGTGGTACAACAGAAACAGCTTAGAAAACAGGAACATGTGACTTCGCTTCATCTCAAGTTCAAGTAAACAACATTTACACTATCAATCAAACGAAGACCGCTACGTGATGAATAATTGCATGGCGCAATCCCTAGTGTCAGCATGTTTAAAAGCGGGTATTTTCCTGCATTTTGAAATAAGCTTCGATCTCATATTTCCACTAGAAAAATACTTGTATACAAATAATAAGTAGAAATTGCTAAGTAATACATGGATAAAGTAGTAAATAAAAATAGCTGATTTTTTACATTCCAATGCCGCGATGTTTTTCAAAAAAAAAAATGTAAATATTCTATAAAATTTCAAACATTGTTCCATTTTTGGAAGAGGACAATTCTACAATTTTAATGAAAATAGTAGAAGATTTTTCTTGGAGAAAAATTTATTTTGGCCTCCATAGAGATGAGATGTTTGCTTCAATCTGGCAAGACGATCGTTCTAATTTGGAAAATGTTCATTTTGGTTTCTGACGTGTTCGACGTTTTAACGTGCGATGTGACGCCATGTGGCGTCCGTTTCACAAACAACAGAAGCTTTGCATTATGTCAAGAATTTTCAGGAGATTTCAGATGATATACGACCGAAATAACAATTCGTTTTGGCGTAGTCGACCAGGCATTCCCTAAGATTCACATTTGACAAAGCCTTCTGAGTAATCCCTCCACGACGAGCGAAAAACTTGTGCATTGTCAATCCTTGGCGGGGTTATAGCATGCTGCTCAGTTGACATTCCTGTCAATTTCTTCCCTTTTTGCCCAGCTTAAACCAAGACATATGGAGTGACGTTGCGGCAAGGGCTTCTTCAAGACCCTTCTCCTACCCCATACGCTTGTTCGTCTGATTTTTTACTTGTCTTGTTTACTTCACTAAGCTTGTGTTGTGGTCTCATGTCGACGGAATTATGTAGTGAACAATGAGAGTAACACCGGGCTGTGAAAAGATGCCATTGAATTTTTTTGCCGCCTTCGAAGACGGTTTTTTCCTCGAAGGACTTCTAATTGGGCGCCAGCTTCATATCCAAGACACAGATCTTACACCAAAACACCTTCCATATAGTTCAAATTAAACTATTTTTACATCAAATTGGACACTTCACGCCAAACGCGTTACATTTAAAGCCAAATTGAACACCTTTTACGGGAAATTGGACCCTGAAAGCAAACTGAACGTCTTCCAAATCGAAACGTGCTTCTTAGCCCTAGTTTACACTTACGCCGCCACGCGGCGCGGCACGGCGATTGCCATAGATATCGATTTTTCGCGCTGCCCGGTCAATATCTATTCCGACAATGGTGCCGCGCCGCGCCATTGAAAGACGAGATCGCGCCATGCGCTCGAAAAGCTCGTGACGACTTTTATTTGATTGATAGTGTAAAGCTGCCTAGACGAAGCATCTAAGGGAAAGTGACGATAAGTGTGTTCTTTACGGGGGGTTTTTGTTATATCGTTAAAGGTGTCAAACTCCATGCATACAGAACTTTGCTATCAAATGGATGAAAATCGCGACGGGATGGTGATGACTTGGGCGAGGGCACGGCGCAATATTGTTTTTTAGCACTAAGAAATGACCGCCTTCTGAAAAACCGCAAACCATTATTTTTCCTCAAAATATTAGGGGGGGGGGGCAAAAGGAGACAAAATGAAAAAAATCTTTATCTCCTTATAACTCAATTACAACTCAGCGATGCTGAGGAATGTATTTGCCATTAAGGGCAATGACCTTGCTGCCATCGCTCAGTCAACTTCCTGATCCCATCCTTACAGAACTGCTTGAGCCTGGTGTTGATCAACTGCTCGATATGGTTGTCAAAGACTGCTTGGGTCCTTGTGTCTCTTCCGACCATGAAGTCCTATAGGCTCAAGAAGTAGTGGTAGTCGCACGGAGAGATGTCCAGCGAATACGGTGGGTGAGGCATGCGAACGTAGCTCAGCTGGCCAAGCTTATCCGTGCTTACTTGTTCCCGATGGGGTGCGGCGTTGTCGAAGAGGAGGACCTTCTTGAAGCGCTGCGAATGAATAAGAGCGAGTCGCCGGCCCATCTCTTCTATTTCGTTCACCATGGCCTTGGAGTTCATCGTAGTGCTCTTAGGAAACAGCTTCCGGTAAACCGATCCATGGGCGCAGACCCAAAATCTCCAAAGATGCTTCTCGCCGTTAACACCTCGCCGAACGAAGGTCGGTAGCAGGTCACCAGGCCGCACCCAGACTCGCTGCTTGGCAGGGTTAAGGTAGAAGACGTACTTCTCATCCTGCGTGAATATTGAGCCCAGGCTGCTCGGGGTTGGGAATTGGGCGAGATTTGCGCGACACAGGTCGACTCGTCAGACTGGGGTTTCGGCATGAGACAGGCTGGGGTTTTGGCATGCTTCTGGAAAGGGCGGAAGTGGTAACTTCTCAGGTGGCCTTCAGTAAGTAGCATACAAACATACAAATACGATAAGCACGAAACCAGACTCCAGCCACGAGATATATGGACAGGGCATGGGGTGTCTCATTACTTTTGCCCCCCCCCCCCCCTAATATGAGAATTGCGAATTGCATAAACCTTCAATTAGCTGGAATAGAACTTCAAAGAAGTCAGAATGAAATTTTTGAAGAAAAAATTGTTCAAACGTTTTTGGACAGCCTCTAGTTTAATGTCATGTAGAAAAATCCCATTTCCAGGAATTTACGGATTTTTTTTGTTGGAAAAACCGGAAACGAATGGCAGAACGGATGAACTCAAAAATGGTTGGAAACCCGAATAAAAAACACGGAAAGGAAATAACACATATTCGCTATTCATAGGGACCTGCATCCAATACGGTGTCAGAAGCTGCTTTTACTGCTTTCGTGCCAAGCATTCAGATTTGGAAGAGTTCGCGTTGATTTTAAAGGATTAGGCTAGGTTAGAAGAGTGTCTAATTTGACGTGAAAAGTGCTCAATTGGACTTTGAAAAGTACCGAATTTGACGTGAAAATGGGAACATATCCCCGGTGTCCGATGACCCTATCATACCCCAGTCTGACGAGTCGACCTGTGTCGCGCAAATCTCCCCCAATTCCCAACCCCGAGCAGCCTGGGCTCAATATTCACGCAGGATGAGAAGTACGTCTTCTACCTTAACCCTGCCAAGCAGCGAGTCTGGGTGAGGCCTGGTGACCTGTTACCGACCTTCGTTCGGCGAGATGCTCACGGCGAGAAGCACCTTTGGAGCTTTTGGGTCTGCGCCCATGGATCGGTTTACCGGAAGCTGTTTCCCAAGAGCACCACGATGAACTCCAAGGCCATGGTGAACGAAATAGAGGAGATGGGCGGGCGACTCGCTCTTATTCATTCGCAGCGCTTCCAGAAGGTTCTCCCCTTCGACAACGCCGCACCCCATCGGGAACAAGTAAGCACGGATAAGCTTGGCCAGCTGGGCTACGTTCACATGCCTCACCCACCGTATTCGCCGGACATCTCTCCATGCGACTACCACCACTTCTTGGGCCTACGGGACTTCCTGGTCGGAAGGGACATAAGAACCCAAGCAGTGCTTGACAACCATATCGAGCAGTTGATCAACACCAGGCTCAAGCAGTTCTGGAAGGATGGGATCAGGAAGTTGGCTGAGCGATGGCAGCAAGGTCCTTGCCCTTAATGGCAAATACACTCCTCAGCATCGTTGAGTTGTAATTGAGTTATAAGGAGATAAAGATTTTTTCATTTAGTGTCATTATTACTTTTGCCCCCCCCCCCCCTAATATTAAGGGCAAGGTCAGGAAAACATCAATAAACCCTTCAGATTAATGTTAGAGACACGAAATCAACAGCTGTTCAACAACGCCATGTTTGAAATCTTGGACTGCTTTCAAAAATTTTAGCAAGTAACGCTTTACTCGAGTTATAGCATGGTCAACCCCAAAGCTATTAGGTTGTCCCATAAGTCCCGCCATCGTCGGCAATTGCTTTTCTCCGCTTGGGTTTGGAATTTCTTGGGCAGTTTTTCATAGCATTTGGAAGACAATGTTCTGTACTACAAGAATATGTGTTGGTCCTATTTTCTCACTTGTCCTTTATTGATTTTTAGTCCATCAAATTGGGAATTCCGACTTTTCCGTCCGAATTTTTACCAAAACTCCGGTTCTGTGGTTGGACTTTTTTGCTTGTTGTCATATGTCGTTTGGAAGAGGATGTCATGCTCAGTAAGAATTTGTGTCGCGTTTATTGGCTCACGCTGATTTCTGTCGAATATCAACAACTGAAGAAGGAGAAGGAGTTGTTGCTGAAGACGATTTTTCTCTTGTTGGCATTTTGTTGACATTCAGAAGAAATCAATAAACGCGACACATATTCTTATAGAGCAAGACATTCTCTTTCGAATGACATATAACACCAACCCGGAAAGTCCAACCACAGAGCAGGAGCTGTCGGCAAAAATAACCCTCCTCCTTCGGACGTCCCAATTTGATGACCTAAAAATCAATAAAGGACAAATGAGCAAATAGCACTAACACATATTCTTGTAGTACAGAACATTGTCTTCCAAATGCTATGAAAAACTGCGCAAAAAATTCCAAACCTAAGCGGAGAGAACAAGTGCGCAAATGGCTACTTTTTCACTTTTCATTTTTTCACTTCAACGACCTAAAAAATTGGCAAAATTCATAATGAGAAAAGAAATGAAATACATGCTCTGATAGAGCAAATCATTCTCTTTCGAAAGCTATGCAGCGCTATGCAAGAGACCGCCGGCGAAATCTGTAGTGAATCGTTGAAAAAAAAACGGCGGGGACTTATGGGACAACCTAATAAATAAACATTCAAAAATAAAAAAGCACTCCATAAAAAGGTTAGAGTAATTTTTTCTCAAAGAAGTTGGTAGGATGACTTCCTCTAGAGATTCGATTCACCTACCAATCCTGTTTTTTCCCTGTTTTTTCTTTTTTTTCTTCTAACTTTGTTTCAGTTGTACTAATTTGTTCACCTTGAGATTCGTTAATTTTCAGGGCAATAAAGTGCGGTGTCCAGAAAACATGCATTATTTTTTACCGACAGCTCCTACTCTTTGGTTAATTTTTTGTGTAGTGTCATATTTCGTTCGAAAGTTAATGTTTTGCTCTATTAAAGCTTGTGTTTGTTAATTTGTTCGTGCTAATTTTTGTTAATTTTTATCGGAATGTCAATAGGGAACCAGTTGTCCGTAAGGGTAATTTTTCTCTTTACAACATTCGCATAAAAAATTGACAAAAAACACAGCATGAACAAACAAACACAACATATGCTCTGATAGAACAAAACATTCACTTCCGAACAACATGCAACACTGTCGAAAAAAAAAATGACCAAAGAGTAGGGGCCATAGATAAAAACAATTTAGGTCTTTTGGACACGGCACATTAATGCCCTGAAAATTAAGGAAACTCATAGTGGACGAAAAAACTAAACAGCGGCCCTTCTAGAGCAAATAATTCCCTTTCGAACGGTGTATAAAGTCGTGCAAGAAAAAAGAAACCAACTCCAACGTAAGCAGAGAGAAGGAGCCGCCTGCGGGGGTCATTTTTATTTTTTGATTTTCCAATTTAGTTACCCAGAAATTGACAAAAATCAAAATGGAAAAAGCGAAACACACTTGCTGATAGAGCAAATCACTCCCTTTCGAATGACATATAACATTACGCAAAGAACGTCCCGCAAAATTCAGAAAAAAAAATGAAAAATGGCGAGGACTTAGTTTCCAATCTACAGGTTACAGGATGCTTAGACGCGATCAAAACTCCTGTGCCAGCCGGGACTCGAACCCTCAGCTTTCCGGGCAGGATGCTAGCTGATTTCACTACCCACGCTGTTAATCACAGTTAGCATCTACGATACCTCGATGCAATAGAAATTCCGATATCATGGGCCGATAAGCCTTTACAACGGGGATATCACGTATATTGCGTGCGATCATACGCTGCTGAAGGTGTAATGGAGTAGCATCCTGCCCGGAAAGTACAGGGTTGCCCGGCAGAGAAGTTTTGATCGAAACAAGACATCTTGTAGCAATAGATGGTCTTTATACCGGATGCTCTAGGCTTGAAACCAACGTGAAAACTCCAAACTTCTAAAGCACACCGGCTAATGAGGTAGAGATGTTAATGACTTCTTCGATCGAAGGACCTTGTTTAGTGACCCGAATCGGGAGATTTGTCACCGGGAAGTCTGCCCCGCCCCTCTTCTGTCTGTTGCAGATCTGTCGTTTTTCAGGCGATCGACCCGTGATGAAAAATGATCGTTGAGCGAGAACCACCAGCGATCAGCACAGCAGTCGACCTCCCAACACAGGCTAGCAAACACCTCATTGTCAGAAGAAAACGAAGCTGTTGAGCGAGTAAAGGCTGCTGAAGTAAGAAGAAGCTGTCACCAAACCAGATGGATGGATTCATCAAGCGCTTACCGCCTTGTAACGGTGAAAATGCCGTCAAATTTCCGGATATGACATTCATCAGTATCGGTATTTGGCGGTATTTTCACCGTTAGAGGACGGTAAGTGGCTGATGAATTTGGCCCAAGCAGCAATTTAAGCGTTGAGAGGCTCATCTGGACATAGATCTTCAATGCACATATGGCTTGAACATTTCCCGGCTTCTGAAGGCTTCTGAACCAGAAACCCTGCCGGGATCATGGGGATACCAAAAAGTCTTGCGCCAATTTGAAAGCTCTAACGGCTTAGATAGCCCAGATATTCACAACTAGATAGCTCGGTTTGGACTCTGCCGTCTCCCCTATGTAGGCCTTATTAACGACATGTACCAAAACTTCTTCCAAATAGCATCTGTAGCAGATTCTCGTATTGATTAAAAACCATCGTGTTACTAGCGATCGATTATTGTCAGGAATCCTATCAATCTTCTTCATACCGACTGTTACCATTGAATTTCTAAGCCATCGGATCAACGCACTGCTTTGGCATGACCAAGAAGACAGTAGATTCTGGGTTAAAAATCAATAACGGAGACATAGAATCAATACCAGCCAGTCTCTTAACGAACAAACAACCTTTAAGACCAAGATAACATCGCTCCCCATCCTTCTTCTCTCTATCGCCCTTGGAGAATTGAGATAAGGACTTAAAATAGCACAAAAACAGACGGCGGGGCGATTGGAAAAGGGCTAAGCACGGCGAGCACCCTCACTTTGACAACTCTTCAAAAGGGTGAAGGACCTGTGGCTACTGAATGGTGTTACCTTTTCCACTATGTGGGCAGCAGCATGTGGGGTCAATTGCCCTAAACTCGACCGATGCGCCTTTTTTCGTGCGACATGCAACCATGACGTCATGTTCGTTTTCACTTCTCACGCTGGATTTATACCTCAGCGCGCCACTATGAAAGCTATCAATATCGATTGGGCGGCGCAAGCAATCGATAATCGATAATGGTAGCTTTCATAGCGCCGAGCCGCCCGACTACAGAACTGAATTTATAACAATCCTCAGCGCTTCTATACTTCAGCCATAGAGCAGCACTACAGTATGTGTGTTGCCAATATCGATTTACCGAGCTGCTCAATCGATAACATCGCGCAACTAGAGTATAAACCGTACCCAACTTTGAGGCAAGGCACTGGCAAGTAACACATCTAACAAAAAGAATAATAAATGCAAGGTAAAATCTCACAATGCATCGCTCCCAGCCGGCTGCCACTTGACGATCTGTTCATAATCGGCGACATTATCGGAGTGCTTGGTCGTGATCCGCTCGCTAGGCTCCGTCGGGCGAAGCTCATACTACAGCCACTTCCACGCCATGGTGTGCCGTCGCTGTTCTCCGAATCCGAGCCCTAAAATGAAGCGGCACTCGAGTCGAATATTGCTCTGACTAACAGCTTCTTTTACAAAAACGAGCATAACATAGGGAGATCATAACATTTAAAGGGCTTAAGTGCTTCTCGATTTGGTCCTTCTCTCATGGTGAGATGCGAAATTTTCTGAAGCGTGACAAAAAAGCAAAAACGACTCTTAGACTCTTGGCAAATATAGAACGCAGTGACTTTCGTACGAGGATCAACATGTTTTGATCTAGAACGACGCCATATGGCGACGCCTCGACAGAGGGTGGCCACACACCATTCTGCGATAGCACCGAAATCGATGTTTCGTTACAGAACTTCCCTAGCAGGGCACCATTAGGACAACTGGAATGCGCGCGTACCGAAAGAGTTATGGTGCGAAACCGTCGGCCGGCTACAATTCTTTTCCACATCAATCTTCGTGACACCATTGCCCTCCCTAGATTCGCCAAAACCACCGATAAAACCAGACCCGCCGCCGCGACAGGCTAACTGCGAGGGAACATCCGTCACATACTGTTCTGATTTCGGGATTACCCTTGTTGACTTAATCATTCGGGCTTAGTCAGAGCGCTATAACGGTGAACTTGGTGCTAGAGAAGCCCAAACTTTGGTCAAGAACAGTGAAGGCCAATGAATTCGCGTCTTCACTATCAGTCCATGGTCTAACCCAACAAGAGATTGCCCGTCTGCCTGTCCGTTTATGCGTCAGCGTGAAATTAATGACCGGCCGACGTTCTCACGCAACGCGCGCAACGACTCATCCAAACAAATACAGGGCGTCCCAAAAAATGCAGGAACTGTTTTCAAGGAGATAACTTTGCTGCCAGTTAAGGCACCGAAGAAACAAAGAGCTATGTGAAAGGCCAGAAAAAATAATTTTTTGAAATAATTGAATTTTTAGTAAATTGAAATATTGAAATCTTGCGAAGTACTAGTGGTAAGGATTGCGCCACGCAGTAGTCCGAAGTTCTTCATTTTTCACTGGAATGATTGTGTTTCGCTTGCGAAAAATGCAGGAAATCCCAAAAATAAAGGTACTGTTTGAAAGGCGCTAACGTTGCTGACAGTGAAGGTCTGCAAGATATTTGAGACCTGTATGAAAGCAACGGATAATGAAACCTCTGTGACGAGCAAATTGTCAAGATTGCGCCGTACACCCGACTAAAATACTTACATTTCAGAATCGATTGGTTGTGTAGGGGATGAATGCTTGTTACAGTCTTGTTATTAATTGACCATATTAAGCATTAACTGCACTTCTTTTAACGTCCAGAGCTTGACAGCGCCCTATAACATGTGTCAAAATGCGGGGTATCCCAAGCAACATAAGCTACTACTTCATCTGAGCCCTTCACAGTTCCAAAACCTTTACTAGCAGCAATGGTATGGCGTTCCATGTAGCGCTTATGTTTTTTAAAGGATATTCTGTATTTTGCCACAAGTTGTGGTGCATTTCAAGTTGTAACTGTTAAAAGAAGTCCAGCACAGGTTAATGTGGTCAATTAATGACAAGACTGTGGCAAGCATTCAGCCCATACACAATCAATCGAGTCAGAAATTAAACGTTTCAGACGAGTGCATGGCGCAATATTGACCATTTGAACACAACAGAGCTTTCATTATCCTGCGTTTTCATATGTGTCTCAAACATCTACAACAGCTCCACTGCCTACAAAGTCAGACTCTTTCAAACGGTCTCTGCATTTTTAGCATTACATTTTGCACATTCTGCCGCACATTCTGTAGTGTATTTTTAAGTTTTAAACATTAAAAGAGGCACAGATCAATCGTTACGGCCACACTAAGGAGAAGTTACGATAAGTATTCTATTCAAGCGAATCACAATCAATCGAGTCAGAAATTGAAAGCTTCAGACGAGTGCATGGCGCAATCCCTCTCGCTCATATGTGAGAAAATCGTTGTTTTTTTTGCACTTTCATGGGAGCTCCTAATTTCTTCAGTGCCTTTATAGGTTGCACGGTTATCATCGTACCAACAGTGCTTACTTTATTTTTTGAGACACCCTGTAAAACATGCCGCTGGACAACAAGATTCACAGCAGGTAAACAAAATCGATCAACGAATCGTTATCGATCTGCACTATCGATCTTTGCCCGCAGATGATCGTTTGGGGTGAGGTAGGTCACTTTTGAATTCTTTCAGGCGGTCTGGGAAAGGCGACTGGGCAATTTTCAGGACCTGATTCTGACAAAGCCTATGGTGTATCTCTGTCGGTCGAAAGCTATCAGTCATATCAGTGGATATATGAATGCTCTTTTACAAATTAAAAAAAAATAATAATAAAAATCTTGTACACTACATATCATTTAAATAAGCGGTTTTTTTAATTAAACATGGCATAAAAGTGTTTAAGGCCCCGTTTATACTTCCGAAACCGAGAACGTGCAGTAGTCAAATCGATCGATTGTGTCGCTCGATCGATTTGGCCACTATAAATGGCACCGTAGTAGAAATGGATACAAAACGATAAGGGAAAGACTCACGAGAAAGTTCATCGGACTGTTATGAACCGGCAGCGGACTGGTATTACTCGACAGCACCGAGCGAACCGGCCTCGACAGCACCGGCGACAGCAGCACCGGTGGCACGCAGATCGCATCGCCCGACGGATTGCTCTGAAATTCGGATTCTTAGTGGGAGGACATCTTTAAAAAGTTCTTTCTTTCTTTCTTAACGCCACATCGATCGATGGGTATCACCCAAAGGTGCATCCACGGCCGGTGGGGGGCCTGGTTGGCTGGCGCGTTCGAGCCTCCCCACTGTAGGCCACATTAGCGACATGTGCCAAGAGAAATAGTAACATTCGAAATACTGCTACACCTTCAATTTCAGAATCACGGTCTGAAAACCATACGGAATCTGGCCAAATCGTGCGCAGCCAATTCCTCCATACATAGATCAGCCCCATTTTCGCCTCAAAATCTGCGTCAAGTTCCATTTCATCGGAATATCCCGCCATCTGTCCCGTTTTTGGCTTCCTCAGCGTAGTTTCGTGCCGTTCAATGCAGTTAATCCGCTATATCCACTGGCCTGCGTCATCAGTAATCAGCTTAGGAACACATGTTTGCCGTTACTCTCCCCGGTCTGCATGGCATAATTGAAGAACTTTATGGCCGCACGGATAACAAGGCCTGCCGATGAGCAATAACAGAAGAACAAAATCATAGACGAATCAGTGACGTTCAACTCTCCGACTAGGCACTTTTTGTTGCATTGGCCAGTCCGGGTTCAAAATAAAGTGTTTATGACTGACAAACAACTAAAAGAGTGTAATCTCAGGAATGTCGCTGCCTTAGTGATCTATACTTCAAAGCGATCAAATCGATATCTACGAGCGTAGACGTAAAAAATCGATAACTGACTAGAGTCCAAGCCGTTTGAGGTGAGCGAGATTTATACTTCAATCGTTGATCGGGCGGCGCGATACTATAAAAGCTGCCAATATCGATCGTCTACACCACCTAATCGATATTCGAAGATGCCGCTCTGCCTGGCGACCGACTCCCATAATTACAACGCGACTTCCTTCAAAAGCAACGCCGTAGCCTGTACTGGAAAAAGCCTCTTTATAGTTGGTAAACTCGCTAGGACTTAATGACCCCTCGAGCTCGTCGAGGAGCTACTTAGTGCCCTGTCAGCACGGAGAACATGTAGATAACTCCATTAGGAACTCAATTTCTCCAATCAGACATTCGCTTGGTTCCACTACGTCAAACTGTGGATCCCTTCAGCTTATGAGAAGCCTAGTAGTAGGACCAAACGTTCATCGCCATTCATCTCCATGCCATCTTCACTTAAAACCGGACGCTCTTCTACCGAAAGAAGAGGCATACTCGAAATTGAAAACTAATCTTTTGCTTTAAAGCAGGGTTTATGCTTCCATCGCCGACCTGCGCCAGATTAGCAGAGCTACCAACATCGATTAGACGGCCAAGACAATCGATATTAGTAGTTTCCATGATGTGACACCAATCACCGATAGAAGTATAAACCCTGCCTAAGAAAATTATTAATTATGAAAACACACTCCTATAGAGAAAGAAAATTTTGAAAAAAAAACTTTGAATTTTTAATAAAAATTTACTTGCTTTTCGAACGACTAAAAGTTCTCAATTCTTGATCAAATTGATATCTTTCGACTCATTTTGAAGTGCTACACAAATAATTTTTTATGTGAAGAGATTGCGACATGCACACGTCTAGGACATTGTAGTGTTTATTTGACTGATAGTAGATGCTATTCACCTGATGTTACGCAGTGCAGAATTGCAAAGTTTTGGTCTGTATAGTGACCGCTTCTGCTTCTCCTAGATCTATGTCCGTTAAATAGGCGTTTAAATTGCCTCCACATCTCGTTTAGGTAGAATGCATGGCGCATCCCAAAAGGAATTGATTAACGCCGATATATCTTTTATCTTTACAGCGTTTTTCTATTTATTTTTTTTACAAATTGTTGCAGTTTCTAATAAATAATAACACAAATACATAACTTGTTCGTCTGGACACACCTCCATGTGTAATAAATGAATAATTAAATAATATCTCGACCAAAAACCTCTTCCACAATTCATTAAATTCCGTCGCCAAGCCGCGTGGCGCCATGAAAACTATTGATATCGATCGTCTGCGCCGCCTAATCGATTTTCGCTACGCTCGGCGATTGAAGCATAAATCCCGCCAAAGATGAGTTTCGGTCCGCTGCCAAAAGGCGTTCCTTCATGTCAAAACGTGTCACAACAGGAATTTCCTGTGCTGCCGTGATTTGACCGGCAACAAACAAATCTCTACCATTATCGTTTCAAATTTTAGGTACTTTTCTACAAATTTGGCTGGAAAACTGTCCAATTTGGTCTGAAGTGCCCAATCTGACGTTCTATCGTTTTGCCCTCTTATTTCCGAAACGCTTAGTGCGACTTCTGTTCTTCACGCGCCCTTTATTCAGCTTTAGATTCAGTTGTTCCCGGCGGTCTTACCCCCGAAGTAGCACAGTTCTCCTCACCAAAAAGAGTCACCGATTTGATACGATAATCTTCCGTGCGCTTCAGATCTTCTTTTACGAATATCGGGTGTTAGAAGCGGCTCATCATCTTCTTCGGTGAGCTTATCGCTCATCTCCGCTTACATTACTGAAATTGCCTATAACCGAGATCGAGTATCACTTCAATGGTATTTCCCCAAGCTACTCGTAAGCCTAAGAACCAAGAACAGCTTGTGTTCTACAGCTCAAAATCCTCTCGAAAGCAGGAAACGAATCCCATTCGCATTTTCTTGTGAAAACTGGCAGCGGAAATGAGCAATCGCCCTTATTACCACACAAAACAACACGATCCAGAAATTCCAAAAGTGGCGGCTAAAAGAAGGAAACTTCAGCCTAAATTTCATCCAGTCTTCTTCCAGTCTATTCTATACGTTGTTCTCGTCAGCTCGGCTGCGCCACGAAAGGCCATCGGCCATCTCTGTTGCGAATTGCGGCCGTCGCGTCGTAAAATCCACTCAAACGAATCCATACAACGTAATCACCGCCAAATGAAAGCCACCTCTGTCCGAGACCAAGAGTTCAACCACCTGTCCGAACAGCGCTTATCCGGCTTTCACTACCGAGTAGGTAAACCTCTTGAGAAAAGAAAAACATAGAATTTCGCGTAATCGAAAATTTTCTTTCAGCCGGGTATCATCTCGGCTTCCAAAATATCCATAGTCCTGCCTAACTTTTTCTCAAATTTAAATACACGTTCTATATTGTAGAAGCCTGGAGCCTGCTTGGACGATACACAAACGGACACACGGCACGGCATAACTCGATTATAGTCAAATTAGACACTTTTCACATCAAACTGGCATCCTATTTGAACGATTTAATGCAATAGAAATATTTAATAATAATGTTAGCTAGTTAGTTACTCTGTAAGATAATTAACTAACAATTAACCACGAGAGTAACCATTTATTTATTATGCGTTGTATTGTTATGTTCAAGTTGTTGTTTTTTGTTTTCATTGCGCATAATTGTACTTATTTAGACTTCCAAATAAATGAATAAATGAATAAATTGATCACTTCTCACATCAAATCGGACAGCGTTCTACAAACTTGATGCTTCTAACAAGGCAAGAGTCTGAAGATGGCTGAACGGGGGGAGCGAGTCATATCGGGAGAATCCTCATCCCTCAATTGGTTTGAAAATGTGTTTATTTTTTGCCCAGTCGCTAAACCCAAGAAGGGGGTCACAACGGGATTCAAATGAGAAACAAGATGTGAGGATCCGGCAAATTAAGCTAAACGGCATCGATACCCTCTTTCCCTCATGTCTGCCTGTCACCTGGAAATCGGAGGTCTGCTGGAGGTTTTCTAGAACCTGACACCAACAATGTCCGCCGACGGTCGAGTGGTGATCCACCTGCTCACGCTGAAGTGTGGCCCACCTTTAGACAAGGAATCTTCGAGGGAAGAAATCAAGCTGGCCGAACGGATGGCCAGCATACTCGAGGACTTCGAAGCACGTCAACTTGAAGTTGACGAAGACGAACAGCTGGAAGTGGTGGAAGAAGAAGAGGAAGATTGGGATCCGCAAGATGAACTGATGGACGTGGAGAGGGAAGCAAGCAGTGGGAATATGATAACGTTTTCGGGTGGAACTCTTGTTTCGGAGGAAAGGGTACGTCTTCAATTGGATTTCGGTTGCGCGCTCATAACCATGGAGGAAGAAACCGCGGAAGCTCAATGCAAACAGAAATCTTGACATCAGTAGAATAAAAACGCGGGGTCTTAGCCCTAATTTATACTTTCGCCGCCACGCGGCGCGGCACCACGTTCGCCATAGATATCGATTTTTTGCGCCGCCCGGTCGATATCTATCCCGACCATCGTGCCGCGCCGCATAGCGGCGCAAGTATAAACTAAGGCTTAGACGAGGGCATGGCGCAATCTCTCCTCTTGGCACTAAATAATAGCTTTCCTGCCTTTTAAAACAATACTTAAACCACTATTTCTCCTAAAAAAAGAATTTTATTAGATTTCAAACTATTTGTTCCCTTATTGGGTAAGTGAATTCATTAAAGAAAGTTGTACTAAAATTTTTCTTGAACAAAAAATTATTCAAACCTTTTAAAGAAAATAGTTTAATGTGGAGGGAGCTCGTATTGATTTGGAAAATGTTCAGTTAGATTTCAAAAGCGCTAGGCTTGTTTAGAATAGTGCCCAATTTGGCTTAAAAATTGTCCAATTTGATTTGAAAAATCTCCAAACTCACGTAAAAATTGTAAATATTGTGGGGTTGAAATCAACCAACAGTGACTGATTGATGAACGGTGCAGCCATGGATTTCTGAAGCGAAGTCTCAGCCAGCAGTCAGATCGACCGCTACGAAAATCAATATTATCGATAGATGTTGTTAACTACTTGTTTCACCCAGTCGAGTCCACCCAGCCGCCATCACACTTGCGTCCTTACCGAAAAGATCGCTTGTATCGATCTACGGACAGATCCTGCTCACGTGTTACGAGGCATGCCGAGCGGCCATTAAATCTACGCGGACGCATGGTTGGAGCAACAGACAGCCTAACTTTTTCTTTAAAAAAGCGGAGGATTTTCTCGGTCAATGGCAGAGGAACCAAAGTCGGGCCAAGAAAGCTGTCTGCTGGCTTTTCAACGAGTCCGCGCAGAATTGATGGCCGCTGAACACGCTTCTCAACATGTGACCTCTCTCACCGAGCGGTACATGCCCAGACGGAAGCGGGTTCAGAAGCAGGAAAAATCAAGAAGAGCCGTAATCTACGCTGATTTTAGCATCCATAAATGCCCATGTAATGTCAGGGTATTAGAAGTTCATGAACAGCTGCAAGAAAACGCCACTCGTCAGCTCATCTCCTTCAACAGGCAATCACTTTAAAAGCTCGACGATCGCCGGATCGTCCCCTTTTCGTCGAATTCCAGCACGGCTTAACCTTTGTCAGGCCGAATGCGCGTCCGCGTTACGTGGTTGAACGGATTTCCTGACCAAACGAGCCGCTTAGAACTGCAGGAAAAACATCCGCCACTACTCATTCAATGAGGCGCCGAGCAAGCCTTCTCGAAGAACGCTCGCTCCGAATCGCTCACATCAACGTGATTCCACTCAGAGCGGAAGTCTTGCAACTTTGCGTCGTCAGTTAGGCCGTCATAATGTAAAAACAACATAAAACTGCAGACGCCAAGCAGTATCTGGGGTTCTACATGGTTTTCACTTCCATTTCTTTCCTATCAATTCCAAAGAAGACAACGACCTTCCCGTCTCCGAAACTGCTCGACGCGCTTCAGCGCTAGCTGTCGGACCGAAGCAAAAACTCGTTTACACCCTCGTTCAGAGCACGATTTATAGTCATTCATCCTTCTGGAGACCGCTGCCATTAACCAGCACATAACAACAACTCTTCTCAAGCTTATAGATGTGCGAAAACAGCTCCAGGTTCTCACCCCGTCTTTCACTGGAACCAGTGGGAGCAATACAAAATGCAGCCAGAGGAGGTTCTCTACATTAAGCTTTCCCGATACTAGTCGCTAATGTGGCCTACGTGTGAGAACGAGCCTGTCGTTCGATGCGGCCTAATTGGTGAGGACGTGCATTACCCGATTGATCTGATTGGTTGTGATTGGCTGGCGCGCCTAGCGACTGGTACCAGCACTTCGACAGCCTTTACTTCATAGTGCGTCTACTTCACTTTTAGGCACCGTTTATACTCCAGTCGTCATACGGCACGTCGTAGTAAAAGTTACCAAAAAGTTATCGATTAGGCCGCGTGGGTTAATCAATACTCGTAATTCTCATGACTTCCACGCCGCAAGTGGACTATAAACGGAACCTAAGGCGGGATTTATACAACAGTTGCGGAGCGGAGCGGCGTTATGAACGCAATCAATATCGATTGTTTGCGCCGCTTAATTGACATTGGGAATTTTCACAATGCCGTGCTCATCGGCGACTGAAGTATAAATACCGCCTAAGAGTCCATACCTCAATCGCCGCGTCAGCATGATAGCGGTCGATATCGATTAGGAATTGCGGCGCGTCGTACAAGTTACCAATATCGATTAGACTGCGTGGGTTAGGCCTTGTTTAGTGTGCGCGCGACGCGCGACGCGATGCCATGTGTAGTGGCCGAATTGATCAATCGCGTCGCTCGATCAATTTGGCCGCTACACATGCATCGCGTCGCGCGTCGCCCGCACACTAAACGACTCCTTAATCAACACTCCTGATTCTTATGTCGCTTCACACCAAAACTGGACTATTAACGAGGCCCAAGGATTTATACTACAGTCGCGGAGGGGCGTTGAGTTAGGAGAGCCATCAGTGTCGACTGCCTGCGCCGCCTAATCGATATTGCAGTTTACAAATTGTCGCGCCTACCGGCCACGGAGGTACAAATCCCGCCTATAGGTCCGTTTGTACTTCGACGCCGAGCGACGCGACGCCATGTACGGTGGCCACATTGATCGGACGATGCGATCGATCAATTCGGCCACTGTACATGCCATCGCGTCGCTTGGCGTCGGAAGAATAAACGGGGCCTGTGACAGAGTTTATACCTCAATTGCCGCGATTGCATGATAGCGATCGATATCGATTAAAAAGCACGGGAATCGACATCGGCGGCACTCATACCGATGTACCTAAGGTCTTCCAGGAAACTGCTTCATTCTTCATATTCCTATACACCACCAACAAACGAGAGATAAAGTGCAGCTGGACGATTTCCTAGCTGGGGGATCAGAGTGAATGTGTGCAATATCGCGTCAAATCGCATTGCATGGCCCTGGCCTGCAGGATAGCGATAGGTCTATGGAAAAACAACTTCTAAAGCTTCTTAACACTTTCAGGCAGCAAGGAACACTACAAATCGACGCCACGAAAGCGATTTCACGCAATTTTGCACACATTCTCAATGGCCCCACCCAACTAAGAATGTTATGCTCTGCAGAATTAACAATTTCTAGTGCAATCGAAGTAAACGGCGATTAGGATAACGCTTTTTGTCAAAAATTTAATTCAACTATTGAAATCTTTACCATCACATCAGTTTCGGAACTCAGGATTTGGTTCTCGGCTTCCTAGCACCCCCAGAAACCTTTCTCAAACGCCCACCAGCTGTGTCGAAGCACATGTGTTCGCCTCCTTAGATCTTACACAGCACCAGAGGAACGCGGAAACAATGACAATACAACCATTAACGAGCGCTGGAAGTAATTCTCTTTACTGCAGCATCATAGAGCATGCTGAACAGAAGTTAGGCGCTGTAATTTGGGGCAAATAAACTCTTAAAACGAAGCATTGTCCATTGAAGAACGCTCATATTCGAGGACTAAAAGATATGACTACCCAAAAAAATGGCAGAAGCACATCCGTAAGGTCGCTTATTACACCAGATATCTGCGCTCAAAGCGATGCCAGAAACCAAATCTTACGAAGCTTTACGTTGTTTTCTTTCTACATGTTTCAAGTTGGAGAATATTAATGCCACATGACGTCTGTGTTTTCATTCATTAAAATAAAATGTCTTTATTCCGCATAAAATTAACCGTACGGAGATTTGCATGAAGGACTTCTTAATATTGCAGGCAAACGTTCGATAAAAATATCAGTAAAGTTGGAGTAGGATTCGCTTTCATTCACTAGACGCGGTGAAAAATTGCAAACATAATAATAGTGAGGTGAAAACCGATGGTATCTACATGCGTTGTGATCTTACATATGTAGATACCATGAGTTTTCACCCCACTATTATTATGTTTGCAATTTTTCACCGCGTCTAGTGAATGAAGGCGAATCCTACCCCAGCTTTGTTGGCATTTTTATCGAACGTTCGCCTGCAATATTAAGAAGTCCTTCATGCAAATCTCCGCACGGTTAATTTTATGCGGAATAAAGACATTTTATTTTATTGAATGAAAACACAGACGTCATGTGACATTAATATTCTCCAACTTGAAACATGTAGAAAGAAAACAACGTGAAGCTTCGTAAGACTTCGTTTCTGCCATCGCTTTGAGCGCAGATATCCGGTGTAATAAGCGACTTTACGGATGTGTTTCCGCCATATTTCTGAGTAGTCATATCCTTTAGACCTTCTCGAATATGGAGCTTTCTCTAATGAGCAATGCTTCGTTTTAAGAGTTCGTTTGCCCCAAATTACAGCGCCTAACTTCTGTTCAGCATGAGACAAACGGGGACATTCATGTTCTCCACCTTGAAACCCTCTCGCCTAGCGCCGCAAGAACAAGATTAAATGAAACCTGCACGACAGCGAATCTAATTTTCTGCCTAGCCCTTTCATCTAGCAACAGTGCTCCGTCTAATGCTCGCAAAGCAGCACTGTTAAACCAGCCTGTGCCCTCAACGGTCGAAAGTGAATTTTTTCCAGCGTTCATCAGAGAAATTGCTTCGGCTGCTTAAGACGCTCTCGCCATTCCACTGCGACCAAACACGATTAATCAATGCGGTGCCGTGTGGCTCCGGATGAGCAGTCTCAAGTGCTGTATAGGATATCGCACAGCAGCCGCTCATCCCGAAAAATGACCCGTATTAGAATAGCCTGAAAGATCTTTTGAGAGTCGGTTCATGTCGCGAAGATGGGCAGCATTGGGAGGTGGTGGCGCGTCAGCCAATCATAACCGAGCAAAGCATCGGTCGAACACACGCCAGCCAATCAGGGTACCGGCCGTACAAATCTTCTCTTCATGCCACGCCTTTGATGTGACTTATTTCGCTGGCGGGTTCCTACATCTCAATGCTGCCCATATTCGAGACATGTACTTAACAGGTCATGGCAAGGAAAGTGCTTCAAAACGTGGAGCTCTGTCATCATAGTTATTTGTTTGTTACGCTTATGAACTGTCTGCTGAGATTCCGCGCGTTTTAGTGTGATTTATTTACACTGACGATATAAAAATTTGGGTACATACCGAGAAGGCGCACCGCCAGGGTGTGGGAACGTGCAGGGGGGGGGGGGGGGGTGCGGGAACACGCCGTTGCTCCCATCACAGCCAATCACGTACCAGCTCAGTCCCATAAGCAGGGCACATCATAGGCTGCCGCGTGGAAATGAAGGATGCAGTCCGTTCTAGAATAGACACAGAGCTCCTAGAACATGCTCAAAAAATCAAACAGGATCTACCCTAAACAGAGGGGAGGGCATCTAGTGACCTCCTACCCGTTGATTAAGTTACAACGAAAACTTCAGCTGCTGTTCCACTATTCGGGAGCTTTAAGTTCAGGGGATGTGGGTCTGTGACACGGGATGACACGGGATTACGAAACTGACATTTTGCGGTTGCCCCCCACCCGAGCAGCATAACGCCATGGCAAAAAACACCTACGTCTAGGTCCTTTATCTCCGAATCCTTTAGAAAACATACTTAGGAATGCAGGTCTTATTTAGGAGGTTCAAAGATCCTGACACAATCCAGTATCCAGCTATTCTTTTGGTGCATTACTGGCGATGTCTAAGAGTGGAAGATGCACCCGATACCAGGTTCCTGGTTCGGATTTGCCTTCCATCCTTCCGGGGTTGGTGAATTGATACCAGACTGTCTGGGAAGCATAAAGCACTGACTTGATCATCGGCTGGCCACCGTAGGTCATTGTATGGCCAGATACGAATTCCAATCGCCTCCACGTCATCCCGTGGAAGTAGAATGCGTGGCGCACTCCAAAAAGGATGGAGTAACTCCGTCCTTTGTCCTTTATAGAAACCTACGGGAGTTGAGCAAATTACTTATCAGGGAAGGGTCTCAGGAGTATGTCTAAACGGCAAATCTCCAAATAACAGAAAAGTATGTTCAATTTTTGCAAAGTTTAAGAACCTAGCGAGTTAGGGGCCCTAAAATTTTACTGTGGAATCACATGGTCGCAGAAGGCGACACCTTCCAAACATCAAATATGGAGAAAACTAGCAAAAATACTGCTTAATAGGCTCGGAATAGGTACTTCGCTCCTTGCCTTGCAGTATTTTTCCTTTTTTTCGTTTTCATTGTTTAGAAAGTGTTCTCTTGTGAGACTATGGGACTTCAAAGTGAACCATCGGAGCCTCCAACTCGGCTGGTTCAAGGATGTTCGCAGAAACGGAACATATTTGTCTATTCTTTGAAGGTGAAGAAGATTCTCGCCATTTCGCCATTCAGACATATGCCGGAAACCATTCCCAGGTTGCGTGAGGATACCCTAGCACTGTCGGAGCGAGTCTTTCAATTTATTTTGTTTTCAAGGTGTTTTCTTCAATTGCATGGACGTTAGACTGTTAGGTTTGTTTTTCAACGAGTTTCAGCTGCTTCATGTGTCCTTTCTAGGTAGAGATCGGTCGCATCATATGGTTTTTATAAGTGTTATCGCTTGTTTCACGTCTTCATTTCTCATCTTTCTTTTCGATCTTACGTGCGCCTATGTTGCTCATAAATAAACAAATAAATAAACAAACAAATACCAGAGTTCCTCGCCGATTCTCTACGTTCGCAACATCCCCTAGTACTGAAAAAGTGGTCAGGCTAGCTAATGTAGGAAACAATCTCATCTCTCTCCTCGTTCACTCGCAAAACACAACAAAATGACCTTTACATGCTGTCAAGAGCAGCAGGACAATGAAAAAATCGCAGAAAATCGAAAGTAAGCTGGAAATGGCTCTGCTCGATTCACACCTCCCAAACCGGAAAGTTACGATCAATCCTAGTCGGGAGGTAGCAACTCTAAACAAGCTTCTGCAGTCCTTCACGCTTCGAATATTATCGATTCTTCTTCTCGAATAGTTGCGATATAAAGAGAACACCTCAGAAAGAATGTCCTCAGAATTGCTGAGAAACACGTCAAAACGGGAATGAAATCGCGGCTCGTTCGAACGTTCCTGATGCATACAGTATTCGAAGTCGTGAGGTAAAGAGCATGTGTGCAATCGCAGACCTAGTGCCTTGGGCGGCGCCATAACTCCAAAAAACCTGCTTTGAGGGGTCAGTCGAATTTGAGGACTCCTTTCCTGCCTAGAGAATAAAAAATGCAAAGCAATAAATATAGCAATATATAGACTATAAACCGAACGCCACAGAAGTATCCTAAGAATTGCTGGAAAACGCATCGAAACGGAAACGTAGAAGAATCGCAGCAACTTTCGAACGTTCCTGATGCATACAGTATTCGAAGTCGTAAAGTAAAAAGCATGTGTGCAATCGCAGACCTAGCGCCTTAGGCGGCGCCATAACACCAGCAAACCTGCTTTGAGGGGTCAGTTGAATTGAGGACTCGTTTACTGCCTAGAGAATAAAAATGCAAAGCAATAAATATAGCAATATATAGACTATAAACCGAATGCCACAGAAATATTCTAAGAATTACTGGAAAACGCGCCGAAACGGAAACGTAGAAGGATCGCAGCAACTTTCAAACGTTCCCGATGCATACAGTATCCGAAGTCGTGAGGTAAACAGCATGTGTGCAATCACAGACCTAGCGCCTTAGGCGGCGCCATAACACCAGCAAGCCTGCTTTGAGGGGTCAGTCGAATTTGAGGACTCGTTTACTGCCTAGAGAATAAAAAATACAAAGTAATAAATATAGCTATATATAGAATAACAAATAAATTTTAAAAAATCAAAGTGATTCTCACTCTAGAATAGAATTTTAGTGTTGTGGCGTCGTGTAAGATGCGATGCGATGTACGCGACTGCCCACTTGCTCCTTATCCAACACCCATGAGTACTGTCGAAAGGTGTACTTCTCAAAAATCCGAGAAAAAAAGGTGCAGGAAATGATGCTGCTATAATTGGCGAGGTGGCCACCCTCGATTGAGGCAATTGCTTCCCTCTCATATACCTCTCACCACCCCTCCCCCGAAATTGCCTTGCCTGGCCATAGAGCTCTCGGGGAAATTCAGGTGGCACAAAACACATTGGTAATCCTAGTTGGGGGGGGGGGGAATTCAGCCTGCGAATCCGGCTTCTGAAGTGTATGTTTGAATGGTGGCGGCTAATCCTATTGAACGAATTCCCACTCCTCAGTTAACACCAAAGCATGTTTCATTCTTGAGAAGTCGTTAAGCCAAACGAACAAAGGACTATAGTTGTGCTCGAACGAATATAATCGAATAGTCGTTCGAATAATCGATATTCGTTCGAAATTGATCACCGAAAGGAAGCCATACGCGAGTACTATTCGAAAGTCGAAGATTCCAACTTTATTCGAAAATCGAATGCTTCTATTCGAACACCGAACAAAGTTCAAATCTTCAGTCAAGCACAGAACCTGATTCGAGCAAATTATTTGACTATTCCAATTAACGAAAAAACGGGGCTTTTTGAAAAAATTGATAGTAAAATTTATTCGCTCATTAATTCGTTCGATAAAATTTCTCGAAATCATAACTATAGTGGACACACCCCGCAACAATACAACCCCCATCCTATTCAGTAAATCAAATATTAGGTTGTCCCATAAGTCCCTGCCGTTTTTTCAACGATTCACTGCAGAATTCGCCGGCGGTCTCTTGCATAGCGCTGCATAGCATTCGAAAGAGAATGATTGGCTCTATCAGAACATGTATTGCATTTCTTTTTTCATCATGGATTTTGTCAATTTTTAGGCCGTTGAAGTGAAAAGTGAAAAAGTGAAAAAGTAGCCATTTGCGCACTTGTTCTCTCCGCTTAGGTTTGTAATTTTTTGCGCAGTTTTTTACAGTACTTGGAAGACAATGTTATGTACTACAAGGGTGCGTGTTGGTCCTATTTTCTCACCTGTCCTCTATTGATTTTTAGGTCATCAAATTGGGACGTCCGACTTTCCCGTCCGAATTTTTACCAAAACTCCGGTTCTGTGGTTGGACTTTTTTGCTTGGTGTCATATGTCGTTTGGAAGAGGATGTCATGCTCAGTAAGAATTTGTGTCACGTTTATTGGCTCACGCTGATTTCTGTCGAATATCAACAACTGAAGAACGAGAAGGAGTTGTTGGTGAAGACGATTTTTCTCTCTTTGGCATTTTGTTGACATTCAAAAGAAATCAATAAACGCGACACATATTCTTATAGAGCAAGACGTTCTCTTTCGAACGACATATAACACCAACCCAAAAAGTCCAGCCACAGAGCAGGAGCTGTCGGCAAAAATAACCATCCTCCTTCGGACGTCCCAATTTGATGACCTAAAAATCAATAAAGGACAAGTGAGAAAATAGGACCAACACGTATTCTTGTAGTACAGGACATTGTCTTCCAAATGCTCAAAAAACTGCGCAAAAATTACAAACCCAAGCGGAGAGAACAAGCGCGCAAATGGCTACTTTTTCAATTTTTCACTTTTCACTTCAACGACCTAAAAATTGACAAAATTCATGATGAAAAAAGGAATGCAATACATGCTCTGATAGAGCAAATCATTCTCTTTCGAAAGCTATGCAGCGCTATGCAGGAGACCGCCCGCGAAATCTGCAGTGAATCGTTGAAAAAACGGCAAGGACTTATGGGACAACCTAATATAACAGAAGAACATAAAAAAAGTACAATGAAATACAAGCAGAGGCAATCGGAAATGAGTGAAAATAAGTAAAAAATAAAGAAAAGTGATCCTGAAACCTTCGAACGTTGAACCGCTCTGTTTAAAACTGTACAAAGCTGGAATCATCCCAAGGAGGACGGACCGAGCAGAACCAATAGAAACACATTCCCACCTTCCACCTCCCCCCCCCCCCCACCCGAATAGGAAAGCGACTGACGCCTTTTCGAGTAAATTAAAACCCTGGAAACTCCCGCGCATACAGCCAAGACTTCTAATGGCAAGGAGAGAAAAAACAAAACACGTTTTTAGAGCATGATTTACACTTTTCACTAATAAAATTGACTTTACAAAAGTATACAGTTGAATTTTTAGGCTCTATTGCTACTCTCAGTGATCCAACCATCTGAATTTTCACGAGAAGCTAAGCGGCCATTAAGGTACGGATCAGAAAAACACTGCCGGAGGACAAAAGCGACAATCCAATAAGGGCGAGGTCCCGTCGACAGAAGGCAATTTCGCAAAGTGCATTCACTTCGGCATCTCACTCGCGATTTCTCGGCATTGAACAGGCCGAAGCCGAAACGAGCAAAGCGTCCACAAAACCCCTACCAGGACACTTCGTGGCCGAGAGACCGGCTCGTTCGGCGGCGTGTCGTATTCGTCGAGCGAGTACTTGGTGCTGGTCCACATTGGGGACAGCAGCGACTGGTAGCTGGAGCTCATCGGGATGGTGATCGACGAGTTATCACTGGCCGTCGACGCATAGCTGCTCCGACGATCCGGTGGCGGCGACGAGACTCGTGGCACGTCGTTCTCGGCTGGCACTTGAAGGTGATTCACGTCGAAGAAGACCTGCAGCTGCTGTTGCTGCCGCTGTTGCGCAGCCGAATGTCGGCGGTCGACAACCGGTGGAGGACTCGGCGGGTCGAGGGAGATTCTGATGGAGCCGAGCTGAGACGCCAGGCGGCGCATGCGCGGGTTAGGCGCCGGCGACGGACTCCTAGCGTTCATCGGTGTCATTCGGCGGTCATCTGAACGGGCCTAGAGCTAGAAGACGGCGCAGCACGTCAGTAAATATGTCCGCCCAATACGTCACCGACGCATGGCAGGCCACGCCTCGCCGCGATTTTTTGCTCCGCCCATTGTCTAGAACGGTGTTTTCAGCGACAACTTCGACATTCGGCATTAAGACCGCTTCCGTTATAGTTCTACGCCAACATACCGGGTTGAAAAACCGTCATAGGCTCGGCTGCTTGCCGTTGGCCATAGAGGGTTCGATTCCGTGCTCACAGCAACCAAAACGTTCAACGTTCTGGAAGAACTGAAACCAGTTTTGCCACGGCTCAAACAGCTAGAGATACTGATCCGGTCATTCTTAATCAATGCATGTTGAACCACACGAGCTCTTCAGATGGATGTCTATTAGACAGGGCCTGAAGTCTCGACTTCTTGCCGTCCTCAAAGGCCTGAACGTGGTGCACAAGTTTACCCTGCGCTCTACTCCCCAAGTGCCTTAACTGCCCCAGCATTTTCAGCCTACCCCAGCAATCACTAGGGCCTAAAGGGAAGAAGCGAACCTACCAGTTGGATCCACCGCAAGGACTGATGTCCGCCCACGTAAGTTGACCAGTTAAGGCGACTGAGGCGCACTGTGTACCACTGTTACCGACCGGTCTTCTACAGCTCGCAATTAGGTACAATCAGCATGAATTCGTCCGTTGCAGAAAGGTACTCATCTTGGTTGTTCATTACTGGATTTCTTGTGAAGATCCGGACTGTCTCTATCGCCTTCCTCGCGGAAATATCTCTCTCAATAGCTGAAATTGTGCGTTTCGCCTCGCAATCATGCTGTTATACTTTTGATTCACGCCATCACGCTGCTGTGAAACCTGCTGTTGCTAGCCATGTGTTCCTTACGGGGAGGATGTGTACAGGAACGAACGAAAATCAGGAATTATAACGGTTGGCTTCGGATGTAGCGTGTCAAATGGCTATAGGGCGTCAACCCGTCATCGAGGGTGTTACATTAACTCTCATGAGATTTCGTGCCCCTATAAATCTGGCCATTTGGAACGGCTACATCCGAACGGCTACATCCGAAGCCAACCGTAATGATTCCTGATATCCGTTCGTAACCGTACACATCCTCGCCGTAAGGAACAGATGGCTAGCAACACCACGTTTCACAGCAGCGTGGTGGAGTGAATCAAAAGCATAACAGCATGATTGCGAGGAGAAAAGCACAATTTCGGCTATTGAGGGAGATATTTCCACGAGGAAAGCGTTGGAGGCGTTCCGGATCTTCACAAGAAATCCAGTAATGAACAACCAAGATGAGTACCCTTCCGCTACGAGCCACTTTCAGCCGTTTGTATCTCATTGCGAGCTGTAGAGGACCAATCGGTGACAGTGGTACACAGTGGGCCTCATCCGCTCTTTGCTGCGGATCCATTTGGTAGTTTCGCTTCTTCTCTTTGGGCCCCAGTGATTGCTGGGGTAGGCTGAAAATGTTAGAGCAGTTAAGGCGCTTGGTGGAGTAGAGCGCGAGGTGAATTTATGCACCATGTTCGGGCCTCTGATGACGTCGAGAAGTCGAGACGTCAGGCCCTGACTAATCAAGATCCACCTAGAAACCTTAAGTGCACAACTTACAAAGCTAAGGTTTGAAGAATAGAGAAGCAGGAGCTACTGATGCCGTCATTTAGCCAGAATCGAGGACTCCTGAAGCAGATTATGGGCTGCATTTCATGAATGGCGCCAATTATCCATAATTGTTACACATGTCACACAGCCGTTTAGCACTTCGGAAAACAAACGCAGTGCAATACGGTTCATCTAATGACCCATATGCTTCAGGAATTCTCGATTCTGGCTAAATAACGGGATCAGTAGCCCCTGCTTCTCTTTTCTTCAAACATCGACCTTCCCTGAGAGCTCTAAGGAGGGCCTCCAAAGTGGCAGTGAGCTTTCTCGATGCAATTTTTTATGTTTATGTTTATGTTTTTTTATGTTTAATTTATGGTTCAAAACGGTAGAGAATTTTGTCGGAATGCTCTTCTGTAGTTGAAAAAGGCGAGTGGAAGCGCCAGCGCGAAGTTCACTACGTCCTGCTGCCACCCAATCCAATGTGGTCGACTGACGCAGTGGGAAGTGATGTCGCCTCTCGGCCACACCAAGTGGGTTTACGGTTCGACCCCTGGTGTCGTCATAGTTTTTGCACACCTAAGATCGTTATTATTATTGCTTGTGTGGTCATAGGAGTCAATTTGTACTTTACTTAACTGAAAGCATTAATCGTGTACAAATTGACTCCTGTGGCCACGCAAGTACATAATAATAACGACCCGATGTGTGCAAAAACTATGGCGACACCGGTGGTCGAACCGTACACTTGTCCCGGCCGAGAGGCGACATCGCTATCCACTGCGCCAGCCGACCACATTTGGTTGGGTGGCAGCAGGACGTGATGAGCTTCGCTTTCGCGCTTCCACATGCCTTCTTTCGACCACTGAAGAGCATTCCGACAAAATTAACTACGGTTTTGGACTCCCCATACGGGACTCCTCATCCTGTAAAAACTGTATCGAAAAAGCTCAGCGCCACTTTGGAGGGCTCTCCTTCTAAGAAGGAAAACGAGTCGTCTGGAGAGAATCCCCACCGTTCTGTTAGTATTTCATAGAAAGCATGTTTCATCTCGTGAAGTCGTTAAGCCGAAGGAGCGCGCAGACACTGACACTTGACAAACCCCGCTGGATAGAGGGCGTCGTAGTTTGATGGCGCAGTGGATAGGGCGCTCACATTGCGGACAACACGTCGGTGGTTCAATTCCCGCGCATGATGTCACTTTTGCAATTTCATCGTTTGGCTGAGATTTGAAAGCGACTCGTTTCTGCACATGTTTTGGTGCTTGCCACTCTGCAGAGTATCAAATACGAGTTTGCCATGAGTTGTTTATCACTCGCCCCTCTTCATCTACAAGAACGGAAATTATCCCTGACATATTAGTGTAAGAACCAGCAACTGTGATGATACACAACACCAAGTGCATGGAACAACGAGACCGGCTCCGTAGTTCTTGTAGAACCCCGGATGGTGAAGACAAATTTCGTCCAGAATTCGTATAGGCGGGGGGGGGGGGTATTTAGAGTGCTGACGACGAATTCGAGGTCCGCTTTTGGCTTCGGGTGAGGTACGATAGGCTCCCTTGGGTATTTGGGAGACCACTTGTGTTCCAGTGCTATTAAGTAGTACCGTTATACGAAATCTGGCCCAAATCATTCTCTCGGCACCTCATTGACTCGTACCTACCACAATCATTATATTAGGTCGTTGCATATGAAATTGCCGATTTTTCTACCTCAATTTCTGGTCCATGTCTCCGAAAGCGCAGAATAGAAGTCCTGACGAAGTCAGAATAGCAAAGTTTCCAGTTAAAATCGGCCATTTCATACGCAACAACCTAATAGAACAAGAATTTATAGATTTTCAGACGATGCAATTAGCTTTTCGAGAGCACCCTGCATCGGAAACTTATTCTAGCTTTCTTAAAGCGTAATTAGCCTAATTAAGTATAAACGTGGGTGTTCACTTCGACTTAGAAAGTAGTAATAGTAACTCCAGGGACGACTTCACAACTACTAGGTTGTCGAAAAAGTTCCCCACCAACGCGGAAATTCTTCTCAAATGTTATTGCTTTTCTTGTTTGCAGTTTCAATGTACATAGTAATCACCGTTGGCATCGACAACCTCCTCACTTCTAATGGGCAGATCACGAATTCCTTCTTCCAGAATGAAGATGGCTGTCTCGAAGAATTCTTTCAGCTTGGATTCCAGTTGCTCCAGTCAATCGAAGTCCTCAAAGGTTGCTTAGCAGCCCAAAAGAGGTGGCGGTCAGATTGTGCAAGCCCGGCGGGTGTAATAGTGCCTGTCACCCAAGCTCCTGCAACTTTTGGCCGAGCACTGTCGTGAAGAACACGAAACCCGATCGTCTCCGTTGCATGGCTCAGCTTTTGTCCACCTTTTGCAGTTGGGCAGCGTAGATATTCGCAGTTACTGTGGTGACGTCTTCAGGGAACTCGTTGAAGAGATTCCCTAGGAGAACCAACAACAGCACATCATTACCTTCTTCTGGTGGAGGTCGGACTTCGACCGCTTCGGAGGTTGTTCTCCTTCGGGGAAGCTTGGCGACCACGACAGCTTGACTCAGCCAAATACGACGTCTTCTTCGAGCTGTTGACCAAAATTGTTACACTGTTTAACTTCGGCTTGCGTTTAGGTGCCTTCGCCTTCTTCAGGGCCTGGAAAAGTCGGAAATACTTTGAAAATATCACCGACTTTTCCAGGCTCTGAAGAAAGCGAAGGCACCGAAACGTAGGCCGAAATAGAATCGAGTAACAATCTTGGTCAACAGCTAGAAGATGACGTTGTATTTGGCTGGTTATCGGTTTCTCCTTGTAGTAGCCGTCCTCCATCAACAAAAATCCCGCGCCTTACGAGACCGATGTCCATTAGGCGACGTCCGTTCACAAGAATAGTCCGACGAAGCACGACTTCATCCTCTACAAGACGTTATTCAGTGGAGTATTGTGCGTCGGTGCGGAATTAGCCGGCTAAAAACAGCAACACACGGCAAAACAATCCTTTGAGGGGCAGCACAGGGGAGTAACAAACATCGCTCGAAGGAATTTTATATTCCATTCTGCAGCCGGACACTTAATTGATGTGCACGACCGCCGCTATTCTTCTACTTGCGAGCTACACGCTCGCTGACGTTGAAAAAAGTGCAGAGCCCACACAGGGCTCCAAACTTCGATGGAAGACAAAAAACTTCTCCGAACTTCAATGGAAGGCGTGCAGATTTCCGATGCTGCCGCTTGTCGAATGCCGTCGAAAAACCGCCTCCACAGCGGAGCGTGACGAATTTCATATGAAGCTCAGACCGGCGTGCAAAATTCGCCGCGAATCCTAGCAATCCTGAGCTTAGAGGAGATCTCACTACAATACTTCTCAAATTGTGGCTATCGCTTAGAAAATCCTGATCTGTAAAAAATCTCAGTCCATGTCGCGAATGTGGGCAGCATTGGGCGGCGAGAGCGCGTCAGTCAAACGTAATCAACCACGGTATCGACCGAATACACGCCAGCCAATCAAGATACTGCCCTAATACAGCACCTCTGATTGGCTCGCCCATTCGATGGGGCTTGATTGGCTGGCGTGCTCCCACCTCGCAATGCTGCCCACATTCGCGACAAGGACCGAAATATGGCTTGTAAAAAATTGGGAAGACTTCGCTGCGTCAACCAGTCACCGGTTCCGAAAAGCAATGAGTCCGACTCGATCGATCAGTTGATTGAGGCTTCTCTCTTGTTGAGAACCTCGTATATTGAGAATTATTGATCGTTATTGATCGATATTGATCTGAATCGACATTCGCTATCACGAAGACGCATCCAGAGCCACAAGTTGGCAGCGATTCCACTTCAGATACAGCCACTTCCACTTTTTCTGGTTTCATATGCTACAAAAGCCAACATTTGTGCACCATACGACATATGGGTGCGCATACGGACGCATGGACGGGATTTTTCGCTGGCAGTAAAAATCTATGATTCCTCACATTCAGTTTGACCTTTCCAGTATCACACATTTCAAGAAGCAAAATGTGCGCAATATGACACATTCGGGCACATACAGACGCATGGACGAGATTCTTCGCTTCGAGTAAGAATCTGTGACTCCTCAGATTCTGGAAGCACTACACCCCCAACACCACGACTTCAACGAGGATCGCCGTGAACCGTCGCTAACATCAAGGATGATCGAATTATCCGCTACCCGTAATCTGGTTTCCCCAGCGTTCTGGTCTACACGCTTGGATACCCGTTATCTGGTGATTGGGAATCGAAAATCTAATTCCAGATCAACAACGTCTATGTTTAAAACATTCAAAGAGATCCCTAATTATGCGGTTAGTGTGAGTTAACTCTTAATATACGATGAAAAGTCCGTTCAGCGGCCATTAATTTTGCGCGGGCGGACGCACATGCAGACAAACGGACCACGAAATCAATTGTTTCATGCACAGCTGTCTTTATCGGCGACAGTATCTTTTGGCGCCCTAAACCAGAAACACTGTCAACCCACATCTATCGTTCCACAAAATCAAAAACCCTCTGTCTGTGCTTCTGTCCGTGCATCCGTCCGTAATGGCCGGTCGCATATCGATCTGATCAACATTATCGATCTCTGCTCGGAGTAGGTAGTAGTACATCCCTCATGAGTAGGCCTCGATTAGCCAAAAATATCGATTGAAATTATCGATTTTCGTCCTCAATTAGTCGCTCGAAGTGAAAATCTCACGAATATGCCAGTCGATAAACAGGCTTCACAACAAAGGATGTGTTCATCGGGAGGGGCGTTAGCGATAGGTCGGCCAGGCAAATCATGAGTATCGATTTTTACTGGGAGCGATCGCCCAGCAAAAGTCGATACGTATGATTTGCTTGGCCAACCAATCGCTCCGATCGCTCACATCGCGAAGTATGAACAGACACAAAATGAGGCTTGGGCTCTGTCTGTTCAATGTAGATCGATATTATCGACCTCTAGGGCAATGCCCCAGACAGTAGCCCGTCCGAGTTTGTTTTTCTCAACCTGAATTAATTGTATTCACACAAAGAGATCCTACACCACAGTGGAAAAAACCTTCGAATAGAATGGATCCATGCCCAGTTCTCGAGGAGTGCATATCTTTTAGGGTTGCTGTACCATCTGGGTTGGGTAAACCTGTATAACCAGACATGATCCAGGTAAGGCAATGGTGTAGGATGAGGGTAGGTCTGATAGGTCTTAAATAACCCAATATATCTTCCTATTGAATTGCCGCATACACTTGCATACCTTCTCTGTCCGTACGGCACATGTCGTTAACGTGGCCTACATGCGGAGCCGGAGCGCAAAACGGCAATCAGACTCAGTCAAGCTAATGTCGTTGATTTGGCCTACATGGGGAAGACGGAATACAGCAACTGATCAGAGCCAATCAGGGTGGGACGCGTAGGTCGTTGCTCTGATTGGTTCTGATCAGCTGCTGTATTCCCTCCACCCCATGTAGGCCAAATTAACGACATTAACTTCACTGAACCTGATTGCTGTGGTGCGCTCCGGCTCCGAATGTAGGCCATGTTAACGACACGTGCCGTACGGACAGAGGTATTAGCTACATTAACCATCTAGTTACCGTGGAACAAGCGAAAAGCACTCGTTCTTTCATGGAGCTCGTAAACGCAGCAGTTATCTGTAATAGCCAACATCACTCAACGCGGATGCTCATACGTTTCCCGTCACGCTCTTGTTATGAGCGCTGCCCGCTGCGAAGAATTACCACCTATCAACCACACTAGCAACCGTCCTGCACGCTATAGGGTCCATTTTCTCGCTTATTTTGGAGAACCACTAACGAAGAATCAGACTCATGGAGAATATGACCAAGGTCCCCATGTGCTGTAGTTAAAAATTGCGCAAAAAATCAGCTTTAAGACTTATAAGCTATAAATCTCATAACCAAGCCTGAACAAACCTTCAGCATACACCCGAAGCAGCCTATTGCTTGACCACTGGCTGCAGATTGAATCGGCAAAATGGCGCGAAAATCGGACGTTGGCGCTGGAGCATGGAAACCGAGGCATTTATAAGTGCAACCCAACCAGACACACCATCGGTTTTCATGCTCCAGCGGCAACGTCCGGTTTTCCCGCCATTTTCGCGATTCAAACAACAGCAATGGTCAAGAAGTTAAGCTTTCTATAGACCCCACGTCATATTGCACAAGATCCTCTTCAGAATCAGAAAAACAGCAACTTGAAGTCAACACGAGCACCTTAGAAGGCAACTGTTAGTACGCGCTGACCCTCCTGACGAAGTTAATTAAGGTCGACCCTCATTGCACTAGTCATTCACTTTAATGTTAACCAGAAAATACGTAAAAATAACAGCGCATTAACCAGAAAGAAGACTACAATGTCTTTCAAAGCTAAGATTTGTTTAGTTGACGACAAATTTCCCACAAATGATGATTTGCCTCAATTATCTCCAGCTCGTCCAGCTCATTTCCTGCCACATGAATAGAAGCTCTTTGATCGACAGCAGAGCAGAGCGGGATAAACACACCCCCGTGGTTGGTATACTGTATGGTTATTTCTGGACAACAACATGGAAAACAGATATCACAGAGAACATCAGCACAGACTTGCGAAACGGATTAGCTTAATTGTACGTCTGAGACTCAATACGAAATAATTACCAAAAACAACTATAAAATATATCAATTGTATGTACATTTTCCACGCCAAACTGGACACTTCAGATCATTTTCCCAAACAAACTGGACACTAGTAGCCTCTATACCAGCATCTCCAGACTTCAACAAATGTATTAAAAAATTGAACACTGTTCTAATCAACCCAGACGCCTTTGAAATCAAACCGAACATTTTAGAAATCAAAACGCGCTTCCCATTTAGGAAAGAGACCAAAAGGTTAGAGTAATGTACTGTCTAAGAGAAAATCAATACGATATTCATTAAATTTCCTGGCATACCTTCTCAAAAAGTGAACCAATTGTTTTAAATTTTATTTAATTTGAAAATGTAAGCAATTTGGCTTGAAAAAGTGTCCAATTCGACGCGAAAATAGTATATATAAGACTTAACATTCATCAAAACACTATTAAAAAGGATAAAGGACGACGCTACTCAATCCCTTTTGGGATGCGCCACGCATTCTACTTCTACGTGATAACTCGGAGGCGATTTCAATGCGTTTTTGGCCATACAATGACTTGCGGTGGGCAGCCCATGAACAAGTCAGCGCTCTCCCCTTATCAGATAAATCTGGTACCGATTCACCGACCCCGGAGGGATAGCAGGCTTGGTTGACTGGGCGGGAAATCCGAACCAGGAACCTGGTATCGGGTGCAAGCGACAGCCGGCGCCTCCTCCGACTGCGCCTCCACCCAAAAAAAGCACTATCCTACTATATATAAAGGAGCAAGCGTGTGTGTGTGTGTCACACCGTCACACTGTCCGTCCTTCCGTCCCACTTTGAGTTGGGGCGCGGCAGCCGAACACGTCGACAACCGTGCCTGGCGATGCCGCAGACGTGCCGAACACGTCGGCGGCCCGAAAATTCAGCCCTGGGGGTAATCGAGGTCGCTGAACACGAATCTGAAGTCGACCAATCGATATCGATCGATATTATAGATTTCTTGAGGATTTTGTTCAAGAGGCGCGAAACTTCGGCCCTGGGGGTAATCGAGGTCGCTGAACACGAATCTGAACTGTTTTTGAACTGTCGATCGCCATCAATCGATATTGGGCAAATAAGCGTTTTTTGGATGTCGTCCATTTTTCCGCTTTTTTTCTAACTTGCCCTAATCGACGTAGTTAAGATGTTCTTCCTGAAGAAACCATGACAAAGGTGTCAGCTACAATTGATGATGAGAAGTTATTGCCACGGCGAAGCCGTCAAAAAGCCGTCGGTGCGGCCGAGAGGCCGCACGGACGGCTGGTTAAATGTATAAAATGTATCACACTGCGTCCAAAAAAGTAAGAACTGTTTGAGAGATCGTAGCCTTGTTGCCAATGACGTTCTCGAAGAATTAAGCAAATGAAAGGGTAGATAAATAAAAATTACATGCGGTAAGGATTGCGCCTCAAATATCAAGTCCTTTTCTTTGAGCCTTAACTGGCTGCTACTGAGCTAATAAGCTGTTATAACAACGTTTGGCTACGATTAAAACTTTGGCCCCAGGCGAGATTCAACCCGCACCCAGTGCTAACCTGGCGGGAATGCTCTATGCTATTCCACCCGCGCTGTTCGATCGAACGCAACAAGCTCACCTCATGGGACGAGCCGGCCCTGATACCACCATGGAACCATGCTAGCTGAAGATTCGGTCAAACATCGTCGGTGGTGTAATGGCGTAGAGCACCATGCCAGGTATGTAGGGGCGGGTTCGAGCCCCGCTTGGTGCTAGAGTTTTGATCGCAACAAAACATCGTTAAAGCAGCTTAGAACCTCAAACCTCAGCCTCGACTGATTGTGTGTGGGCTAAATGCTGGCCACAGGTGTGTCGTAATCTGACCATATCGCTGCTATACGGTGCTCTTACAATCTAATACTAAATAAAAAATACTACGTCTTATTGGAAACTAATCCTTTTCAAAAATGCGAGCGCTGACCGAAAGGTTATAACCACTATCGCTACCAGTAAGGGTGAAGACCACAATGAAACGGCAAAAAGGTATAAAAAAGAAGGGTTGTGATTAAGATTCGTTTTTAATGATGAACACATTCTTAGGAGTGTTTTTTGTTTTTGTGTTTTTTCGATGTTTGTTGTGTTTGGTCGCTTCTATGAAGTGTGCCTTATACGCCATAATAAATAATAAATAAATAACAAACACTATGCGGCATAACGTGTCAAGATTTTGCTAAGCACTTCTTCAAAACATCAAACTCAAAAAGGGGTCCCATCAATTATGCGTGAACTACATGCAAGTAGCAATTTTCTTGCAAACCAATCACATCCCAGACGCAGATGAACTCAAAAACTCACCGATTTCATCTCCTTCAGAAGGCAAGGTGGACGATTTGCACGAGATATGCCAGTGCTTGGAGGCGTCACAGGTTTGGGGCACTCGTCAGTATGATGTTGAGCTTGAGCGCTTGCATGAAGATGGGACCTGGAAAACTTTTAATCCACCTCAGTGAACAATAAAGAGCTCCAGCAGGACTGCGAACTTCAGTTACACTTGAAAGGAGACATTTTCGTGTTAACTTTCCACCATACATGGCTTTAATCTGTTCACCGTTACACTTAAACCCTTCAACACCATTGCCACTGTTTTTTTGTTGAGTTAATTTGCCACCTCAATTTTTAATTTCAACCCGTTGAAATCCACAATGCGTTAACTCTGTGTAACATCTTCACGTCAAATTCAACACTTTCCAAATCGAAGAGGAAAACAACCTTTAAGCAAAAATGCGCTATTGAAAACAAACGAGCGTTTTCCACATTAAATTGGAGACCCTTCAAAAAAGATTAGAGTAATTTTTTCTCCAAAGAAGTAGGTAGTACGACTTTGTCTGAAGTTTTAATTCATCTACCCTATGTAAAGACACGAACGAAATTCGATAAAAAATATTTTTAGATTTTAGTCGTTAATTTTCTTTTTAATTTTTATTTTATTTTCTGGATCTATCCTAGTCCGTGGACCAAATAATTAAAAAGTAGGTGACAAAATGGATTGCGACTTACCGAACGGGTCCTAGAGAACGAGTTGGAACTTAAAAGAAACCGAAAACAACCAAACAAACAAAGATAAAAAAATCTCCGCGGTTTACAACCGTCTCGGCGGGCAAAGAGCGACGGAATGGAGGTATGCCGCGTGCTGACCGCCGGCTAACATGTTATAACTAGGATCTAACATGGTGAATAGGGCGCATGAAGCCGCATGCCGCGTGATAACCGTCGCTTGACACGTTATAACCAGGATCTAACATGGTGAGGATGGCACACGCTCGGTAAGCCTCATGTGAATTTGTTACCTGTAATACTTTTTAGTTATGTGGCCCCCGGACTAGGATAGATCCTATTTTCTTTATGAAAAACGGTGAAAAATTTTGTATGACTTTCTTTGAAATTTTATACTTCACGTGTCTCAATTAGTGAGATATTCAATTTGATTTGAAGAGCGTCGAGCTTGAAAGTCTCCAATTTTGATTGAAAAAAGTACAAGTTTAGCATGAAAAGTGTCCAACTTAATTTGAAAAGTGTCACTCCAAAGCGAAAACTGTATAACACGTGAATCAAAAAGGTTAAAAAGAATGCAGACGTCTTCTTCAGGGCGCACTTCCTACGTTATGAAAAAATCGTCTCATAAGAAAAGCCCTACACTTTCAAATTCCGCCGAAGACCATCTCGCCCATTTCGTAACCATATAAACCTGCGATTTGTATCGACAATTCGTGAATTTCGCAACAATATAGCCTTCGCCACAATGCCAAAGCAGCACGAGCGTTCGCATACGACTCTATTGATTCAGATGACAGACGTATCGTAGTCGAGACACGACAAAAACTTGTCCAGTACATTTCTCTTCGCTCACTACTTCCCCTACGTTCCTTGAAGAGGACAGAATGCGAGAAATCTATGAAGTTACTTCTAAGGAATATTAACCCTCCCTTTTGTTAGTGCCGCTGGCATGTGGACACGCGCTTCATCATTATTTGGCCTTTTGTTCGCTGTTGTTCATGGATCTCTTCATTCATCCCAGTCGAAAGACTTAAAAACATCGCTGAGGTTAAGATCCCCCACTAGATGTAAAGTTCCCTAGTTTTTTCTTACTATATCAGGGAATAATGTGATACTTTGAGAAATTACGAAGAAGCATGAGTCCACATATAGCCCAAAGAGTACCCAGGGATCAGTAGCACTTCTCTCACCTAGAAATTTCGACTATAACTGTTTTCCAAGAGCCAATGGGCGCTAATTCACTGGCGATAGACTTGCTCGGTGTGACAGACGGCTGTGACATTTCTGTAGGCAGGTCTGGTAGCTGAGTGAAATGAAGAACACCGACATCCTTGCCAGCTCTACCAAACTGGGAGAGCGCCATGGGTGCTTGTAGGGACGCGGGCACGTGCGCTCACACAAATCTCCATAGAAGCGGTCAATTTTGACACAGGTGAGCCGCACCTTCTAAGCAACATCAAGGGACATCTAGAAAAAGGCTCACTCACAAGAAACAGGGGTTAGGCTTCTCTCAAGGACAGCATACACAGAAACGAATAGAGAAACCAGCCGTACTTATCTAATCAACGAAATGATGCCTTTTTCAACTTCGCTATCGGGATGAGGAAGCCGGTTAGGCGCTTCTAACGGGAATGGGGTGCAGTACCTCGTAGGCTTGGAGAATTTCAATATACAGCTGCGGTAGAATAGAATACCTCGCTTTCCTAGCAGAGGCCTAGCTCCACTCTAGGACTGCGCCAGAATAGTGGGCCCTAGTATGGACAAAAAAGCACCCCATACCCTACTGCGGCCCTGGTTAGTTAAAAAGTCAAGGAGAAGTGGACACTGAATGTACATTCACGACTCCAGAGGTCGAAGAGAGGTCAAAAAGACGCGCCTAAATGGCCCAGAATGCTATTCACGGATACGATAACCGTTTTCGGAAGACCTACTGCTTGGAAAAGATCACTGTGGTATGGGATTCATTGCGCAAATCAATAGAGGAAGACAGGGCCGACTACCATCTGAGACTCTGCCCCAGTGGTCGCTATAATCGATCGACAATGACCAGCCAGTCGATGTTTCCCATTTTTAGCGAGACCTGACTATCGACTCGTCCGTACGGTCGATTACGGTAGATATGGATGAGTGAGGCCGTCGAGGTCACGATCACCGAGTTCACCCACTGTTGCCTATGGGATTCATTCAAACTGCTGATCACGAATCAGCCATTCCTCTTCCACATTATCAAATTTTCCTACAATACTTTCCATCCGGGCGCGTGGAGCGCAGTCGGAGGAGGCGCCGGCTGTCGCATGCACCTGATACCAGTTTGCTGGTTCGGATTTCCCGCCCAGGCCAACCAAGCATTCCATCCCTCCGGGGTCGGTGAATTGGTACCAGACGTGTCTGGAAAGGATAAAGCGCTGACTTGTACATCGGCTGGCCACCGCAAGTCATTGTATGGCCAAATACGCATTCAACACGCCTCCACACGACATCCCGTAAAAGTAGAATGCGTGGCGCATCCCAAAGAGGATTGAGTAACGCCGTCCTTTACCCTTTTACTTTCCATCCTAAAGTAGAAGGTAGAAAGTAGAAAATGAGTCAGACCACATACTGCGAGAAAAGAACGATGATCGCACTCAAAAAAAATTCAAAACCTTTTTCGAAGATTTGGAATGTAATGCTTGCATCAATCTACAACTCTTCGCCAAAAACATTCAACTACAAGTTTGAAATTTTTCTTAAACAGAAAGGACATTTAGAAAATTCACTGCAAAATAGTTTTTTTTTCAAGAGTAGACGATATTTTGTTTGAATCTATAGCTGCTTTTTCAGTGAATGAAATACTAAATCGCTTAGAGAAAGCAGCACTTTCCACCTTTTTTGCAAATCATGGAATCCTTTTGGCTTAGTAAATGTTGTATGATCTATGTTCAAAACCATTCAACTGACGTAGACAGACTTACTCACCGATACCTACCGTAATCTCCCATGGGCGGTCGAAATTTTGAAAAAAAAATCACCAAAGAGGACTGTTTAGGGTACATAAGCCCTAGTTTACACTTGCGCCGCCACGCGGCGCGGCACCGCGATTGCCATAGATATCGATTTTTCGCTCCGCCCGATCGATATCTACTCCGAACATGGTGCCGCGCCGCGCAGCGTCGCAACTATAAACCAGGGCTTACGCATCTCTCCAGCGGCCAGATTTATCAGCCGCTTGCCGGAATGTAACGGTGAAAAGTACCGCAAACGAAGGCTAACAGAGTATTTTTTGTACCAGAAACGGATATCATGCTATCAGCGTGTTAGCGTGTTAAACATCCCGCCCGAACAAAATTGGAGATCCTGGCCCAACAGCACTTACAAACCACACCTTCCTTCCGCAACTTAGTACCGCAATTGGCTCTAATTACTATATGGTCAGCACCTCAACCTAGACGGGCCAGATTAATCAATGGCTTACTGAGATTTAACGGAGAAATTACAACAGAAATTCCTGATAACACCAACACTTCACCATATCGCCTGTTAATAAGCCGCTTTTCAGCTGTAATTTCTCGGTTAAATCTCTGTAAGTCGTTGATGAATCCGGCCCCTGGACGGCATTTGGTTTTTTTTTCGATCTCTCTTCGACGTCTGGGATCGTAAAAGAACAGTAGCGCCGGGAAATGAAGCGAGATAGTCACTGGAGTCCTTGAACAGACTAATAGGAGAGTTACTGTTGTGAGGCAGCTCTTTTCGAGTCGAAATATTCCACATCGCGAGCGTTTCGTCGGTGTGCACTCAAAAAGAAAAAGAAATAAAACATAAGACACTACAGTCCAAGTTAGGTAGGACCATTCGTATGAATTGTACAGCTCAAGCAGACGATTTCATAGAAAGTTCAAAACAGTCAGACCTGCTGCCGGGGTGCCCCAACTAACATGAGCTGCACCGAAAACCAACTAAGAAGCTTCCACGTACCGCATTGTGACGTCCGCATCGCTCGAGTCGCTGACCAGCGACGACGACGAGACATTGCCATCCGGAGCAGCACACCATCGTCCAGCACCGCTGCTCATGCTGACCACTTTGCCGGCAAGTTTCGATAACGTTGAAACTAGGGACAAACTCCAGGCCGACAGGTGGTTAGTAAACACAAGTAGGCATGAGAATTCGCCAGATTTTAATACCCTGCAACGGAGGATGAGATCGTGAATGCAGTGGAAGGAGGCGTCAGAAGGCGTCGACACCAAACCTTTCCGTACGGTCAGATGACGGCATCGTCACGGGGGCAATAACGACGAGCGAAACGAAATGAAGCCGACGACGGCACACTGGCCTGGCCCGCGGCTGGCAGCCAGGCGGGGGCCACGTCAGTGCGACTGTACACAATTCAATACCATCGATACTTCGCCGAACTTTCACGGGAGGGGGAGAACAGAGGCTGTGCTCGTCGCGGGGAGCCGGCAGAAAACTTCATCTCTCGTAGATAACTTCAAAAATCAACGAAACAACTCGTTAAAAATCGCATACGAAAACGAGAAACGTAGAACAAACCTTCTGAAGCTAGTAACTACTAAATGAGCGCAAAAGCCGAAGCATGGCGCGATCTACCTCTCCTAAAAACAAATCCCAAGTAGCAACAACTGACCGGACTGAGCAATATAGCAACCTTGCGTTCAACTAGGAAACGAGTAATGAAGCTGTAACACGCACTCACTGATCGTCAGCGATGCTGTCAGCAGACAAAAACCAGTTCAGCTAAACAACATTAAACACCGCATTGGCGCCATAGGTCCTTTAAGGTCGTGGCGCTGGAGCGCGTTTTCTCACCAACGGACTCTGCGTTGGAGCGCGTTTTCTCCCCACTGGACACACTCAGAAATAAGCTCGTCGCCTTTTTTATTACCGTGAACTAACTGAGCCGCTACTTACCATGCACAACTTCCATAGGCTAAAGTTTCGAATCTATCCTAGTAGGGAGGGACACTTTTGTCTGTCACCTTGTCAATGGCAGCAAAATCAGAAACAAACTCTATTCAACAAGCACGATACACTGAACTACCTTTCTTTACAATTTCTCCGCCAGAAGAGGTCATAGTGTTTCTTTTCATTTCGTTTTTCAAGCGGTGCCCCTTCCCACCCCCACCGATTATGATACATCCAAGGTTTCATATTTTGCGCCAATATTTTACTGCAACCATTGACTAATTGCATAACGATACGAAACTGTTGACCGTTCCCACAAAAGCTAACCAAAAAGCACATTTCCCTACGAAAGATTTTTGCGAACGATGGGAAATTTTCATAATTTGCGAAGAAACTGAAGTTAAAATCTGTTTAAAACCGTGACTGATGACGTCTTCACTATTCATTTCGTTTCTCGGCGTTGTCGTCGCCTTCAGAGCTAAGTTCTAGGCATTCAGGGAGGGAAATATTCCGAATCGAAAGCAATCACCATGCTCTTTCAAGGTAGCGACGAGTTGTCCGCCAAAATGGACGAGTCTCCCGCACAGTACAGGGCGATCGTTACAGGACCACCTGAACGCCCCGCCCATTCCAATCAGCGGCAGATGGATGCTGATCATTTCGACGCAATTTTTTTCGCTTTCTTCAATGTCCTAACGATTCTGTTCTGTTTTCATGTTTCCAGACGGTTATTTCGCATGTTTTCTGCTGTCCTACGGGATAAAAGACGGGAGATAAAGAGGAAAACCGAATAGAAACATGAAAAGCCGTCGAACAACACAAGAATGTGAAGAAATCGAAGGAAGTAGCGGCGAAACTGTCGGCAATTAGTTCCCGCAGTCTAGAATGGGCGGAGCGTTCCCCTGGTCCCGCCACGATCACCCTGAACCGTACGTAAAACTCGTCCACTCTCACTCAAGACTCGCCGCTACCGATCGTTTTTCGCAGATTTTTCTTGAAAGTGCGAAATTTGGCTCTGATAGAAACCAAGGTGATTCTGAAGGCTTCGTCCGTGACAGCTTCAAAAGGAAAGTAACTCCACCTTCTTTACAAATCTGTAAAAATCTCTCAACGTTCCCAAAAATGGTGAATAGCAGGATTCATAGCAATCGTTGACCGATCTCTAATCGTAATGCAAACAGACCAGGCGGCTAGAGCGAAAAAACTACCACAAAAAATAAAATAAAAAGACGAGTCGAGCCTACCGTTATGAGGAAAAACGGCCATAAAAACTAACAAAGCTCATTTCTTGAAGTGAAGCGGAGCGAAGCGCCTGTTTATAGTGAGCAGAGGGAGCGACTGGACGCCCCGAGTAAACCATACGTATCGATTTTTGCTGAGCGATTCAATCAATTCCTCTGCATTGCACAAACTATGAACAGGCCCTACGGCACATTCAATTGGAAGAAAGCGCGCTCCAGCTCGCGAAACCTGCGCCACGGCCTAAAGGGACCCGACCAACCACGCGATGCTTAACGTTATTCTATCTACGGGTGCATAATGGTGAGAAATCAACTACATATCAGGTGCAACGAGAACAATATCTCAATGAACAACTACTATTAGTAACATCGCCTTCAAGGACTAGGAAGCTCATCTAAATTCTAACAAGTTTAGTGTTAGTAACACGGGGGCTTAATCGGACTCCCTGCATGAGGATTCCCAGAGTAGCGTTAGGCCGCCACGCAACGCTGTAGTATCGGAACGATCGATATCGATTAGGCTGCACGGGGATCGATATCAACGCTCTGGACGCTGCCGTGTCGCGCAGCAACAGAAGTATAATCACCCTTTGCGGGCTCTGTGAAGGTGCTCCTCAGCCCGGGGCGGGACGACATAGTGAACGGGGTAAGACACGGGGTGGTGGGCATTGCTCAAAGTAGACGACGGCTAGAGGAACGGGCACGCACGGATCCGTTGGTCGCGCGGCGCGACGGGACGTGATCACTTCAGTCGCTGTCGCAGCTTGTTGTACTTCTCGGCCAGACGATCCACACCGACGGCGAAACGCCGATAGCCACTGGCGATATGGGCGCACGCGGCGATCAGCACCGCGTACGTCTGCTGGGTCAGCTTCACGCCATAGAGAAGCACGTCCTTGGCGACCGTGAACACCAGCACCTGGAAGAATTCGAGCCTTTGAAATACCAGCATTCAAAGAACCAACCTTAACCTCTATTTATTTTACTCATGCACTCATGGGTGCGCCACAATGGGAAAAGTCAACAACCCATAGAGAAATAACCATCGTCACTATGCCAAAACGTAATAAAAAGAACAAGGAAAGAACATAAATCAAGACACAATAAAGTAGAAAACTTGGGGGTTTTGATGGATCTTAAAATAATGCTGATCCTGAAATACCTCATGATTTCCGAAAGCCGAAAAACGCATTCCTTTGAAAATTAATAATTCAGCCACACTAATGCGGGAAAGAGGGACGGTTTCAGGCTCACGCTACTTATATCACCTGAAAGACTTCCCAGAAAGTAAAAAACAGCTGATTGCCATGCGAAAGAAACTCAGCGATAAAAAGTATAAGGGTTAAAGTTGTAATCACGGGCCGGATTCACCAACGACTTACAACAATTTAACTGATAAAACACAGCCGAAATCCCTGATAGCGCCGATTATCAAGCGATATGGCGAAGGATTTCGCTGCGCTACCAGGGATTTCGGGTGTGTTTTCTCTGTTAAATTTCTGTAACTCGGCCATGAATCTGGCCCGAGGAAACAACTATTTCTCGACTTATATTACATAGACGACTACACCTCATTCCCTTTCTCCTTTCTTACCAGATCACGTGTTTTTTATTTTTAACCATCGTTCACATGGGCATCAGGGATGAGCGGATAATAAAATTTTGAAACCCGGATAACGGATAACGGATAACGAACAAACAACAAAAATTAAAACTAATTTTAAACCATTCTTTCTCTAATAGTAGGTCGGGATTTGTAATATCATCCTCGTCACATGTCAAATGAGCCACTTTTAACCTTCTTATCGGTTTTTTCTTCGAGGCGCGAAGTAGCGCACTCTGAGAAGGCGCCGACTTCCGCATGCACTCCGACTCAATGTTCTTGGTTCGGATTTCCAGTCTAGGTATCAGGATTGCACGGGAATGTTAATGCACTAACTGTTCCATCGGCTGGTCATTGGTCACCACAAGTCATTGCCCATGAACGTATACCAGTAATAAACCTGCAGCTCGTCAACAGCGGCTTCTACTGCTCAGCAACTACCCGTAAACCTATCGGCCGCAAAACGTCTGGTTGGGACTCCGACCCAAACTCCGAATACAAAACGCCTTGGACACGACGGTTTATTGACCCTTCGGTCCCATTGGAGGAGAAAAAACTAATCTTGATTATTACACAGAACAGAGCAAGGGAAAATCCTCAAAACGATTGACGTAAGCATTGTCCGCTGCCCACCGCATTAGTGCTATTCCCACTCCAAAGTGTCTAATCTGCAGAAAAATCGGCTATTCGGCCAATCGATACTGTTATCTTGTTCTTGAAACTGTCTGAATCTCTTTATACTGGAGTATTTCCTGCAAGCGGGAGTAATTCTCTCGAAGAGCTGTCGTGTGACTCCCACTCCAATTGGTCAAATTTGGACTAAAACCGATGACTGCGGTCGAAAAATCGATACCATCGATCAATATTGGTCTCCTCATCCGGCATAATCATAGTCGCATCCCGATTGATCAAATCGTGGTGTTGAACGACAACTCCTATCGAAAATCGATGCTATCTATCAATAGTGGTTGTTCGTTCGAATATTTCCACTCATTTGTCCAACCTAATCATTTCCCGCTAATTTTGGTTCATTTCCATCCATTGCACATGAGAATAGCCTTGACAGGTTTTACATGCACGTGCGGGTCACCTTTACACGTTTGACATGTTTTACTTGTTCACACAGGTTTATAACACATATACACACACGGACAGACGGACTAACGCTCTTATATATAGTAGGATAGGATAAGATATTAAAGTACTGGCATTCCACCCACCACTTGAAAGTTATGCACATGCCAAACATAGTTTCAATGAGCGAAAAGATCGTCTACATAGAAGATGAATATCTGGCACATCCTTAAAACGAAGTGATTCGAATGAAGATTTATCCCTTTCTCCTCTAACTGACAGGTTTTTTCCAGACGATTATGCTTGTTCGTTATCCGGCCAAAAACCACCGGATAACGAACAACAAAACGGATAGCCCAAACCCCGCCGGAAACCGGATAACGGATAACGGATAACGGTTAATACGCTCATCCCTGATGGGCATGCATGCAATAAATATCAAATACCTGCAGAGTCTCGGACTCAACCCTTCCCTTTATCCACAGAAAACTCTACATAATACAGCAATTTCATACCGAACCGCACACTTTTCAGAGCAGAAGGAACACATTCCGGATAAAAATTAAAATCAGGTTCCACTTAAGACCATGTTTGTGGTCATTTCTACAATCGAGAATTGAAATATCAATAGTTATAATAGTTATAGCCTTTCTACGTCAAACTATACACTTCTCAAATCAAACTGAACTTTGTTCGAATTAAAATAAACACTTTCTAAGAAGATCAAAATAAAGTCTCGATTCAAAATTTATATCTTTAAAGATGTTGTGAAGACATGATCTTTGACAATTCTCGTGCGTTTAAAAAATAAATGCTCTGTTTGCAATTTCATAAAATTTTTCATTTCATAGGTTTAGAAACGAATTTAGACCCTAATTTTAAAATGGAATATAGCAACAATTTTAAGTGCATTACAACTAAACGTTGCGCCATGCACTCATTCAGCCGTCACCTTTCATCCGACTGATAGTGTGACTATAGTTTACATGGAAATGCGGTGAACATAATTAATAATTTAAGCTAATTTTTAATAAATTAAGCAAATTTCCGCAGTTGCTTCGGTTGTATCCCGGATCAGTGCCCTTCGACAAATACATGTCGAAGGCCATGTAATATACGTATAAATTGTTGTTTTTTTCGCATGTCAAAATAAGCTCAAAATAATTTTTTTCCTAAAAAAAATCAAAGAATTTCTTCGTTTTTTTTTGGCGGCGGGAAACTATGAATTTGAAAGAATGTCATTTCAGACTTCAAAACAAAAAATTATTCTCTGACTTTCCTAGAGCGTCTAGATTAATTGGGAAACGTTCGTTTTGATTTGTAATGGAATATGTTTGATCTCGAAAAAGCCCATCCTGCTTTGAAAAGTGTTCGAATTATGTTACCGATTTTTACGTGAAAATGGAGATGAAAACAAATATACTTTGGTCGCCGAGTCACCGGCGCAACGCTACGAAAGTTACCAATATCGAATAAGAACAGCAGACGATCGATATTGGTTTTTCATAAGGGCCTGTTCATACTTCGCGACGTGAGCGACAAAAATGACTAGTCGGCCACGCAAATTATTGTTTGTTGTTTGTTTATTTACATATTACATGGATACACCTGAAATAAACAATCAAACAAATTATACGTATCGATTTAGCCGGGAAATCGCTTGACAATAATCGATTAGTACGGTTTGCTCAGCCGACCAATCGCTCGCGTCGCCCGTCACGAAGTATGAACACTCCCTAACGCTGCATCGCCCATGAACTGAAGTACAAATCCTGCCTTAACACTCAATAAAGAATCAATGAGTACCATAAGGATCGCTCAGCCAGCTGTCTACAACCGTGGCTAATTGCTTCTTATGATAGAAGGATACCCGTGAGTTCAATATCGATGACAAAAGTACCTGTGAATTTCACCCTATCCCCACTTCTCAGCGTTTACATGCTAGAAATCTGTTCCTAATGTGTGATAAATCGGAATAAAACAGAATGAACAGATAAGGATAAAAGGATAAAGGACGGCGTTGCTCAATCCCTTTTGGGTTGCGCCAGCGCATTCTACTTCTACGGGATGTCGTGGAGGCGACACGAATGCGTATTTGGCCATACAATGACTTGCGGTGGCCAACCGATGAACAAGTCAGCGCTCTATCCTTCCCAGACACGTCTGGTACCAATTCACCGACCCCGGAGGGATGGAAGGCTCGGTTGGCCTGGGCGGGAAATCCGAACCAGGAACCTGGTATCGGGTGCACGCGACAGTCGCGCCTCCTCCGACTGCGCTACACGCGCCCAAAATAGAAGGGCAGAAGGAACAAAACACTAAAAAATCCCTTTCAACAACAAAAAAAAACTTACGATGAATTTGGTGATCGGTGCACCGCGGATGATCTGACCTACTTGAGATGGATACGACTGCACAGATTCAACCCATGAATCACGTTCCCACAGACCAACGCCACGGCGGTCGGCTACCTGAAATGTAACGTTCTTGAAAAAAAACGAGAAAAATCAAAATATTGAAAAACATGCTGATATGCTCGAAAGTTTCCAAAAAAGAAGATCAAAGGAGAGGATCAGGGACAGAAATAGGCCGATAACAAAAAGAAATCGTCTACAGTATGAAGCCTTAGATCCAAATGCAGGCCATAAAGCTGTCCACAACACAAGCAAAGGGTGCTTGTATTTTATGTGGCCTACATGACAAGATAGGAACTCCCCGGTCCAATCATGCAGCATCGAATTGGCGCGCTTCATAGAGGTTTATGGGCGTTCGACACCCTGATTGGCCGGCATGCGTTTGCACAGCGCTTGGATTGGTTGTGACTGCCTGACGCATTCTTGCCTCTTCACGTTGGCCACATTAACGACCTGTATTGAACAGTTATACACTTCTTGCTTACTTTAGCCTCATTCTAAAGATCTGGGGGAAGGCCGAGAATATTCAGGTGATGGAAATGGAGAGATCGCGACATGTACTTGCCCATTACATCTCGATATTTACTCAATTGATAGAGCATAACCCTTCTTATGTAAATACTAAAATTTAAAAAATAAGCTGCTATAATGAATAGGGTTCCACTGAGGGAAGGAGGCGAAATGAACCATTGAAGTTTCTTCTTCATTTTCTTTGAATATATTAAAATGGACGGTCATTTTGAGCCTAAGAAGCGTTCTACTTCGACTCGAAACAGGTCCCTTTTGATCTGAAGTCTGATTTTTGCCTGAAATTTTGAAAAATTATGCGAAAACTGTCAAAAAATATCGAATGTGCAATCAAATCGCCTTCATGAGATCGCGTAGAGGTAGAATGCGTGGCGCAATCCAAAAAGGGATCGAATTTCGATCGCGTTTTTCTTATTTACCCTCACCAGTAGGCGGCTAAGCCTAAGTAACAGGAAAAAGATCGACGTTGGTTGATCTCCCACTGGAAAGCGCCACGCACTCAACATTCACGGGATATCGCAGCCGTGTACTTAGGCCATTTAACGACCTACGATGGTCAAACGTTGGACAAGTCTGCCTTATCTACCAATTAAGGTCTCTAAGAGATGGAAGATTGGCCTGGGCGGGACTCGAACCAGGTCAGCGAATATGAAGAGCTCCATAAACCCTTCTCTTAGGCCGCTATCAACGAACAACAAGTCAGATCTTCACAACGAAAGCTACGATTAGCCAGAAACCAGCCACAAACAAGCCGAGTTCCTCTCCCCGTCGGACGGATAGGGAGCGGGCGGGCGGAAACCGATCCGATAAGTGGAAGCGGCGCTGATCTCCGCTGACAACAGACAGCCGACTGTGTATGCGCTTTTCTCACGACACTACTCAAACACCGTCGAACAAACCACACTGATCGCCACCTTCGTGCCATCGTGACGTGGTGTAATCAATATTCGAAGGCATTTGGATAGAAAGAGCTTTTTTATTTTAAAAATACAAAAGATCGATGTAGATTTCAGCCCCAAAACACGGGTATACTGACAGTAGCGAGAGTTTTTACGGTATTTCATCGTTAAAATAGATTTATCGTGTTGTTCAGGCTACTGACGGTATGTACGGTGCAGGAGCTCTGCCGCTAGGTTTCCTCGGCACTTGTCGTTAATGTGGCCTACATGGGGGGAGAGGAGCAGGGTTACACTAGACAAATGAGGCCGCATCAAAGCGGGCTGTACGCTGACGTTCTCTGGTTTTCCGGCGTGTTTGTTCTAGCCTGGCGTGGCATTCCCTCTCCTTCGATCTCGCCCATGAAGGCCACATTACCGACAAGTACAGAGGAAACCTAGCAACGGAGTCCATGGGGCCTCAGATCCCGTCAGCAGTCTGAACGACCCGGAGAAATTATTCTAGCGATGAAATATCTCAAAAACTCTGGTCATTGTCAGTATATCCCTGGTCACCATTACTGATATTTACATCTAACAATTGTATTTTTAAAATAAATAAAAAACTACCAAATGTCTTCGATCATTGATTTCGTTAGAATTTGTTTAGGTTGTTCGGACTACTGACGATATGTAAGGTGCAGGGGCTCGGTCACTAGATTTCCTCGGTATTTGTCGTTAATGTGGCCTACATGGAGGAAGGGGAGATTTACACGAGATTATTCCGCACACATCAAAGGGACGTGCCACCCAAAGGGCCTGCTCGCTGGGGCGACCTAATTTTCTGGCGCGTTTACATCCTCATCGACCGATTACTATCGATTTTGAAGGTGCTGGATGGGTCTTTGTCTTCAAAATCGATAGTAATCAATCGATGAGGATGTAAACGCGCCAGAAAAGCAGATCGCCCCATCGAACACGCCCTTTGGATGGCACGTCCTTTTGATGCGTGCGGAATAACCTGGTGTAAGCCTCTCCTCCTCCATGTAGGCCACATTAACGACAAGTACCGAGGAAACCTAGCGACCAAACCGCTGCACCTTACATGTCGTCGTTAGCTTGAACAACTCAAACAAATTATTCAAGACCAGACCCAGCGGAGTAGAATCGTTAAGTCCTCCGGTAGCAGTTGTCATCACCGCGAGCTGACTACTGACAAAGGTTTTAGAATCCAAATCGATAGCAGCTAATCGATATTGATTCCGCGATCGATCGATTTCGCGCATTTTTATGAAGTGCGTCAACCACGGCTGACTAATCCACCGGCTGTCAAAATCAAGTGAAGCCACGGCCATTAATTTTGCGCGGACCGACACTCAGACGGACAAGTGGGCCAATAAGTATTTTATATGCACCAAAGAAGCACAATACGCTACAATACAGACGACCTGATGTTCAGATGATTAGATCTACCCAACTCCTTTCATTTGTCGCAGAAAATTTAACCGAAAATACTTTAGATAAGATAATGCTTGCAATCAGTTTAAAGAGAAATCGAGGTCGTAGAACAGCAGTTCAACAGGCAAATGGGACAAGTGATTCGTTCGTGCTGGAAAGTGCACCCACGTTTCCGAGAACCCAAACAGCTGTCGGCTCTGTCAGTGTGCGACTTTTGAAAAGTTCCTAACCGAACTCTGATCCCGCATTGTCAACACCTCTCCGGGAGCCTGACACATCGAATCTCGTCTATAACGAAGAAGAAGAAGGTCTATAGGTGAAAAAGTAAGGGATTCTACAAGCAGAAAGTTGGTATATTTCGCGGATTCTCTGAGAAAAGATGTTCCATGCGAAAGAGAAGGATATTTAAGGATCTAAAGGTCAAAGCAACGCGTTCGTGCCTCTTCAAAACGACTCCCCGCAGGCTTTTCGAACGATAAAATATTCACATTCTTCTCTCTCCCGAATTCGAAGTACCCTTCACAGAGAAATGAATTTTGATGTTAGTCCTGCACCGCCACTTTAGCCGCTGTCAGTCAGAAATTCGCTGTCAATTTGCTTTTCTTGACGCAGTAAAAGCTTTCGCGAGTCGTGATTCTACGGGTCAAATGAGTAATTAAACTATTCGAAGGATATGTGTGCATGGCGCATCCTGGGGCCGGATTCATGAACGATTTACCGGCGGGTAAGTGCAAGATTTACCCCCACCCCCACTTACGCGCGATTCATGAACGCGCGCGGGGAAAATCGGGGGTAAGTGTTGAGGTAAATGCTACCCCGTCGGCGCGTCGGGGAACATTCACCTTCAAGGCGAGGGTTTTGCTCGGCGGCCAATTTCTGACCCAGTGCAACCCTCCGCTGGTCCGTTGCCAGCTCTGAGCTGGCCGCCAGCCGCATTGTCAATGCTCAACAGGGGACGCCTATTTGCCATCGCCTGCGCCGTCCTTCGCCGGACCTATGGTGAGTTGTTTGACCTTTCGCTTTTCTCTATTAGTCTTGAATTCTATGTTTTTTGGGCTCTGTGGATCATGGCGGCCCACAATGCCACTTATTGTGATGTATTTGCTCCCTTTAGTGGCATTGTGGGTCGGCTTGGCCACCACGAGCCCGGTCCACCACGCAAATCGTAATTTACGATTTGCGTGGGTGGACTATGCCCATCCGCCACCCTTAGCCTCTCTTGGCATATGTTGTCTATGGGGGCTTGGTGGATGGCAGCCATTATTAGCCATGTAGGTCCATATTTACAATAGCATCCCTACTGCCTAATATGCTACTACTTTCCCCCCCCCCTCTTCCCCTTATCTCACATTTCACATTTCATTTCCCCTAACTGCTGCCAGTGTCGGTGGCAGCGACTTCCCAGCAGCAAATGTGACTGCTTGGTTTCGCTGCTAGCTGATGAAATTGGCCGCGGAGCAAAACCCTCGCCTTGGCGTCATTAATCAGAAAAGAGAGGTAAGCTCAGGGAAAGTGGCGGGTAAATGGTCATCGAGGTAAGTGGGGGTAGAATTTACCTCCGACCGCGTTCATGAATCCTGGCCCTGGTGAAATTGCTTAACTACGACACTTATCCTCCGTTCTTAAAATACTACCTCTGCAAAGAGGCATCAGTTAATGCTCCTGCGATAGAAGAGATCTGTCGAGATCTAGATTCACACATATACAGGCTGGCGTCCACGGATACGAAACTGCAAAACATCGTCACTCATAGCCATTTCAGAGTGTTGCCTTTCATTCTATTAGGTTGTCCCATAAGTCCCGCCGTTTTTTCAACGATTCATTGCGGATTTCGCCGGCGATCTCTTGTGTAGCGCTATACAGCATTCGAAAGAGAATGATTTGCTCTATCAGAACTGGTATTGCATTTCTTTTTTCATCCAGAATTTTGTCAATTTTTAGGTCGTTAAAGTGAAAAGTAAAAAGTGGCCATCTGCGGCAGTTGCTTCTCTCCGGTTAGGTTTGAAATTTTTTGCGCAGCTTTTCAGAACATTTGGAATACAATGTTCTGCACTACAAGAATAGGTGTTGGCGCTATTTGCTAATTCGTCCTTTATTGATTTTTTGGTCATCAAATTGGAACGTCCGACTTTTCCGTCCGAATTTTTACCGAGAGCTCCTGCTCTGGGGTCGTCTTTTTTGCTCGGTGTTATATGTGGGTCGAAAAAGGATGTCTTGCTCAATAAGAATTTGTGTCGCGTTTATTGACTCATGCTGATTTCTGTCGAATATCAACAAAATTCCAAAATGAGAAAAATCATCTTCACCAACAACTCCTTCTCCTTGTTCAGTTGTTGATATTCGACATAAATCAGCATGAGCCAATAAAGGCGACACAAATTCTAATAGAGCAGGACATTCTCTTCCGAACGACATATAACAAATATCAAAAAAGTGCAACCACAGAGCAGGAGCTGTCGGTGAAAATAAATTTTTTCCTTCGGACGTCCCAATTTGATGGCCTAAAAATCAATAAAGGAAAATGAGCAAATAGCACTAACACATATTCTTGTAGTAAAGAACATTGTCTTCCAAATGCTAAAAAAACTGCGCAAAAAAATTCCAAAGCTAAGCGGAGAGAAGGAGCTGTCATAGATTGCCACTTTTCACTTTTTCACTTTAATGACCGAAAATTGACAGAATTAAGGTTGAAAAAGAAATGCAATAGATGCTCTGATAGAGCAAATCCTTCTCTTTCGAAAGCTATATAGCGCTACACAAGAGATCGCCGGCGAAATCCGCAATGCATCGTTGAAAAAACGGACTTATGGGACAACCTAATAAATCTGATGCCATTGTCGAACAAACAGAATGGAGGGCCTCCACACCAGACTAGGATTAATTCGAGCAAGTCTCTCTAAGCCTTAAGAGGCTGGTTTCGAGGTTGCAAGTTGTTACAACGACGTTTTGTTGCGATCACAACTCTAGCTCCAGGTGAGACTCGAACTCAGGCCTTCTGCTGACCCGGCGGGAATGCTCTAAAGAACGCCAGTGGTGTAATGGCGTAATGCTCTACGCCTTTACACCACCGGCGCCGTTTGATCGAACGCAACATGCACACCTCGTGGGACCGATCAGCACTCACCCGAATACTGGGATGAGTCGGCCACTGATATCAGCATGGAATCAGTTAAGCTGTAGGTCTAGATAGAAATGATTCAAATCAGTTTCTTTAAGCCCCAAGTGGCTGGTATCGAGGCGTAGAGCATTCCCGCCCGGTCAGCAGGAGGTGCGGGTTCGAGTCTCGCCTGGCGCTAGAGTTGTGATCGCAACAAAACGTCGTTATAACAACAGTATAAATTCGGCTCAAACTAGCGTTTCAAGACAACCTTCGTCTCGTTGATCATTGAAATGTTCGAGCGGGCGCCAGCGACGTCTCGGTTCGTTCCTGACAAGTGCCAGAGTGTTCCAATGGATCATCCGTTCAGGGCTTCCACGAAGAAATCCGACCAAAACGTTGGTAGGCAAGGGCCTGTATCCTGTACTCGAATGTCCATGTGCTCATCGCACAGAAACGAATGGCACCACGTGGAGGAAAGGACGTCGCCACCCTCTGATGTTCTCCAGACATTCCGCGGAATCCAATCGGTGACGACTCCCCTATAGCGGGTACCTGCGAAACGCATTTCGGCCCACCTAATTTTCGACGAGTTGCCTCATGCGACACCGTCTCTGGTCTTCGACGTCGACGAAGCTCGGAACTCCGGACTCGTGTCACTCTGAGAATCTTTCTCTCGATTCCACGCTGCTCGACGCTGATCTCATGTTCATCCTGCCTTCGTATAGCCCAGGTCTCTGAGGCGTATGTTAGGGCAGGAAAAACAGTGGAGGCGAATAGGTGGGCAGCACGGAGTCGGACGTTCTTCGCCTTCTTCACGACTTCTTCGACGCTCTTGAAAGCTCCCCAAGCCGCTCGTTTCGTCCTGCTCAGCTCTGGTGCTAGGTCGTTGGCCATGTTGACTTCGCAACCCAGATACACGTAGCTGGAGCATTTGTTGAACGAGAATGGGGCATCAGAATCAGGCGTCCGTTCCTCATGAACATCATCTCCGTAAGATTCAGCTGGATGTCCAACGTTCCCACATACACAATCGAAGACGGCCAGCATTCGCTCCGCCTGGCTGGTGCTCGGTGTTAGGGCCTGATCATACTTCGCGACAAGAGCAACTCGTCACTCGTGCAAAACATGCATATCGATTAAAACCGAGTTGCGCCGCCGAAAAGTGTTCATACTCGAGGGCAGGCACTGTCGCTTCAGTCACTCTAGTCGCTCCAGTCGCTGCTGTCGCCTATTCATACTTCCGCGCGCTGCGCTTTCGTCGCTCTCGTCGCCCGTGCAAAACATGCAAATCGATGGCGCGCCGCCGAAAGGTATTCATACTCGAGCGGAGGGGCTGTCGCTCGAGCCGCTTTTGTCGCTGCTGTCGCGAAGCACGATGTCGTAGTTTCAGTATCTATGTCACATTTCCATAGACGCGCCTTCTTCTTCAACTCACAAAAGACCATTCGGACACTTGCGGATTGAGAAATGGCGACTAAAAGGACACATTACATTGGGGCATGAGTCATCTTCCGGTGAGAGTCAGTGCCGATCAATCGCCGCGCTCCACCTATTCCCCACATTTCGACCAAGTTGAACTAGAGGACTGTGTAATTACGGCTCAATGAATTACGCATCCGAGAGAAAGATCGGATAGAGAAACAATCAAGCCCCTTAAACGCTACGTTCTTTCTCTACTATGTTCTTTTGTAGAGGGCCCAAACAAGTGCAATAAATAAATAAATAACCTCCTGGAACGTTAAGAAGGAAATTAGCGCCGTAAGCAACGACATTGCATCCGAGGAATCAATGCTACAGTAGAGGAAGAACTCAGGACACTTGAACAGAGCTTAAAACGCTGAGGTGAAATTAAGAAATCGTCAAAAAGTTGAGACAACAAAGAGTGGAACAAAATGGTCATCGGGTGAAAGAAATGAAGGCTTACGCAGGCCCTTCAAAAACCATCAGAAAAAGAATATGGGGGGATAGAGTTTCGAATTTAATCCGGAATATTTCATCCGAGAGGAGCACTAAGAAACCTATTCCAAGGTAGTAAGTAATCCATAGGCTTCCAATCGGTTTTTTATTGTATTAATGTATATTGATTGCATTTTTGCATTTTGATTCATTACATTCTAAAACCATCAACGAGCATTCAGGGGACGTATGCTATTCTCTCCGAGGCGGTCTCCGCCCACATCCCCGGTATGCAAATCATGCGCCATCGATTTTTCGCGCCGGGCACCGTCCCCGAGTCGGGCGAGAATAGCATACGGCCCCAGGAGATGGCTAATAGAAGAAAGGCTCATGTGCTTAGAAAGTCGTAGACCTAGTGAAAGCAAGATGTCGTTACAGCAAGATTTTTTTATGCAGCCTTATGTTTGTTTTACTTTTTTCGATCTTTTACAAATTATTTCCTTTTATTACAGTAAACGGGCGCGTGTAGCGCAGTCGGAGTAGGCGCCGACTTTCGCGTGCACCCGTTACCAGGTTCCTGGTTCGGATTTCTCGCCCAGGCCAACCAAGCCTTCCATCCCTCCGGGGGCGGTGAATTGGTACCAGACTTGTCTGGGAAGGATAGAGCGCTGACTTGTTCATCGGCTGGCCACCGCAAGTCATTGTATGGCCAAAACGCATTCAACTCGCCTCCACGATATCCCGTAGAAGTAGAATGCATGGCGCATCCCAAAAGGGATTGAGTAACGCCGTCCTTTATCCTTCATTTATCCTTTATTATACACTTATTATAGTAAACAAATACTAGGTGGATCTATCCTAGTGGGTGAGAGGCACCCCATTGTGACTTTTTGAGGACGGCGACAAAACGTAAAGCAAACCGGTTTACAAAGAGAGTACCCTGAACTGGCCTTTGAGGGGGCCTTTGCCTGCAATTTCCTAGCCGAGAGAACCCACACTGTTTACATTTGTTTCGTTTTTCGAGCGATGCTCCCTCCATAGGATGTATACCAGGCTGTCCAATAATTCCTGTCCGAAAATTTTCAAAATTCTATAATTTTCCTTAGAAGTGTTACAATATCAGGCAAGTGTAAAAACCTTCTAGAAGCTTCTCCAGAGTTCCACGCTAGGGGTATACAAGGCGCAGTCGACGCGTTTAGCTACCAGTACAAGCTAAAATGGACCAAGGTCGAATTCGTACGTTCGTGTACTACGAGTGGCTGCTGGGCCACGACACGGGCACCGCGGTCGCCAACATCTGCAGAGCGTGCAGGGAGGATGCAGCGTCCCAACGCACAGTCAGGCGCTGGTTCAATCGTTTCGAGAGCGGCAGCCTAGAGGACAGGGAACACCCGCTGAAGGTCATGCTCTGCTGCTGGTCGGACGCCAAGGGCATGCTGTACTTCGAGCTGCTCGCGCAAGGCAGGACGGTCACCGCCTCCATCTACACCGATCAGCTCGAGAAAGTAGCCGCCGCCATCCGAGAAAAGCGTCCCCGACGGGCCTGGTCCACCTGCTGCACGACAACGCGCGCCCCCACGTGGCGAAGGAGACCCAGCAGAAGTTGGCGACGCTCGGCTGGGAGACGGTCGCCCATCCGCCGTATTCCCCGGACCTCGCCCCCTCCGACTACCACTTGTTCCGCCCGCTGAAGCACCATTTGGCCGGAAGAAAATTCACCAACTACGACAACCTCAAATCCGACATCGCGGACTTCTTCGAGTCGCAGCCCCGGAGTTCTGGGCGAGGAGCATCGGCGACCTGTCCAATCGATGGGCCACTGTTGTGGATAACTGTGGTGAGTATATAGTTGATTAGACTTGTTTTTCAATAAAGTTGAAAAAAGTAAAAAATGGTGAAATTTTCGGGCAAGAATTATTGGACAGCCTGGTACATATTGGACTACTCTTTGGCAGAACAAATATCAGTATCTGCATTAATTCCTCTTTCTTTTTCAGACTTAACTTCATGGCAATCGTAGATATTTCTTGTTTGTTTTGTTGACTTGGGCGCGTGGAGCGCAGTCGGAGGAGGCGCGACTGCCGCGTGCACCCGATACCAGGTTCCTGGTTCGGACTTCCCGCCCAGGCCAACCAAGCCTTCCATCCCTCCGGGGGCGGTGAATTGGTACCAGACTCGTCTGGGAAGGATAAAGCGCTGACTTGTTCATCGGCTGGCCACCGCAAGTCATTGTATGGCCAAATACGCATTCATGTCGCCTCCACGACATCCCGTAGAAGTAGAATGCGCTGGCGCATCCCAGAAGGGATTGAGTAACGCCGTCCTTTATCCTTTATCCTTTGTTGACTTATTGGCTATTGGGCATAATAAATACAGTCCCCTCACGTAACAACGCGTTTGAAGGGACCAGAGAAAATCTACCTCATATCGAGAGTCGCGTCTTATCCGGAGGCGTTATAACGAGAGGGGACTGTATAAACAAGAAGATAAAAGCTGAGAACAAAACCTACACAGAAGCTGCTGAACAAATATGAAAGCGAAAAAAATGAAACAAATAGGAGAACAGGAGCAACATGCGCTGTTGGTCACGTTACAGTAATCAGAAACTGTGACCGATTACAAAACACGGGATTTTACCGTCTCTAAGCGATGATCTGGGAAAAGCGGCTACAGATCCTATTCTAGGGGATAATGACGCTCAGCTTTGCAGCGCACTGCTGTAAGCAGGACAACTGATTCTCGAATACAAGAGATCTCATTCTGAATTTTGGGAACTTGGTGGATATTTTGTTAGACTTTAGCGCCTGCATAACCCTCAGAGTTGTAAACGTCCAGCAACCTTTCAGTCTCTGCTCGGTCATCACAAACTTTTATATCTTCATAACGTTGAGTATCATAGGTGTAAGAAAGGCAGAAAATATTAAAAGGATATAAACGTAGAATAAAGTTTCAGCAGCTTCTCTTAGAAGTGAATCTCCAGAAGACGTTTTCGGGAAAGAAATAAACTTCAATATAAGGAGAGGGATAAGGACGGCTCTTACAACAATCAACACCTAATAGATAATCAAAGTTGCCCTTTTCCCTAAAATTTTTGCTTTTTTCTAATTCCTAAGCTGTCCACAAAAAAGTGCGTTCGTTCCTAAAATCCTATCAGAAACCGCAATACAGCAGGTCCAAAGGTTGATTGACGAGTGAAGTCAACAGTTGATCACAATTCCTTCTCCTCGTCATCATACAAGAAATTCTGGATCTATCCTAGTCGGAGAGGGGCACAGAATTAAAAATTATGTAACAAATTGACTCGAGACTTACCGAGCGGCTCCTACGGAACAAGACGACCTAAACTAGAAAAATTCACTGAGAAAAAAAAACAACGAAAAAACCACATTTGTTTTCGCCGTGGTTGTAAGCAAACAATTTTATGTGCCTTCTCCACCATGTTAAATCCTGTTTATAACATGTCAAGCGGCGGTCAGCACGCGGCATGCGACTTTACGCGCCGTCCTCACCATGTTAGATCCTGGTCATGACATGTCAGGCAGTGGTCAGCATGTGACATGTCTCCATTGCGTCGCTCCATGCCCGCCGAGACGGTTGTAAAACCGCAGCGATTTAATTTTCTTTTGTTTCTTCTTTCGCTTTTTGTTTCTTTTAGGGAGTATCGTGTTCTCTAGGAGCCGCTTGGTATTCTGTGGACTCCCTCCCCCTCCCCCGAGTAGAATATATCCGAAATTCTTAAATAGAGTGAGTGCAACAGAATAAAAAAGCGGTAAAGCAATGAGTGCGCTTTGAAGATAACTAAATTTGAAACAATAAACGAAGCCAGAAAGGTCCCCCACCTTTTCGCTCATCAGAAGTCGGTTCACGAGTCTTGAATACGCCGGAATTGACTGCAGCGCCTTCAGGTGACGATGCGACTCCGGTTGTGGAACGCGAGCGTACCCACGGCGCACCACTTCGATATTTAAATTCGTGCGCGAGAACGTATTCTGAAATCGATGAAGATGTTAGAATTCGTGGGGTGTCAGCCCTTTCTCTCGTTCCTACCAAGCCATAAAATCATCACTGAGTTTATAACGGGAAGGTCATCGAGGATCGATCACTTAAGCAAACGTGCACCAATCACGGCTAACTACGTGAAACAATTGCAAGCTGGGGTTATTTAACGCAAGTTTCAGTAAAGCTTCTTAAACTAACTGACTTTTTCTTAAACGTCACTCTGACTTTGATTAATAAAATTCAGTAAACAATTTCCTAACCAGGGAAGGTCTGAGGTGTATGTCTGAACAATGAAAATAGATACCACAGAGAGAATCTCCACCCTTCAGTGATAGAAAGGTAAGCTCCACTTTGCAAAGTGCTAGAACCTACCGAATTAGGGCCTGTTCGTACATCGCGACAAGAGCGACTCGTCGCCCGTGCAAAACATGCATATCGATTAAAACCGACCGCGCGCCGCCGAAAAGTGATCATACTCGAGCGCCGGCACTGTCGCTCCAGTCGCCCATCATACTTCCGCGCGATGCGTTCTCGTCGCTCTTGTCTCTGCCGTCGCGAAGTATGAACAGGCCCTTAGGTCATGTAAGTTTTGGGTCTTTCGCCCATGTGGTATGAGGCGGTTGTCTTTTAATCTACATTATCCCAGGATACATCATTGGAGATATCCTGCCTTGCATAACATCGTCTTCAATCGTGGCGCAAGATGGCTCCAACAACTATCTTTTGACCTCATGGCCGACGACTCGAGTACTACTTTTAAGAGGAAGCTGAATAATGTAGATCTTTTCCAATTACTTGGAATTGATGATGTTGCGTTGCAGTAGGTTGTGCACTTCTAGATCACTTTTAATCAGACCATTTCCTACTGACATAGCTGGAAATTCCTTCGAATATGTTGACGAGATCGCTTTCCTTAGCTAACACCCTCTATTGCCTTATTCTCCTGTTCCTCCACTGCAGCCCCTGCTACCTTTGAGTTCTTATTTCCTTTTTTCCTATCCAGCCAGGTTACAACTTCTACCTATAGTGTCTGGCTAAGCCGTTATCTCGGGCCCGTAAATGACACACGAGGTTAGTGTTCAAAGGTCCTCTGGCAAGCAGTGCTTTGTGAAACGAAGTATTCTTTCTTACTCCTTTTATCCAATGCAGCAGCTTCCCCAGGGCCAGTGCCCAACGTGCGTATTTAGCTTAAAGAGGTGCTACCATACACCCGCGCTGGAATGACATTGTCAGTTGCGCTGGAGCACCCTGGCGTGGAAGTCTGTATTTGACCCTTCCAATGCTCAATTTCTATATTCACTCTTTCACTGCTGGCTGTAATTCAATCGACTAGATTGACTAAAATACAGGATTAGTGGGCTTATTGGAGCTGGTTTGGCCAATAGCTGACTGGATAGAAGAAAATGGATGATGAAGTTATCAATTTTTTTGTCTCATACTGCAGTGGCTGTTCATTTCCTATCGCTCGTCTTACGCTAGCTTCTCTGTTTTGTGTTTTTACGTTTTAGATGTTATCATGCTTAACTTTGTATTTTCCGTCATCCATGTTTGGGCGCACGTGTAGTGCATGAAATAAATAAATATCTGGTAAGTTGGCTGCGGAATCACACAGTCACGAAAACGCAATCCCTTCAAATGTCGAATAGGCAGAAAAGAAGCAAAAACACTGTAAGGCAGGGAATCGAGCTCCAGATTCTGCGCTTATGAAGCAATATTTTTGCTTTTTTGCATTCGATGTTTGGAAACTATTGCGCTTTGAGAATGTGCTATCCCATGTTGAATTTTCAGCCTTCCTAATTTGCCAAGTTCAAGGACTCTGCACAATGGACCGATTAATAAAGTTGTGTTTAAGCTGTCCGTTTCGGCGATTAATTCTGCGACAGCCTAATATTTGAAGCGTGAATATCGTCTCAGCGGTGTTCCTTTCCGCCGTTTAGACATACGCCTGAGACACTTTTCTAATCAGTTTTCAGTCTTCAAGTTCTTCATTCATTAGAAACGCAAAATAAAATAGTAAACGACAGAGTTAGCTAACCCATTAAATATCAGATAGGCCAGGCATTCCATTTCTACAGGGCATGGTGGTCAATTTGAAAACGCATTTGGTCCACATAATGAACTTCGTTGTTCAGTCAACAGATAAATCCGGAAAACACCGCGAAAACCAGAAAATGGAGCTGGAAAGGTCGCACATATTGGACGCATCACCCTAATAGCACACCGGGGGCAGACATAACTCCAACGCCGCGCGAACCCCCTGGCGCCGCGCACGGTGCGCGACGAAATTGGACGAGTTCTCGCGGTCCGATGCTTCCGACAGCTAGAAACGCTTCCTACAGGGACATGCGGCACCCCTTTGCCTTATTTCAACGTTTTTTTCTGAAGTTCAGCCGACGATGCCAATACCAAGCCGAACTTTGCAACTCTCACAAGATGGATGTGTGGGATTGCGGGATGCGTGTCCAAGGCAAAATATCCACGGGCAGCACTTCACATCATGTGGAGAATAGACCACCACTGGACGAGAGAAGCACTGTAGTGTCTCCCACGAAGCCACAATAAAGCCCTCTCCCGCTTGTTGGGACGGCTACTTGTCTTCTATGTGGGAATATCAGCTCCTTTATCGTCTCAACGCCACTTAACTGAACGGCAAATCCCAGACTGGAAGTGATAACGGCTACTTCTGCAACACTTCAGTTTTTACCTGATTATTTGAGGGCCTTCGGAGCAATTCAGGTAAAGTTCTGATGTGATCATGGGCTCTTTGGGATTGGTCCTCCTAATTACGATCAATCCAGAAACATTAAAAACCAAAATAGTAGAAAATGGCTACGGAATGCTCACATTTTTGACGGTTATGTCGGCGTCCATGCAGTCCGGCGAACCCTCGCTGCTCTGAAAACAACAGATTGTTTCGCTTTTTGCAGTGACAAGGAAAAACTAGAATGTCCTGCAATCCTGCACACTAACCTTTATGACAGTGAACGTGATGGGCTTATTTTTCAGTCGCAGGTCCTTCGAGATGAACTGCTGTCCAGCTTCAGACATGTCGACGCCCGCGAGTCGAAGAGTCAGTAGGCCCTATAAATCATAGAGAAGAGTAACGCCAACTTACATCAAAGGAGTACCACAAATTGAATATAAATTTTAAAGGAGCTAGGCACTAACCTTCGCCGGCTTCTTTCGGAAAAGTGACGGAACCTTCACTATGGGCACATGCTCTACACGTAGCTCTCCTGTGGGTAGCACCTTAACAGCATAAATTAGGTGGACCACGCGTGTCTGCCAACAAATTTATTTCAACATACAAATTTTGGTGCAATACTTAATCTATTTTGGCAAATTCAGAATGCTTTGACAAGGATTTCACTACAACTGTACCTAAAAGTGAAGAAAATTCGTTTTTAAAGTCTAAACTTTCCCAGATACAGCTTAACTTAGTAAAAATGATGCCCCTCTCACGGTTCTTAACGCTTCAGAAACGAACAAGCGTACCAACCTCACGAACTGTGCCTTTCAGTACGAGTTCCTTCCGGATGAACTCTTTCGGTATTTGAGCCACATGTTCGAATCTCGCGAACTAAATGTAAACAATCAGAGAAAGACAAACAATGGGAGACGTTGAACTCTAAAAAATCGATTGCCTGCTTGAATTTCGTGATCGCAATTCTGAACAGAAGTGCAAAACAACCATACTTTCCTTCCTTCTTTTTTTGTTTGGAAAGAAAACGTAGCACACGAGTAACTCCTTCATAACACGGCGTACGAACAGTAAATAAAAGCCTATTAGACACGGAAAAACATCGCTTTTCGTAACTCACCAATCTAGAACTGCGTAGAAACAGACCAACACCGATCAGGCCGACTCCGACAATTGAACCCTTAACACAGTCGTCATGGACATCCATAGCTCATCAACAGATGAAATCGAAAATTCGAGAAAAAGTGTTACGCTAGCAAAAACACGCTTACCCTAACAATGAGGGCAGCGTACCGATCGACCGGATCGACGAACCGGACAGCTGACTCCCCTGAAAATAAAAATATTAAAACAAATATTGAACAGCATAGAAGAAATGGCTACGATTGGGAAAACCTTTGATTGCATTTGACTCCTACGAAGCCAAACAAAAAATAAACTTGAAGCACCCCTCAATGAAAGCGGTTTTTTCTGACGTTTATTTACCCTTGTTGTTCGGCAGCCACAGAAAAAAACACATCCAATAATTTTCTATTATTTTAATCCTCTGGCTCGATTTGTGTAAATTTGATATACCTATCAGGGGTGCACACAAAATTTTGTGCGTTACATTTTTAACGGAAAAATTTTTTCGTTAAATTTCCGGTAAATCGTTAAATTTCGTTTAAAAATACAGATTGCTGCAAACCATTGGTTACTGTGAAAAAAATCAAGTAAAACCTTATACAATTCAACTTCAAGAGGTCAACAGATAAAGTTCAAGGAATGGAGTGTAACACTGCAATGAGAAATAAACTATTCAACATCAACAAACATAGAAAAATAAAAAAGGCTTCAGCAACAAATTATCTACAGGGGTAAAATAAGAATAGTTGTGGAATTATCATTAAAGTTATTCACCGACAAGGCCCCTCAAAATGTGAGATCAGGCAGAACCCGAAGTTCCTCCCTGCCCGATGCGTGGAACCAATCCATTTTTTGCAACGTCAGACCGTGACACGCATTGTATCACACGGTCCCGCCGAAAAGGTGTGACACGGCGTCAGCGTATTAACGTTCAGGAAATCAGGAAAAGTAGTTTTCCTAATTTTTGTCATTAGCGTTTTTCTAAAATCGTTTGAAATAGTCCAGCAGCCGCAAACATTCTCTCCGTTTCGACTGTTCCAGGTGGCGGGCAAAAGTATTTTGGAATAAGCGGCGCCAGGTGAGGATAGGCATATCTTACGAGGTGGTTATACCAGTATCTTTGTGGATTCGCTGACGAGCTTGGAGGATCGGCGAAGAAATTTCTAGCTGAAAAACGCATTAAAGGATACGCATAAAGGACGGCGTTACTCAATCCTTTCTGGGATGCACCGCGCTTTCTACTTCTACGGCATATCGTGGAGGCGATCTGAATCCATATTTGGCCTTACAGTGATTTGCGGTGGCCAGCTGATGAAGAAGTCAGCGCTCTATCTTTCCCAGACAAGTGTGGCACCAATTCACCAACGCCAGAGGGATCGAAGGTTTGGTTGGCCTGGGCGAAAAATCCCGAAGAAAAAGAAAGACCAGAAACCTGGTATAGGGTGCGCACGCCCGTCGGCACCTCCTCGGGACACAACTGAAGACTAAGCTTCAGCATTCTGCTGTTACAGAAGCCGGTCACTGTCAGTAATGAACCACCTCCAAAGTTTCGAGGACGGGGACTTCTCGCAGGTCTCTCCAGTGATGTCTGTATGTCGCGAACATCTAGATTAGAATTTCCTCTGTTGGTAAAGGGTAGGTAAAGATGAAAAAAACGTAACTTGGGTGTCCCCGATGGATACCGACATAACTAGAGAGACCTACGAGAAGCCTCTGTCGTCGCAACTTTGGAGACGGTTCACTAGTGACAGCAGCCGGCTTCTACAGCAGCGGAATGCTGAAGCTTAGTCTTCCGTTGTGTTCCGTTGTGTCGCATGGTCAGTCTGGAGTGTCAAGAGGCAGAAGACGTTAGACACATGTTCTGAAACAGGGCACCGCTGCGGTCCATGTGTCCAGGTCGACCAAGGATTGGCTCCACCACCACAACATTCAAGTAACGGACTTCACAGCCTGTTCTCCTGATAGCAGCCCAATACAGAACATGTGGGGGGATTGTGGTTCAACGAGCTACGCGAATAACCGACAGTTCAATGACGTGGTGGCAATTTTGATTACCTGAGATACCAGCAAAGGCAAAATGATCCAGAACCTTGTCAGTAGAATGAATAGTACGATGCATAATGCTATAAGAAATAATGGTGGTCCGATCAACTTTCGAATTTAGTAAAAAGCTTGTTTTTCACAAGTGGATACATACTTTTGAAACGCCAATTTTCAACAAATTTTCTTCAAAAACGTCTGATTCTCGTGTGAGACGGAAAGCCTGAAGAAATGAACGCGAAACGAGATATGGACAAATTTTGAAGTGGATACGTACTTCTGAAACGCACGCGCACAATCATTTCCGCACAATCATTTATCTATTTTCTTGGAGGCGCATGTCTTGCCCACATCTAGACGTGAAGCAAAACACCATAAAACTTCAACAGAAACACAACATAGTAGTATGGAAACGTGGAAATTGAACTGCAAATAAGGAACGATTTCATTAGGAAACTCCTAAGAATCCACGCAACGGAATCATATGTTGTTACAGGATGTTTTGTTGCGATCAAAACTCTTGCGCCAGGAGGGACTCGAACCGCATCTTCTGCATTCCGGGCAGCGATGTTCGCCTTACACATCGCTGCCCGGAAAGCAGAAGATACAGGTTCGAGTCCCGCCTAGCGCAAGAGTTTTGATCGCAACAAAACATCTTGTAACAACATATAGCCTCTCTACCAGCCGCTCCAGGTTTAAGCAACTGTGTCAAAACAACGAAATCAGTTTGTTAACGGCGAAAGCGGTAGAGAGAGAATGTTCGCATTTAGCATTTAGCAGCCTGTTGAATGGCGGGAGCACTCTTATGAGACTGTATTTATGACGAACTTGTGACCTAGTAGCTGTAACCCTCAGTTTATCACTTGCTCCTCTAGCTTTAGAAGACGCTAAGTGGTAAATATCACTTGAATTTAGCTCAGTTCTACCTGTAACCACTTCAAAAACCATCAGAAGATCATTTCTAGCTCTCCTACTTTGCAGACTAGGCAGTCCAAAATGTTGCTTTTTTCTTCTTCATTGGAAATGAACGGTAACCTAGACCTGAACAGCGGATAAGAACCTTGCGATTGAAATTATTCTGAACACTCTCAATAATAATGGTGGCGAAATCACGAGCCCGAGGAAGTCTTAGGTCTATCCTTGCACGGTTTCAAGAAGCTGCTTTTGCGTATGCAATGAGTGCCTTCGGTTGTATTCGTTTGTTTTTAATTGAGTTTATGCGTTTTTATTCTAACATTGTATTTTCACGTGTGGCCTTAGCTCACGTCATGAATAAATAAATAAATAAATAAATAAATAAGATGTATGAATTTCTTTTATTAGGAGAGAAAACAACAGCACCTTCCTTCAGAAGAACCAGACTACATAGATTTTGTACACTTTGACCAAAATCTGATGTTTTTTTTTGTCCGGAGCGCCTTGAATAGGTTATACACCCTATGACGTATTTATTTATTGACGTTCAATATAGATAAACGTGAAAGAATGAAGACAAAACGAAACAACAATCGCTACTGGTATACACGCCTACTATCACATTTCCACAGATGCTTATCAAATAGATTGCACCCCTCTTTACTCCAATACAGCCATATCTAATTCATTTGGAGTCCTTAATCAGATGCCTACGCGTTTAAGCTAGCAATGTAAAAGGTCACAACGGCGAATACAAGAAGATGTGCCAAATTCTACTGTACTAAGCCTTCCCGGCCGGCATCCTCTCATAGGAAGCGAAGGGGAATGGAACAATTTGAAGCGAAATGAGCTTCTAACGATCTCTAACGAACCTCTCTAGCCATTAGGGAAAGTAGGAACGTCGAGCCGCTAGCTCAGTTTTCATTCCATTAGAACAGCCGCCGACATTCTAGCCTTTGGGCAAATTTGCCACATACAGCAAAAAGACCGACGAAACACCCAACTGTTTCTGAATGCCTTTGCACTTCGCCTAACACAGCATCCGTCCACATTCCATATGTTATGCCACCCTCCATGCTTTAATCTGTGACAACACGGGCTGCGAGACCTCAACATTCGACGAAGAGAGGAGAGTAAGGAATGCATACCTGCTGTGGCCGACGCTTGAGCTGGAGGCGTCACAGCCGGAGAAGGAGCATCGCCCTCACCCATGCCACTGAAAATCACGGGTTTCTCAGGTGCAGCTAGCAGAATGCGAAAATAAAAAGCATCCCGTAAATTGGCGCCTAGAAACATGTCTTGCTGATGAAGGGCGATTTCGAAGAAAGAGGTCATCTCGTGACTAGACAGCCAAGAACTGGACGAGTTTTCGTACAGTACTCGGGTGATCGTCGCGGGACCACACGATAGCTCATCCAAGTCCGACCAAGACGTATGACACTGGATGTCATCATTTCTTCAAATTTTCTTTCCATTTCCCGTTTTTGTTTTGTGTTTTCCAGCCTCTTTCTTTAACTCTTTCTGATTTGTTGACCGGAAAGCATAATAAACGTGAAGGAAATCAACGAATAACAGATAACGATATGTTTGATAAACTTACAACAGAAAAAATCCGTACGATTTGTCCACCGTACTTTCGGAGTGAAATTCAGGGAAATCGTTAAGGGACCAAGCAGTTGCTTACCCTCTGCTAATCAGTCGCTGCAGCTAGTGATATCTGCGTGCTCATCCGATGAAAATAGGGTCGGAAGGGGAGGGGGCTTCTGATGGACAGAAAATCCCATAGAACGTCGTTAATGTCCCTCATCCCTGGCTCTAACCTGCCTGTAGTGAGGGCGCTCCATCGCATAAAACCAGGTTTGAATCGCGCGGCTGTGAGCGTTGCGCACCGGACAACTCGGACGGGGTTTTTCGGTTGTAAGTGTATCGGCGAGTTAACAGACCATCGAAGAAACTCGAAACGTGTTTACGAATGGGAATGGATGTATTCCACTCCACGGTTTGCCGCTGTAGTCTTTCATCCCTCTCTTGCTGATAGGATAATCGCTCAACATGCACAGCATGAAAAGGTGATATTATAGGATCATCGCTTTTCAACATTAGTCCAAAACTTGAACTACGAATTCACTTTGAGCAATATTCTTATTCAGTTGAGGTGGTATGATAGAGAAGAGCTCGCATGGTCCCGCAACGACTGTTTGAGTACTGTGGGAAAATTCGTCCATTTTGTCGGACAACTCGTCTCTACCCTTGGCTGTTTAATGCAGAGTGAGAGATCATAGGAGATATGAGAGAGCAGCGTGTTCCAGAGTCCGGACTCATCAACAACTAAACCCACGAGTATGCGGGGTAGAGGGGATAGCGATGAGGGTTAGAGATGAATGCTTAATCGTGGGTAACCCTACTCCTCATACCCGCGGGATAGTCGCTGATGAATCCGACCCCAGGTGTAACTGGTCCCTTAAAATAGGGTTGCATCAGGACCTATTCATAGTCTGCGAGACACGCGGGAGAAGTAACCCTGGGTAGAGCGTGCCAATCGATTAGTTATATTCAGCGCGCAGAGCCAATCGATTCACATCATTTGTTCAGGCGTATGAGAGCATCTCTGACAGGTTTGAACATGCGGCGTAACTTTCTAATGGATCTGCTTCACTCAACTTGAACTTCATGAAGGTTCAAGCCACTCGTTCTCTTTCTAGAAACAGCAGAACATTTAGATAATCTACCATTTACAGAGGAAAGCAAACGAAAGAACAGAGGGAACATCGATCTCTGGGGTGCGCCATGCATCCAGCTGATGTGAGATATTGATATGGAGTCTTCTTTAATGCGTAGATCTGCGGTGGTCAGCCGATGGTAATACCAAAACCTTCTCCCTCTCCGACAAATCCTGTGTTTACCCTCGAAATGACCCCATAGGAAGTGCGCCGAAGGAGGAGGAGAGGCGTGGATCTATCCTAGTAGGGAGGGGCACCTCTACAATGTTTTTGACAATTAAAAGGAAATTTCACGGAAAATGCACTGACCTGACCTACGAGAGGACTTTATCATGCGGTTTCTTTAGGGGGACAGGCCATCTTATTCTGTTTGATTCGCATTTCTAGCGGTGCCCCCTCCGACTAGGATAGATCCAAACGTGTTCCCCGTTGTCAATAGGGATAGCTACCAGCGTTCAACCAGTGTAATCCAGAGGAATCTGGTAGGGTGTCTAACCTGCAGGCTTGCAAATGGGCCAGAAAACTAACCAACCGCGCCATTGGACCTTAGTGCTAGGCTACAAAGGTGGTTGGTTAAAGCTAGATGACATCAAAACGTTCAATTCTGCAAAACTGCTCTCCTGAGAGCGAATAAAAAGCGGGAAAATCAGTAATTCCACGCAAAACCAAAGAAGGACTGGCTTTAACGACGAAGAAATCGCTTTTGATCTCTTTCATCAATATTTAGAAAAGTCAGTGGAGTTCAGAACACTATCAGCTATGAAGACTAGCGATGTATCAGAGATCCAGCGCAATCCAAACTAAGGAAAGCAAGCAACTATTCATCGCAATGCTGCAATTTGCAACAGCACCCGCGCCAGCGCACCGAGTTTGCGCCAACCTCTGACGGGCAGGCGCACAATCGGCGCCAGAACAGTCTGCGGATTAGTCACTGGCGATAACTGAGCGCATATCTGTTGGCTTTTAACTGCTATTATCAGCTCTCTCCAAATGAAGTTTCACGCAATTCAACCACACAGGATTCGTTCTCCACGCGAAGGTGACATCGCCGTTCTTCCATCATTTAGTGCTAAACGCCACTCCCAAGAAGATTTCCAAGTGTAGCGACGAGTTGTCCTCCACACTGGACGAGTTTTCTGTGACCTCAGGTAATCGTCGCAGGACCACGATAACGTTCTGTCGACATTAATCAATACGGCCTTATGCCGTTACTTTTCCCTCAAAATCTTAGTGTTTTTTGTCGTTTTCTAGCTATCTGAAACATTTCCATCGGAGTTTATTTTCTGTAGGTGGTTTCGTTGGGAGTTTTCATGTTGTACGAGCGCTCCGCTCATGGTTTCAGCGTCCGGACGTTTTTTTCACCATTTTGGTTTGCTTACCTTTCATTTGCGTCTCCGCAGTTTTTTTTTTCTTTCGCTATTACAGTCAACAAAGGTGAATCAACACAGAAGAGGAAGGAAGTGGTTAAGAAACATGCAAAAAGCAGACGAAAAAGCCTTCAAACGCAATGAAACGCCCAAAAAGTGCAAAAATGGGAAGAATTTTGAGGAAACCGAAGACAATAGCACGACGTTGTGCGATCAGTAGGCACTTCCTATTGACAGATGCCGGACGACCGACGGTCTTGCATCGATCACCCTGAAGTGGTATGCGAAAACTCGTTCAAATCGTGAAGTGGTGCGCGGAAACTCGTCCAGATCGGCGGACAACTCGTCGCTACATTTGGAGGTTTAGTTGTGCGTCCATGGTCTTCACAGAATTACTGGCTAGATGTCCTTTTTTCTACAAAAGCACTCCTAGCCAGTTGTTCTGATGTCTCACATTTCACTGAGATGCTCCACATGCCCTTATTTTTCCCGCACATCTCTGGCCTCATGTCTTTTCTTAAGCTCCAGGCTTCCCTGTCACTCCGGGCAGCAGCCGTCACCGACTTCTTCATGCCTCGCAGGGAACAGCCTGCCGAGTCAATGGCGGACAACTGCCTCTAACCTTTTTGCCACTGATAAGTTTAACGACGAGTGTTCGATCGGGGCTGAGGCCTTTTCGCAGCGAATACTGCGTTTTCTCAGCGAATTATCGCACAAATGCAGCTTTGTTCTGTGAAACTAGCGACGATTCTGGGTTTCTTTTCACTTTTCTTGAGAGGGGGCTTAAACTTCAGTCTCAGGCCGACGCGGCTGTATGAAGGATTAATCAATATCGGTTAGACAGCGTGAGCGATCGATATTGGTAGCTTACCCAGCGCCGCGCGTCGGGCAGCTGAACTATAAATGACGGCTACGATAACTTTGTTTCATTGTTTCAGTCTTTGGTTAGCTTAAGTGCCGATTTTTGCTTCAATTTACTAGACATTTTTTTGGAGCCGATACGAGTTGTATTTGAAGGTGGGCGAATTTCTCTTACAGTTTCAGACGGTCGTTGCAGGACCTCGATAGCGATCTGCCAATCTATGGGGAGGAGGAGTACTTGTTGATAAAGCCACGTATTTTACAAAAAGAAAACGAAAACGGTTGATAAAATTGAAAACGCCTAATAGAGAGGAGAGAGACCCGAAAAGGGTTCAAAATTTGAAGAAAAACGGAAAAAAGCGAGTTAGTATCGTTAGAGACACTTTTTCCTTCCTCGAAGTAGGGGCGGAGCGTGCCCTTGGTCCCGAAACGATCGCCTGAGATTTCATGAAGAAACTTGTCCAGTTTGGTGGACAGCTGGTCGCTACTGCATGGACTTTTTAAGGTTTTCATAGCTCGTTCTATGTCGTTCTTATGATAGCACTGCTAATTTCCTCCTGTTTTTCTGCTGGTTGTTCAATTTAAGACGCCATACGGGTTGGGGGTGGCATTTCTCGGCGGATTGGTTAATGAGCGGAAATTTCAGATGCATCTCTTCTCATGCTGTGCGCCGTACTTCGACAACTGCTTGGAGTGCGTACAGGGTCCGTCATTCTCGGCGACGGCTTCCTATTCACAGATGACCGCACCGTTAACGTCTTCAATTCGTCTTGATGTGTCAAGGAGTGGTAAGACAGCCGTTTTCAAACCTAACTTTTATACGGCTTATAAGGCGCAGTTTATACTCAGCCACTGCGCGGCGCCGCAGTGCGAGCACCACTTGTATCGATCGTCGGTACAAGACGGCAATGTGGCCGGCATTGGACCTGAGAACGTGCCGGTCAATTAGACGAGTAGGTGACCACATCGGACAGAAGAGATACCCAGAGGGTCTCTGTGTCGTCGATGCACCGATTGACTGACGCTTTCCCATCCCATGCAGGCCACATTGTCGACTAGTTCCCATATCTTCTAATCGCTGTTGGTGGTCTCATTGTAGCAACGACTTAAGGGCAATTTGAGCTCAGCTGCTCTTTTTCATCTTGGTGGGCCCCACTTAGAATGTGTGCATTATTCCGTAGAACTACGAATGTTGCAAGAGGTTGGCGAAATGTTGCACACATTCAGAGCAGTCACACCCAACTAGGAAAGTGGTGATGCTGTGACTATTTGTGGTTTTAGCAATATTTTAATGAAACAGTGAAGAGCACTGTTCTGTTAGATGTTCTAGCTTGTTAAGCAGTGCTGGAAAGCAGAGGCAACAGATTCCGGACCTTTCCTAATTGGTGGGGGCCCACTACTATAAGTGTTTTTGTTTTCGTAGCGGTAAAATTACTTAGCGCCCCCATTTTCAGGTAAGGATGTCGTTATTCTCAAAGAAGGAGAACGAATATGTGGCACCGGTGCCGCATTGGGAACGTTACCGATTGCCCAGAACAAGGCCTACTTTCAGGTTAATGTCCAACAGAGCGGTATGTGTTCTTTTTCTCGCTGCACCTTGCTCTGATACGAGAAATTGCGTCTTTAAGGAGTATGGGGCATAGGACTGGGTAACGCCCACGCGTCACTGGATACGGTACCACTGTCGCGGGATTTCTGGGGAATCCGAGACAACGGCGACCTGGTGGCGAATGGAGCAATCGTCGGCAAGTTGAACAAGATCATCGCGGAGGGAGACGCGATTGTAAGTCGTTCTATTAGTCCTTTAACCTACGGTTTATTTTGTATCGAGTATTTCATGGTTTCCTAGTTGGGTGGGGTGACGCTGACTACGCGCAGGAGTACGATGGGGGCGTTGTGTTTATGAATTTCACTGGACGATAAAATAGCATCTGTTGTTTTATACCACGACCAACACGTCAAATGCAACACTTTTCGAACCAATTAGACACTCTTCCAAGCAAGGTTGACGCTTTTGAAATCAAAATGAACATCCCACAAAATAAAACGAGCGTCTTCCAAAGATGTATGTAGTATGGGTTTCGTTGACATTTTTCAGTTCAGAAGCCCCAGGAGGTGAAAGAACTGTTGGAAATTTCATAAAATTTCTATATATCCTTAATTCCTAATTTTCTTATTTTTCGACGAACAACATTTTCGACATTTTCAGCCTGTTAAAAGAATCGATCACGCCATGCACTCGTCTAGCTCGCTGCGTTTTTCACAACTTTTTTGACAAGTATGAGGATCTATCCTAGTCCGGGGGCCACATAACTAAAAAGTATTATATGTGACAAATTCACTCAAGACTTACAGAGCGGCTCCTACAGAACAACACAGAACCTAAACAAGAAAAAGTCACAAAGAAAAACGAGAAAATTGCATTTGTTACGGTTGTAAGAAGGCAAAGTTGTGTGCCCTCTTCACCATGTTAGATCCTGGTTATAACATGTCAAGCGGCGGTCAGCACGCGGCATGACTCTATTCCGTCGCTGTTTGCCCGCCGAGACGGTTGTAAACCGCGGCGATTTTTTATTTTTTGTTTGTTTGTTTGTCCGTTGCTGGTTTCTTTTAGGTTAGGTTTCGTTCTCTAGGGTTTTCTATTTTGATGCCTAGTTTTTAGTTATGTGCCCCCCCGGACTAGGATAGATCCAGGTGTGACAGTGACAAGCTGACAAGTGTGTAGGTCGACGCAGACAGAATTTTTGCTGTCAATCAAAATAAAACCACAAAGTCCTGGACGATTGTATGCCGCAATCTCCTCCTTCAACTCCATGAAGAATGATGCCTTTCCGTACTCTTGTTCAAGCTTTAAGCCATCGTGTTTCTTAAATAATAAAAAATTCATAAAATTTCAAACAGTGAGTTCAGTTGTTGGGGTGAGTGAATTGAAAAACGCATCGTTGAATATCTAATGTAATGTGAAAGAAGCTCTTTCTGGTTTGGAAGATGTTCAGTTTGATAGGAAAATCTTCAAAATTGGAAAGGAGAGTGTCCCATTAGGTTTGAAAAGTGTCCAATTAGCTGTGAAAATCAGATAATTAACGATTTCCTAGCTGATGGTGGGGGAGGGGCAGTTCTGTACTCAAATACGAGTGAACATTGCGCTCAATGGAGACTGCAGAGATGAGACTATGCGGCGTCTATTGTTTTTTGACTGGTTTCTGGGCGATCATTCACTAATGAGGCTTTAATTAACATATACAGGTCCTTGTGATGCCTGCATTACCGTCTGTGTATGTTTTAGTGAATTTTGATGACTTTCAGGGTGTGTGCTACGACCACGTCGAGCTGAAATTTCAAGTGAACGGCGAATGGGCGGAGCCATCGATCACGGGTATTAAAGGACCGGTAATGATTTTGCAAATCGAATTTGAATTTGAGTTTTATGACTAATTTTCATCACAATGTAGCGTTTCCTAGAGCTATCGTTAAGTATCGCTTTGGGACGAACGGACTCTTTTAGCAGTGGAGCAGACATTCTCACTGGAGCGCGTTCTACTCCCATTGCAATCCCTTAGTCGTTATGCATTCTACTGAAGAGGCGATTTCAGCATTTATACAAAACCCCTTCCATACTGGTGACTGTTGCTTCGGTTCGTCTTTCAGAGGCGGTATTTCATTTCAGTCTTTGCAGTTTTACGAGGAGAAATGAGTCGCGCGCTCTAATGAGAGGATCTGCTCTAGTGCTAAAAGCATCAGTAGTTCTCTCAAAGCCATACTTAATGATATCCCACTACTTACAGTTTGGGATTGGTGATCGATGGGTGTCGTATGTAGTTTTCAGTCACAATGCTGAAATTTTTTGCGAATTTTTGAAAAAGGTACTGACCTTTAAGTTAGATTTGCACCGTGATTGTCTAATTTTGAGCAGGTGGTATCCGTCGTACGATCTGCTTTCGGTGCTGCATGACTGCAAACACGTTGTAATTCCTCCGGCTAACTTTCGATCAAATGAATTCTGTTTCTTTCAGGTGTATCCTATTGTTTACGTTGATGATTCTGCGATTCTGGATGTGAAATTCCGAAGATTCACGTCCGATCTGCCGACTGGATACGGCGAAATCCTTGCTGAGCAGACATTGCTATGAACGGTTCAGGACTGTACATAAGGCGACTGTTTCGGTGGCGTTTGAGTAATTCTTCAAGATTTGGAAATTGGCGCTAGAGTTAGAATTAAGAGCTGTCCTAGTTGGGTGGGACCAGTAGGATTACGTGGAATATGATGTCCCTTCCTCGATTAGGATTGCAGCAATGTTTAGGCAACACGTCAAAATGGGACATTTAGTCGTGAATATGGACCTGTTCATAGTCAGCGACGGGAGCGACTCGTCGCGCGGACAAGTCATACGTATCGATTTTGCTGGTTTTTGATCGAACGGCATCAATCGATATTTATGCATTGCACGAGCGACTCAGTCGAATACATCGCTCCTGTCAGGAACTATGAACAGCCACCCCCCCCCCCCCCTCCCCCCGCCCCCGTCGTAGTAAGCTGTGCTGCTATAGCTCTTACAGCTTTCATCGCTGCTTGACTTCCACAACTTTCGAAGAGATTTGACCGTTACTAAACGACGAGTACTTGCATGTGTAGTGAGATCGGCTGAGTGTCTCATAAACAGAACTGTTGGGGAAGTGTCCCTGGGCGGGACACAACAAGAGGTGGGCGCAAGATACCGACCAGCCAATTGTAGGTTTCACTGGTTAGCGCGAGTGGCTTGCTATTGGCTGATCCCTCAGCTCTATCAGCGCTTTGTACACGCCCAGGGACACTTCTCCACTACTAGCTTAAAATTTCAAACTAGATTTGATTTCCCAGAAAGTTTCGAATAAGTTTCGTATTCATTGTTAATAACTAGGTTAACACCTGTAAAATCAGAACTACACCGTGTTAGGGGTGGTTTATACTTAAATCGCCGTGCAGCGACTTAAAGAGAGTATAAAATCTGCCTCAGACTTTGTCAAAATCTCATCCTCAATCAAAAATGTGGTTTGAATACACTTATTACACTATTCGTATGGCTTGTCCAAGTTTGTTAGGCTGTTCTATAAGTAGACTTTACCGTGTTGTGCGTATGTGTGCCTCTTGATGTGTTTTCTGATTCATGAATGAATTGTTATGAATGTAAATGTGTTTATGTTGTCATTTAAATCGCCTCAAAGTCAAAAGTAGGCTGGAAATTTCTGAATAGGAAGACGGAAGTAAAAATAATATTCTGAAAGAGTAGACGATGTGTATCTGAGCCATGTTTATACTCTATGGCCTCTGTTATACTCCCGCGAGAGCATCCGCGGAACGTCCGCGGACTATGGGTGCACCGCGGATGGCGGGCGTGGCGATTGGCCAGGTGAGGGATCTCGGCGCGATTCCCGCCAGGGGTGCACATTTAACGGTTAACGATTTAACGAATTAACGGCATCTTTCGTTAAAATCTGGCTAAACGACTTAACGGAAATTTTTAGGAATTTAACGGAATTTTTAACGGACTTTTTTCTCAGTGGGTTTATCACATTTACCTTAGTATTTTATAATGTTGCAGGTCTCATCCTCCCGAATAGGACTGTTCCTGAAGAAATTATTGAAATCAGAAGGGATATTTTAATGTTTTCATGAATGTTTTGAATTTTTGAAATAATGCATTTTGTAAGCGTGTGTAGCGCAGTTGGATGAGGTGCCAGCAATCACGTGCACCCTGTACCAGTTTTCTGGCCCTTTTTTGGGCATTTCCCGCTCAGGTCAACCAAGCCTTCGATCCCTCTGGGGTCGGTAAATTGGTACCAGGCTGGTTTGTTTTGGGGAGGATAGATCGCTAACTTCTTCATCGGGAGGCAACTGCAAATCATCGTATGGCCAAATATGCATTCAAATCACCTCCACGATATGCCGAAGAAGTATAATAGAATGCTTGGCGCATCCCAAAAGGGACTGAGTGACGCTCTCCTTGATCCTTAGCTTTAATCTATTTTGGAGCTAGAAATTTCTTCACCGAGCCCCCAAGCACGTCAACGATTCCACAAAGATCCAACCTCGTCGCAGGATATGCCTATCCTCACCTGGCGCTGCTTATCCCAGAATACTTTTGCCCGCCACATGGAACAGTCGAGACGGAGAGAATGTTGTCGGCCGCTGGACGTATTTTAAACAATTTTAGAAAATTGTTTAAAACGCTGATAACAAAAATTAGAAGAGCTATGCCAAAAAACGATGCCATGTCGGGGTCCCGACGTTTGCAAAAAATAGATAGGTTCCGCGCACCAGGCACTCGAAAATCGTGTGTTCGATAGCGGACTGACATTCCTTCCACTGGCAGGCTTTTAATTGTATTTTTATTGATTCTTTCTGTACTTAAGGGGCTGGTACCTGTATCAAAGTTCTATATACTCGTAAAACACTCACACAAAATGGCTTCGCAAAGAACTAGGAAAGGGGGAACTCTGGGTACCTGCCTGTTCGCACATTTTGAGACACCTTGTCGATGGTAATCTTGAATGATAATTCCATACCTGTTCTTGTTCCACACCATGTTGATAATTTGTTGCTGAAGGCTTGTTTATCTTTCTGCGTTCGTCGATGTTGAAGTGTTTATTTTACATTGCAGTTTTACACTCCATTCGTTGAACTTTAGCTGTTGACCTCTTGAAGTTGAAACACATAAGGTTTTCCTTTTCCCTTTTTCATTCGAAATAATGTTTTGCAGCTAATTGTATTTTTTTAACGAAATTTAACGGTTTACCGGAAATTTAACGAAAATTTTCCGTTAAAAAATTTCGTTAAAAAAATTTAACGCACAGAATTTTGTGTGCACCCCTGATTCCCGCCCTTCCGCGGATGCTCCCGCGGGAGTATAACATAGGCCTATTTGCCGCGCGACGTGTCACAATGAGAATTACCAATATCGATTAAGGCGCTCGGCAATTAGGGGCCTGTTCATACTTCGCGACAGCAGCGACAAGAGCGACGAGAGCGCAGCGCGCGGAAGTATGAACGAGCGACAGCAGCAACTGGAGCGACAGCGCCGGCGCTCGAGTATGAACACCTTTCGGCGGCGCGCGCTCGGTTTTAATCGATATGCATGTTTTGCACGGGCGACGAGTCGCTTTTGTCGAGAAGTATGAACAGGCACTAAAGCAATAAAGTGGAGTGTCCAGAAGACATACATTATTTCCACCAGTAGCTCGCCATAAAGCCAAAAGTAGGTCCTACTATTCGGTTAATTTTTTTCAAAAACCTGAGCCAGATGACCGAAAATCAAAGCAAAATTCAGAATGACCAAAGAAAAAAGATCGCTTTCAATCGACATATGACACTATGAGAAGAAAATCCAGCAAAGAGATTCAGATCCATTTTATCCTTTTCTAACATTCCGCTGAAACTTCCGCTAGAATGAAAAGAAATCAGCATAAGCAAAGAAACCCAACGCACACTTTGACGGAGACATTCTTTTTAAACAACGTATAACACTACAAAAAATTTAACCAAAGAGAAGGGTCGCCTAGTAAAAAAACGTCTTCTGGGGCCAGATTCATCAACCCCTTACCGCCCGTTTATACTTCGACGCCGAGCGGCGCGACGGCATGTATAGTGGCCAAATTGATCGATCACGTCGCCCGATAAATGTGGCCACAATACGTGGCGTCGCGTCGCTCGGCGTCGAAGTATAAACGGGCCCTAAGGTGAAAATACCGCCAAATCTTCTGATATGACATTCATTAGCATCAGGTTTGGCGGTATTTTCACCGCTAGAGGACGGTAAGCGGTTGATGAATCTGGCCTCTGGATACTCCACTTTAATGCCCTGAAAATTAACGAAAATAAAAACGCACGAAAAACCCAACTCACATCCCAGTAAGCCCTAGATTACACTTGAACCGCTGCGCGGCGCAGCACCATGGTCGGAATAGATATCGATCGGGCGACGCGAAAAATCGATATCTATGGTGATCGTGGTGCCGCTCCGCGTGGCGGCGCAAGTATAAACTGGAGCTAACACGACTCATCAACTTTCGAACGGTCTATAACGTACAGAAAATCTCAAGCGTACGCAGAGAACCGTCGACAAGGGTCATCTTTTCTTTTTGACTTTCCACTTCAATCACTTGAAAAATGACCAAAACAAATAAAAAAAGATAGAAAGCCTTTCGATAGCTGTAAAATGTTTTGCAAAAAAACTTTCAGACATAACATGCTTGAAAACGGCGGGAACTTACAATTAGTTGCGAACATAATCTTAGGTTAATTGCTTATGCCCAGATATCGGCTGTTTACTCTGGTACGTTTTATAACGGTATTCACTATGAAGAAGCGATGCTTACAAGGGAAGGGTCTGAGGCGTATGTCTGAACGGGGGAAGCGAACCATATAGGGAGAATCCCCACCCCTCAATTAGTATAAAAATGCGTTTATTTTCTGCCAAGTCGTTAAACCCAAGGAGTAGGGGCTCCTTGAAGTCACAATGGAATACAGCGCATCACGAGTTTGGGGGTCTTGTACGCCTGCGATGCCTCTGTCGACAAGTGGTTCGGAGCGCAGTGGAAGTGACGTCGCCTCATGCGAGGAGGATCGTGGGTTCGGTTCTTCCTCGCTGCTGCATTTTTGCATTTCAACTGACTGGTTGAGAGTTGGGGGATTCTGACGTCTATACAATTTTCAGACGTTTTCTGTGCATTTGCCAGCTGCATGCTGTGGTATTCAACATGGTGATGCAGAAATGTTCAACATACACAGTGATACACAGGAAACGAGAAAAACGCGCAGAAAACGTCTGAGAATGGTATAGAGAATCAGAATCCCCCAAATCTCAACCAGTCAGTGAAATGCAAAAATGAAACAGCGCAGAAGAATCGAACTCTCGACCTCCCTCGCATGAAGCACCGTCAATTATACTGCGCTCCGAGCCGCTTGCCGTCAGAGGCCTCGCGGGCGTACAAGACCCCCAAACTCGTGGTGCGCCGTATTCCATTGTGACTTCAGGGTCTCCCTGCTTCTTGGGTTTAATAACTTGGCAAAAAATGAACGCATTTTTATACTAATTGAGGGATGGGGATTCTCCCTATATGACTCGCTCCCCCCGTTCAGACATACGCTTCAGACCCTTCCTTTGTTAGGGGAATAGAATAGCTTATGCCCAAATATGTTGTCAACTTCTTTTAAGGCCGCGAAGAAGGCGAAGAGGCTGAAACGTCAGCCGAAGCGAAGTTTTTGAAGAGCAGATTAAAAAAAACACGCCGAATAGAGTGCAAGCCTTTGCAGAGAAATCGAAAACGAATAAAGTCTGATTCGTGAAAGCACAACTATGCGTCAGTCGCTTCCAGAATATTTATACTCCGCGAATGAAGCCGCCTCGGGACGCAGCAATCAGTTGATCTTATTTGTATACCACAGTTACTGCTATTGAATATCATCATTCAAAGTGAGCAGCAATGACCGTTCAGCGCTGTGTCGTGATCGCCAAGTATACGCTGTGCATAGTAGAGATAAATATGTGGCGTCGTGCAAGTCAGATGCTGTCAACGACGTCTATACTCGGTTCGTAGGCGACGTCTTTCAGATGACGCCTTCGCATCGAGAGAATAACCGACTCGTGTTCTATAATTGAACTGTTGCACATTTAATAGACACAAGAAAAGCCCTCTATACTATTAATATTCTGTGTGATATGTATTAGATTAAAAATAAATAAATAGAGTACACTGTACTCACCGTCAACTCTGCGAACTTGACTGAGATCTAGCGTTGAATAGTCGTCTGAAATCAATTCTACATTATTTTGATGTCAGTAGTACTCCGTATCAGTTGCTATTTATCTCCTCCACAAAATATTAAGATTTTTATTCGTTTCCTTAACAGTTTAGTTTAGCATGCGGTTCCTATTTAACTTTTGGACACAGAGATCATCGTAAAGTGCTGGCATGGCTCCAACATCCTACTATACATAAAGGAGCAGTGTGTGTGTGCGTATTTCCGTCCGTCACAACTGGAGTGGAGGCACTGCGTATTGGAAGCGATTGTTGAACATCGACGTGCCTGGCGATGCCGTAGACCTGCCGAACACGTCGGTAGACGTGCCTGGGCATTTAGATGACCATCGACGGGAGGCGTTGACAGCAGGGAAGGCAATCGATATCAATCGATATTATTGATTTTTGCGGATGTCATTCAAGCGACACGAAATCACAACCTTGGGGGTAACCGAGGTCGCTGAACACGAATCTGTAGTCGACCAATCGATATCGATCGATATTATCGATTTTTTGCGGATGCCGTTCAAGCAGCACAAAACTTCAGCCCTGGGGGTAGTTGGGGGTAACCGAGGTCGCTGAACACGAATCTGTAGTCGACCAATCGATATCGATCGATATTATCGATTTTTTTCGGATGTCGTTCGAGCGGCACGAAACTTCAGCCCTGGTGGTAATCAAGGTCGCTGAACACGAATCTTAAATTCGTTTTTGAACTGTCGATCGCCATCAATCGATATTGGGCAAATAAGCGTTTTGTGGATGTCGTCCATTTTTTCGCTTTTTTCTAACTTGCCCTCATCGACGTAGTTAAGATGTTCTTCCTGAAGAAACTATGACATAGGTGGCAGCTACAATTGATGATGAGATGTTACTGCCACGGCGAAGAATCCGCCGGTGCGGCCGAGAGGCCGTACCGACGGCTGGTTGATCCATAAACGCCGCAGGCTCCCGCGATGATTCGTCTAACTGTAGTGATTTGAAAACGTGGTCACCCTAGTAAGAACGTCTTCTTTATTCTAATTTCACAAAACCAGAGGTCGAATCTCGCGCAGGGGGAGGTTATTTGTGGAGCTGATCACGAATCTGTCTGAGATTTCGGCCGATTACGGTAGGTACGAGTGGCTAAGGCCGTCGAGGTCATAATCACGTCTTTCGTCCAAACTTCGCTTATGGGGTGGGGGGGGGGGTCATTTGGGGTGCTGGTGCCGATACGCCGGACTACGGTAAGCTACGGTAGGCACGGGTGACTGGCGCACTGACTTCGCTGATATCGAATCTATTTGACATCCGTTTCTGGTACTACTCAACCGTTACGGCATTACGTAACGTACCGCAATCAGCCTAAACTTCAAAAACGGGTATCAAAAGCGTGATTAGCCCCCCCCCCCTCCCCTCCAAATACTTCGCCTCCCCCCTTGCGCGAAGTTTGGGCAAAAAAATTTTTGGTGAGGAGTTTTGACGACGAATTTTCCGTGCATTTTTAATACTAGAGTTCACTACTCCAGCACAATCTTAGTGTGGGGTGGGCTTCTGCCTTCCTACCACACGCTGTACATCGAAAATATCTAAATCTATTTGTAATGCGCCTGTCTCAAAGAAGTGAAAATTGTATTTGAAATTTTAATACATTTTTTCTTGGTTTTCAGCCATTAAGGATGATTTTAGACTTACTTTAAAATGAAGAAAAGCAGGTTTTTTTTGAGTGTACAGTCTTATTATGGCCCGGTCTATTTTTGTACACTGATCGCGCCGCGCACTCGTCCATTACCTCGATCTACGTATGTGATTTATGGTCTAAATACTGCTCACTCGAAAGTGTGCAGTGGACACGTGTTGTTCAATTGTTATTGGTACCCTGCCCATTAGTGCGTAACTCTACGCAAACGGAATTGTTAAGCTGTTGGATGGATGTCTAGTCATGATCAAAGTTCTTGCGCCAGGTGGGACTCGAACCCGCACCTTCTGCTTTCCGAACAGCGCTGCTAGGCCTTAGGCCCCGTTTATACTTCGTCGCGGCGCGACGCGATGGCCACGCAATGAGGCCAAATTGATCGATCCCGTCGCACAATCAATATGGCCACTATACGTGGCTTCGCGTCGCACGGAGACAAAGTATAAACGGGCTTTATACCACCAACGCTGAAATTCCTAAGATTTGTCCAATAAAAATCTCGTCACGATTTTCATGTGGCTGATAAAAATTGCAGCGAGATAGACTGGTCTGCGACGCAATCTCTCCAAACGGCACAAATTGGTACACAAAAGTTGTTGTTGTCTGCACTTAAAAATAACCTCAAAACCATTTTTATCCAGGAGAATAAAATTGGACGAGGCTACAGTTATGGCCGTATCTTTTGATCAAATCCCGAAAAAGCCGCGTTTTCCCGGCTTTTGCGTCTTTTTGATATAACTCGCCTAAAATTCGTTTATTTCAAAAACGAAGGATATATTTGAGCTCGGGAGCTCGAACTCTATCGTATGGTATACATTGTTTATATGATGCTATGAAAATGGCCGAAATTGAAAACTTGCGCTCCATTGCGAAGGGCGGTCGCGGACGAGTTGTCGGTCGCAAGCCGTCGAAAACCGTTGCGTGCTCACAATTCCTCTAATTTGAGGGTTCTTTTTTGGGAAACGGTCAGTATCGTTCGATTCGTCTCTTCGAGGTCTACACAACCATTTGCACAGCTTCGCCAGACCACCGCGTTTTCGCAGTGGATGGTCAAAAATGACTGGGGCAGACCTTTTGCGATTGGAGAAGCTTATTTTTCAGGGCTTGCATGGTCTCGGAGTATATCAAACATGGCGTAAAGTGTTCCGTCATACCAGGAATACACTGAGAGTGCGCCGTGCACTATGCATAGAGGATCAACCTATCAATCGAGGGGGGGGGGGACAGCTTGTAGTGTGAGCGTTTAGGGAGTTCTATGAGAAATTCTCAGCCGCCCTACTCAGGTGTTGCTCTAAGGCTGTTCAGCTAGCCTTTGGAGTGCGTCATGAACAGTGCATATAGAATCGAACCTATCAATCGAGTGGGAGCGACAGCTCGCAAATTGCACGCGCGGGCGTGTTCGGAGCACAATAACTCTGTCGAAATTGACTCGTTCCGACTGCGGCTCGTGGGTTTTGTAGGCAACAGAGTGCTTTAGTAGTCCGCAAAAGTACAGCGTTGTAGCTTCTTAAAGGGCGAAATTATAGCGGTGTGAAAATGCATGTGAGGCTTGTGTGGCCTATTTTTTCCCGACTTCAGTCGATCACTGCGGGAAGACGAGATGAGCCAACAGCCCACAAGCGCGTAGGAGAGCAGAATACTGAAGGCGCATTGCGATGGCATGCTCATAACTCCCCTGCTGCCTAAGCTGCTTCGGCCCCATCTGACATTTTAGAGCGGTGGAGGGCAGCGGTGAAGCTTCCAGCGCTCATTCTCGTCCACATTTGAGTTTTCAGCACTCGCAGTGGTAATGTTCTGTTCAGCTCGAAAAGATCTATCGAACGGTACCAATCTCGTCCAATTCTGAGAACATCAACTTTTTGACAATTTCGCATCGAAGACAAGAGCACTCCAGGCCGCGGCAGAGGGGGCACGACGTCATCGAAAATTGATTTTTCCGAACCGGCCCAAGTTTGGCACCATTCGATAGAGCTTTTCATGCTGAATTGAACGGTGTTATTGAGTTTCGGAAAAACTGTGATCTGGGCGAGTAAGAGCGCAGGAAACTTCAACTACTAAGCCCGCCAGCCTAAAATGGCAGCTGGGACTAAGGCAATTTAATAAGCTAGGTTGTCTTCGATGCGAAATTGTCAAAAAATCGATGTTCTTAGAATTTGACGAGATTGGTACCGTTCGATAGAGCATTTTGAGCTGAACAGATCCTTACCACTGCGAGCGCTGAAAACTCAAATGTGGACGAGAAAGAGCGCTGGAAACTTCACCGCTGCCCTCCACCACTCTAAAATGTCGGATGGGGCCGAAGCAGCTTAGGCAGCAGGGGAGTTACGAGCATGCCATCGCAAAGTGCCTTCAGTACTCTGCTCTCTTACGTGCTTGTGGGCTGTTGGCTCATCTCGTCTTCCCGCAGGCATCGACTGAAGTGGGGAAAAAATTAGGCCACACAAGCCTCACATGCATTTTCACACCGCTATAATTTCGCCATTTTAGAAGCTATAACGCTGTACTTTTGCCGACTTCTAAAGCTCTTTGTTGCCTACGAACCCTACGAGCCGCAGCCGGAACGATTCAATCTCGACAGAGTTATTGCGCTCCGAACACGCCCGCGCGTGCAATTTGCGAGCTGTCGCACCCACTCGATTGATAGGTTCGATTCTATATGCACTGTTCACGACGCACTCCAAAGGCTATCTGGACTGCGTTATAGCAATTCCTAACTAGGGCGGCTGAGAATTTTTCATAAACTCCCCAATCGTCTACTCTACACCCTGTTGTGTCCACTCGATTGATAGGTCCGATCCTATATACATTGTTCACGGCGCACTCTCAGTGGATTCCTGGCATGACGGAACACTTTACGCCATGTCTGATATACTCCGAGAACATGCAAGCCCTGAAAAATAAGCTTCTCCAATCGCAAAGAGCCCGTTCCGGTCATTTTTACCCACCCACTTCGAAAATGCGGTGGTCTGATAAAGTTGTATACATGGTTGTGTAGATCTCGAAGAGACAAATCGAACGGTACCAACCTTTTAAAAAAACACCTAAAACTGAAGGAGTTATGAGCATGCAACGGTTTTTGACGACTTGCTACCGGCAACTCGTCCGCAGCCGCCCTTCGCAATAGAGCACGATTTTGAACGAAAAACTAACCTTTGAAAAAATTCGGTTGAACTTTGACATTTTTTGCAGTTTTTTATTGCTATAGAGCTTGAACTGCTAAACTCAAAAATGTGTTTGCTTTCGAAAATGGTTAACTTTAAAGGAGGTTATTTGGAAAGGCCGGAAAAGCCGGGAAAATGCGGCTTTTTCGGCATTTTTGAAAAGGCTACGGCCACAACTGTAGTTTTGATTCGTAAGGTGTTCACATGAACTTCACAAGTGTCCGGCTTCATTTGAAAATCTTCTAGTTGACTTCGAAAACCATAAACTTTGACTTTCGATCTTTTCCTTAAAATAATAGCACCCAGCTAGCTTCATTTTTTAAAGCGAAATTCAACGTACCAACGCTCGTATTCACAACTCACCGTCATCTGAACTCCATCCAGATATCATTTCATCCCGGCGGTCGTGGTCAATTGGATTGTAGTCCACGGCATGGGTTGCCGCACTGAAATTGAAATTTTGCGTTTAGAAAAAAAAAATTACAGAAATTAGATATGAAATGCCTCTCGTGGCTACTGGTATGCAGTCACACTAACCTAGAGGTATCGTTTGTTAGTTGACTGAACTAACCTGATGATCTCATCAACGGCCACTGTGTCTTCTCGAAGCGACGGAGGTGTAGCTGAAAGTTGTCAGTTTTTGAATAGAACCGCTTGCACAAATCTGCGACATCCGAGGAAGATTAGAATACACGAGAAAAAATATATTCAAATTCTCCGAAAATAAACACAACTACTTATTTCTTCATTTATGTAAACCTCAAAAAGTGTGTGGCCAAGCAAAAAGGTAATGAATCGCTGGAGATCAATCAGAACAAGTGCAATTAACGATTAACTTGGATGAGGTTATTCCTGGCGAGCACCCGGGCATAGGTAGGGAGGTTTGGAGCTGTATTTCTGAACGCTAGGTATTCTCTTCTAACAATCATTATAGGCTAGGCTTGGGCTTTTCTACATCGATCTTACGTCTACTTCCCATGCCCGTTTTATGGACAAAAAATAATGTCGCGTCTTTCTCTATTTTGCTCTAAGGGACCGTTTATACTTCGTCGCCGAGCGACGCCACGCCACGTATTGTGGCCACATTGATCGGGCGAGGCGATCGATCAATTTGGTCATTATACACGCCGCGCCGTCGCGTCTTTCGGCGTCGGAAGTATAAACGGTGCCTAGCATTACTCCTGCACTCAGAAAGGAAAGGAAATAAAAACAAATCAACAGCTAAATTAATAGAAATTAGTAAATGTGAAAAATTGGTTTGACCTCCGTTTCGGAACACTAACTCTCGCTCTGCTTACATTTTGAAGACGGATACCAACAATTTTTGTTAAAGGTAGGTCAACGCGAAAAACTACCGTCCAGTGCGAAGTCCTCCTCGGAATCCAGCAGCTCTTCGCGAAGTTCAGGATTATCCCAGATGGGTTGATCGAAGTGTATTGTTGTAGTATCGAGCGAGACAGACGGCGCCATCATCACTGCAACACCACAAAGTCAAACAGAAAAATCATTCAAAACTTTTTCGTAGACACATCTGTGAAAAATACAGCAGAACTCCTGGTGTGCCCCAGTTTATAGTTGCCGGAATAGATATCGATCGGGCGGCGTAAAAAATCAATATCTATGGCGATCGTGGTGCTTCGCCGCGTGGCGGAGCGAGTCGCGTAAATCAAAACAATTTCCTGGGAGCACTAAAAAGGAAGAAGGAAACTGCATAGCCTTCACAATATGTAAATTTCCTTTAATAATTGATTAGTTTATTAATTACCAGTGCTTACTAGAGTAGCAGGTCTTATTTTGTTTCTGCTACTGTTGACGTTGATTTGATCTACGGCGAGATGCGCTCAGTGCTGGGAGTAGTCGTCACCTGTTACTTCTCCTTAAACGTCATACCTAACCGACCGGATGGTGGTCCCTTATGTGCTGATATTTCCACTGCGGGTACTTTCTGGATAGAGCTCACAACGTCGCTAGAAGCCGTGGATTACGCATCGCCCTCGGAAACGACCAATTACGGAGTTCCTTCCCTCGTCGTTCTCTGCGATTGTACTTATCGTTAGGAAGGAATAACAATAGGCCACCCGAGGTGTGCATTCCCTACATGACCCCGTCCGCCGTTCACTCCCCACCCTGCTCGCGCCCGCGCCGCCCCATTTGCATAAGTTTATGACGCGCGAAAACCGCGCCGCAGTTTGCGGATTCGTTAATTGGTGTGACGTTGCTTAAAAACCGGTGCAACACCTGAAATATAAGAGGACGTCAGTCAAAATAGAACGCCGCTCCGCCCAGGCCACTCCACTGAGATCAGCCTAGAAGGGAAGGGGGCACTATGAGCTCGTCGCGGAAAGTACCTGATTGCGTGTGTTAATTATTTTATCGAAGGCGCGCAAAAACACATCGCCATGTAACGCTAAAAACTGATCCAGCAATGAAGGGAAGGAAATAACTAAATTATCGTTTTTATGAATAAAAACATAGCTAAAGGAAATAAACAGCAAAACTGGCGAATAGTGTTGAGAGAATTCTTGTTCAAATATTGTTTTTCGTTGAAATGTAGCAAACTATGTCCCCGAGTCGCGCCCAGTTGACCCGTAGTTACGTAAAAATGCCAGAATTGGAGTGAGTATAAGAAAGAGGTGAAATCAAATGGAGATCTCACGTCTTTTTTCCGTCAACGTTGGTCGGATTAACGACGGCGAAACCGATGTCGAGTCTTGGAGATTCACATCAGATATCTGAAGGAATTCATGGTCAGTTCATATAGGAGTGAAGTGTGGCGCAAGTGACTGCAGTTGGATAAAACCAGGCTTACGTCTTATTCCACAGCTTTGTACATTTCAAAAAAAGGAAAACATTTCTGAGGCTATTTGATACGTCTTCATAGTTCAATGCGGGAACACTGAGGCGCCGTCGCGCTGGTTGATCGCCGAGCGCGGCAGGAACCGTTTATACTTCGACGCCGAGCGACGCGACGCCACGTATGCTGGCCATATTGATTGAGCATCACGAACAATCTATTTTGCCGCCGTCGCGTCGCCCGGTGTCGGTAGTATGGACCGGGCCGTAGGAACGCAGGCGCTGCGTGGTATTAAAAACACGCGCCGTCGCTCGGAATGACGTTGGATGAAGGTCTCAGGAGCTGCAAGATGAGAAAAAGGGTGCACGAGTACAGGACTAATGTCAGCCTGACTATTTTAATGATATAATCTGAACGAAATTCTGAATAACTCATAACTTCAGTCCCATTTCGACTCCTAGCACCTGGTGTCACTTTCCTCCAACGTCATTCCAGACGACGGCGCGCTCGTTACTGCTGCGCAGCATCTGCGTACCTAACCCACCGGCGATCAACTGGCGCGAAGGCGACTCAGTTTTCCCGCACAGAACCGTATTTATTCGCAGATTCAGCCACAGATTCGACAAAGAATATGTCGTAGAACTTCGAAAGCAGCTTTGAGTGTGTCACATCCGTAACTATTGTGTACTAATACTTTTGATCGATTTTGGTAAATAACTGCGTTTCTTAGAGCTGCTAGTTCATATTCTCGAAAACACTGTCTTACCTTTCTCATGGCCCTCTCCATGATCTCCTCGAAAGTTGAGAGATGTCGCTTCGGCACGTATTCTTCAGCGTCCTGATTTTGTGATCCTGAAGCGCTTGACTTTAATCTTAACTAATGATCTACTTTTAATAGGATTCGGTCTACTGCGAGCTGTTCTTTACCCTATCTTTCTTCAAACTCCCTAAATTGCCCAATTTTTTACCTTAAAAAATAATCAACAATTTTTTGCTGTTCTGGTTGGGTGCCACAGGCGTCCTAAAGCCATGCCATGTTTACAGATCGCAAAGGCAGCGACAGGAGTGACTAAATCCGACTAAGGACCTGTTCATACTTTGAGCGACAAGAGCGACAAGAGCGGCTGGAGTCACGGGTGTAGTGTGGTGTACGTAAATAATTACGTACGTCTCTACAATTGCTCCAGTCGCTCTTGTCGCTCTTGTCGCTCAAAGTATGAAGAGGCCCTAAGGCCCCGTTTATACTTCCGACGCCGAGCGACGCGACGGCTTGTATAATGACCAAATTGATCGATCGCGTTGCCCGATCAATATGGCCACAATACGTGGAGTCGCGTCGCTCGGCGTCGAAGTTAAACGGGTCTAATGCCGAGCGATCGTCTGCAAAAATCGGTAAGTATCCTCCGCCCGGTGGACTCTCGTCGCTCTGTCGCGGACTATGAACGGGTCAGTAGAGCAACTCGCCCGCCGACGCCATGAATCGATCGATACGAAGCGTCCCGCCGGCTGCGTACCGTATTGATCGACTTCAGAACTGCTGAGAAAAGTACAGTACTCCGGATTTCACTGAATCTCGTTGGTAGGATGTCCGAAGGAAACCCCGCCTGCGGGATCGGAGAGGTCGCTGATCAACTACCGGCTCCCCAGAAGAAAATGCTTCATAACTGTTCATGCGCGTTCAAGCTGAATGGTTCCAGAAGCTGTCACATGCTCCGTGAAGAAGGAAACCGTTCGGTGTTGGCTAGAATTCCTACAAGCAATCTTGAACCAGGTTATACAAATGGCACGCTTTGAGACGTTTTAAGTCATCAGTCACTCTTCCAAAGAATTTTAGTGGTACTGTAAGCCACGAAGATTGACAGAACTTTCCATACAACCCTCACCTCTTCCCGATGAATCGTCGTTGCTGGCCGTGGTTGACGAATTGGTGCCGGTCGATCGCTGGCTGCGAGCTGAACTTTTTATTCTCGAATTTCTTTTTAGAACTGCGCCTAAAAATGAATTATTAAAGAAAACGATATCTCTTAATTTCGACGAACCTTTTCTCCTCCCACGCTTCTTGGTGTCGGGCGTGCTGCTCGCTTTCGCTGATGAATCTGCACGCAAATCTAAGAATAAGAAGGTATATGTCGCGAACGTGAGCAGCAGTGGGGTCTAGGAATGCGCCAGCCAATCAGGCTACATCGAGTCGGGGGAGGCCTGATTGGCTGGCATGTCTTTGGTCGGTGCTCTGATTGGTTATGATTGGCTGGCGCGCTTCTAACTTCCAATGCTGCTCACTTTCAACTGACCAATACATACTACCTTCACGTCAAATAGAACACCCTACTAAGCAAGATTCTAAAGCATTTAAGATCAAATGGAACGTCTTCTAACTCGAAACGAGTTTTTCCACATTAAAATAGGGAAAGCTCTTCGAAAAAGAAAAAATATAGATCAAAGTTTTGTACGACTTCCTTTGAAATGTATGGTTCATCGCCCCAAATAAGTGAATACACTGCTTGACAAAAAGATTTCATATAGACTTTTTATTCTTAAATAAAACATATGTTTAAACCTGGTTTTAAAGCGCAAGAAGTATAAGTATAAGAAGTATGTCAATGTATAATATATTTAAAAAAAAAACAGATCGCGCCATACATTTGTCGAGCTCGTCGCGATTTTTGTGTCATTGATAGCAAAGATTATGTCTGCGCGGAGTTGGGTTTCAAGCAAGCAGTGTTTACACTAGCAATCAAATGGAAATCGCAACGAGCTGGACGAGTGCATGGCGCGATCTCTTTTTTTTGTTGAAAAATTCAAACAGATTCTCTTAGAGGTTAAAACAGACATATCTAAGAAGAAAAAACACAAAACACATATTTGCCTTAAAAAAATTAATAATAGTTTCTTATAAAATTTGATTCATGTCGTGAATGTGGGCAGCATCGCACCGTCGAATTATAACCGAACAGAGAACCAACCGAACACACACCAGCTAATTCGGGTACCGGTCGTACATGCCATCTCTGAATGGCACGCCCATTCGACACGGCCTGGCTGGCGATGGCACGTAAAAACACCCCCTGTGCAATCGATTGGGTCAGGCCTTCGCGATGGCGCGCGCTTATGCATCGTGCAGTGGAGCCGACGGCGCGGCATCGTCTGCTGGCTTTCTAGCTTCAAGGGGAGTGAAAAGGATTACAACACTTATTGATGTAGTACTGATGAGCACACGACTCAGTAGTACTGGAGACCGAATAACCCGCGCGATGTGCTCACCGCACACGTTATCCAGCGTCCACTGGAATAAGAAAACCTGCCGCTGACATCGTCCAATGTCCGCACTGGTTCAGAAGACGTGCAGTACTCATAAACTTACCTCAGTGAGACATGAATAATCGGCTATAGTTTCTACTGTAACCAGCCAAAATTTCAAAGACGGATGTCAGATTTGTGATCAGTACCCTAAATATCCCCCCTGGGCAAAGTTTGGTCGGAAAAATATCTCGACTTCTCTTAGAGCTCTGGATCCTGAAAGTACTATAGTGCCGTTTTGTTTGTTATTTAGTTTAGTTGTGTTTGTGTTTCGATCCGTCTTGGATGTCACCAGGGATGAGCTAACAGCCGTCCGACTTCTTCACCAACGCGCTGCGATTAGCTGAAGACCGCAGCTCTGCCAGTGCTGCGAAAAAGTAACACAAATACAGATATTCCTATTCCTTCCACATTTGCTACATTTCTTAGGGCAGTAAGAAACAGCGCAATTTATGCAGATTCTTTTGGTGATCATTAAGATTAACTCTGAGCGAAGGCAACTGCTTAAAAACGACATTTTTGGACCAAACTTACGGAATAACAACCTCGAAACGGATGCTTATCCTTTGAAAATTTGGATTCTAAGAGGGCTGCACGAGGAAAGCTGACTGTGTGACGCACATACTCAGTAAGCAACTGAATTTCACAACCACGGATCGTAATAGCAGGTCCAAAGTGCATTTCCTTAGCATTTACATTGCCCCAATCTCGTAACATCTGTTGCAAAGTGCTTTTCCTTAGCGTTTACCGCGAAATACGGCTTGTCAAGAACGCCGCACGCCTAATTTCAGATTACGTTCAGTGGGTACTGTTCTGAGGTAATCTATATTTCTGTTCCCTTCGAGGCTGCTAAGCCAGCGGACGATCTCGCGCCATCGGCTCCACTACACAGTGCGCAAGCGCGCGCCATCGCGAAGGCCTGACCCAATTGATTGCACAGGAGGGTGTTTTTACGTGCCATCTTGGCTGGCTGGTGCGTCCCTACCCCAATGCTGCCCATTTTCGAGACATGTACCGAAATACCTAGAAAAAATTTGCTGCCCTCCAGCACTTTGGACAAAATTTAAATCATCATTTTTTCACAAAAAATGGAAATTATATAAAGAAGTGTTCTGTTTGTTTACTTTTTGGAGCAGGCAAATTTCAAAAAATTTAAACAAAACTATCTTAAATCTTCTTTAGAAATATTCTAGCTTATCTAGAAATCGATAGTGCAATGTGGAAGAAGCTCATTTCAATTTGGAAGGTGCTCAGTTTGATTTCGAAAGCGTCAATTTTGCTTGGAAGAGTATTTATCAATAATTTGATCTGCAAAGTGCCCAATTTGAGGTGAAAATTTTTATAATACACAACACTACGAAATGTTACCTTTCCCCTGATCAGCTGTGTCGAATGATATAGCTGTCCTCGAAAATGCGCACCGCTCTGAAGAAATTCTTCGTTTAAAAATTGCTCACCAACACGACCATACTTTCAAGAGACATCTAGAAGTCTAGTGGATAAATTCAGAAAAAAAGTTGGATACTGAATGAAAGGCACATCGAACCTTACAGGCCAAAGAGATATTTTTCAGTGAAAAATTTCAATTTGAAAAATCTCGAATGTTCATAGCTTTTCAACGCATCTGAAACGAGCTCACTTCTGCTGGAGTCTCGATGCACCAGCCCACACTTCCGCTGGCAGTTTCGTATCCGACAGTAGTAGATCTGCGCTGGTGGAGTCGGCATGCAGCCGCTGTCTGCAATGAAAGCAGCGTCTTTCGAACAAAAATGCCCACGAAATTCCACTCGAGAAGTAGGAACAAACACTCTGTAAAAGGTTTTTACGGGAAACTAACTAAAATCTTGATCTCGACCACAGATGGGCGAAATTTCGGTTTTTATGTTCTGATTTTCCTTCTGTTCTGGGCAAATTTTTCCGATTTTCAAGGGAGATGCTCGAAATTTCCGCCCATCCCTGGTCGGAATCCCTGGTCGGAACCCACGGTGTGCGTTAACGAACCTCGAAATTTCGTAAATCGTAAATCTTAATTACGAAAAAATCGCTGTAAATTGTAAATCGTAAGAGATACCTGACGTGTAATACAACTATACACTCGAAAAAGTTGTTCAAACCAATAGAAGGTCATTCAATATTTTTTAAAACGTATTTCGTCATTTGGATCTGTTCTATTCGGAGGTGAGCGCCGATAGAAAAGCGTAATAAATATAAACAAGATGGCCTCTCCAGCAAAAAAAGCAAAGAAAAATATTGATTTTTTATTTTATTATTATTAATACAAAAATTATTATCGTTTTATTTTTATTTTTTATTAAGTATTTATTAAGTAAACAGGATTCCCTCTCTGACAAAAAAATGCAAAAAAATTGATTTTTTATTTTATTACTATTAATACAAAAATTATTATCGTTTTATTTTTATTTTTTTATTAAGTATTTATTAGGTAAACAGGATGGCCTCCCTGGCTAAAGAATGCGAAGAAAAAATTGATTTTTTATTTTATTATTATTAATACAAAAATTATTATCGTTTTATTTTTATTTTTTATTAAGTATTTTTTAAGTAAACAGGGTGGCCTCCCTAGCGAAAAAATGCGAAGAAAAAATTGATTTTTTATTTTATTACTATTAATACAAAAATTATTATCGTTTTATATTTATTTTTTATTAAGTATTTTTTAAGTAAACAGGGTGGCCTCCCTAGCGAAAAAATGCGAAGAAAAAATTGATTTTTTATTTTATTACTATTAATACAAAAATTATTATCGTTTTATATTTATTTTTTATTAAGTATTTTTTAAGTAAACAGGATGGCCTCCCTAACAAAAAAAAAATGCAAAAAAATGATTTTTTATTTTATTACTATTAATACAAAAATTATTATCGTTTTATTTTTATTTTTCATTAAGTATTTATTAGGTAAACAGGATGACCTCCCTGACGAAAGAATGCGAAGAAAAAATTGATTTTTTATTTTATTATTATTAATACAAAAATTATTATCGTTTTATTGTTATTTTTTATTAAGTATTTATTAAGTAAACAGGATGGCCTCCCTGGTGAAAAAATGCGAAAAAATATTGATTTTTTATTTTATTATTATTAATACAAAAATTATTATCGTTTTATTTTTATTTTTTATTAAGTATTTATTAAGTAAACAGGATGGCCTCTCTGGCAAAAAAATGCAAAAAAATGATTTTTTTTTATTTTATTACTATTAATATAAAAATTATTATCGTTTTATTTTTATTTTTTATGACGTATTTATTAAGTAACGTTCGCATTTTTTATGTGTTTGTATTTTTTGCGCGTTTACATTTTTTTGCTTTCGTTTGATTTTCTAGCCAATTTCTACATCAGCAATTTTTATTCTAGTGTTTAGGCACACCTTCAGTGTATTGAATAAATAAATAAATAAATAAATAATATTATTACTACTATTATCTTAAAAACTTTACATCGGACGTAACAAAAAGCTTGCACCACTTGAATGGCATAAAATTCCCATTATTCTAACTAATATTTAGATTCTATATAAATCTCTAATGCAGAAATAATCGCCACATATGTTATAACGAAGAAATAAAAAGAAAATTGATTCCATTGCTGACCAACTCGGCGTTTATACAAGGAATCCAGCATCGCGCCCTGATCGACGAACGCATGGCGCAATCCTGCCGTGGGACGCCCCGAAAGTTTTTGTTTGTTTTCAGGGAAAATGGCAGAAAATAAGTTCGAAAACGGAAGATAGCATGACATAGAAATTTTGTCATGGGTATCCGGCCTAAAGCGTTGCTAAGGCGATAATTTCGGAATTTTCTAATTTCTAGCGTTTTTGGCTTTTTCTTCTTTTCTTGTTTTCCACTTCAGAATGTGAACGGATTCAAAAAATGAGCCTGTAGGAAGCAGTAGGCAACGAAGCAGTAAGTTTCTCAAGAACAAATGAAGGGGTACGTGCAGAAGACGGTAGTGCCACTTTAGCCATCTTGCAGCTACAATGCATGCACGTCATCAACCACACCTTCTGATTACGGAAGCGCGGTAAGAAAACAACGTGAAAACGTTGTTACAGGATGTTTTGTTGCGATCAAAACTCTTGCGCCAGGCGGGACTCGAACCCGCATCTTCTGCTTTCCGGGCAGCGATGTTCGCCTTACACCACCGGCGCTGTTTGACCGCACGTAACATCCGCGATATCCTCCAGGTCTGTCAGCACCCACCCGTCATACGGGGATGGGCCGGCCGCTGATATCAGCATGGAACCGGTTAAGCTGAAGACCTTACTAGTAACAATGCCTTAACACATTTGCTTAAGCCTGGAGCGGCTGGTAGAGAGGCTATATGTTGTTACAGGATGTTTTGTTGCGATCAAAACTCTTGCGCATATAGCCTCTCTACCAGCCGCTCCAGGCTTAAGCAAATGTGTTAAGGCAACGTGAAAACGAATTAAATATAATTCAAATTTACAATTTTCACGTTAAAATACATACGTCCGAAGTTAAACTGAACATCTTCCAAATTCAAATGGAAATTTCCAAAAAATACGGTAATCGTACGGTAACTCCGAACCATAGCAATTTTGACTCAACCTGAATCTCTACAATACTGCATGAAACTTCGTCTCAGGCTTTTATACAATTTTCACTTTAAACTGGACACTCTCCATTTCAGATCGTAATTTTTCAAACCGAACACTTTTCTCACTGTACTGAACACTTTTTAAAGCTTTCTATTAGACGATGTGGAAGTCAAGGCAAAATACTGCTTTGTTTTATGAAAATTTATAATAAAAACACCTTTACAACGCACCAATGTTCTCACTGTTCAAATGAGCACAAAATTCTTAAATTTTGGTTAAAGCATTATTTTTAGGTATTTTCGTAGAATCATTTTTCGTCTAAGCCCTAGTTTATACTTGCGCCGCCACGCGGCGCGGCACCATGATCGCCATAGACATCGATTTTTCGAGCCGTCCAATCGATATCTATTCCGACTCTGGTGCTACGTCGCGCAGCTGCGCAACTATTAGGTTGGAAAAAAAGTCTTTTCATTTTTTTCAAAGATTTATTACTTCACAACTACAAAGTCAAATCAATTGAGATAAACTCTATTTTGTTCTACTACACTTCTCCAAAGACGTGGTAATTTTTCTAATTCCTCTCGCGTAAAAGACTGCAGTTCTGAAGTCGAATCACCGCTGAATCCAAATTTTGAGGTCCTCGTCCGTTTCAAAATATTTCTCTCCAATTTCTTGCTTGAGAGCGTGGAAGAAATAGCATTCGGGAGGGCCGAGGTCAGGGCTATACGGTGGATGTGGCATTACCTCCCAGCCCAGCTTCTTTATTGTTTCTCTTGTGAGTCTTGCAGCATGTCGCTTTGCGTTGTCATGCAGGATCATCACCTTCGACTTCTCAGGCCTCTTTTCTTGGAAAGCTGCGGCGACTTTGTGGAGTTGGCCACTGTACATGGCAGCAGTAAGTGTATTCTCACTTCTGAGAGTTTGCCGATAAATCACTCCTCTGACATCCGACCAAACAGTCATGAGAATCTTCCTTTCGTGAACATTGGGCTTGAGATCAGACTTAGGGCTCTCTCCCTTTTGTACCCATTGCCTTTTCCTCGGAAGTTGGCACACAGAACCCAGGACTCTTCGCCTGTCACAATCCGCGGAAGAAACGATTTTCTTCCTTATCTGGACAGAAGAGAAGCAGCGATGGAGAGCCGTCGACCTTTCTGAGTGTCTGACAGGGCATGTGGAACCCAAGCTCCAAATTTCCATGAAAGCCAAGATTCTTCAGATGGATTCCCACTATCCTATGAGACACTTCGAGCTTCTCTGCCAGCTGACGTGTCGTCTGCCAACTATCGGTACGAAGAAGATGGTGTAGTTCACTGTCGTCCAATCCAGTTGGCCTTCCTGACCATGCTTTGCCCTCAGTGAATAATTTCCCTTTAAAGACTTTCCGAACCACTCATAACAGGCGCGATGAGTAGTAGATCCCAAGCCATATATGTGGTTAATTTGGTCTGCTGCCTGACGTGCTGTGGATTCTTTAATGAATTCTTGAAGAATGCCGTGCTGAAAACGGCCATGAGGTAGATCTGGCATTGAGTTCGGAAGATTGGATGGATAACGAATTACAAGAAGAGTCTTAACCTGTGTCTGCGTGCGAACGGTAGACAAGTGTGATAGGATTACGAAATCAGCAATCAACATTGGCTAGTGCGTTTACAAGGGGAAGGGTAAAAAAAATTTCGAATTGTGAAGAGACTTTTTTTCCAACCTAATATAAGCCAGGGCAAAGAAAATTTTGGTATAACTTTATCTGATTTTTTTAAAGATCATTTGCCCAAAAAGTGAACACACTGTTTGAAATTTTATAACATTTCTGCTTTTTTAATAAAAAATAAGGTATATGTCGCGTAGGTGAGCAGCATTGGTAGGCGGGAACGCCTGAACCAATCAGATCGCATTGAATGGGCATGCCGTACATAGAGGGCGTATTCAGACAGCACCCTAATGGGCTGGCATGCGTTCGGGCTGTGCTCTGTTTGGTATTATTGGCTGGCACACTCCCACCTACCAGTGCTGCTCACCTACGCGACATGTACCAAAAATAATGATTAAAAATCAGGTTTCAAGCGCAGAGAGACAGTAATTTCAGTGTGTTAAAAAAGAGATTGCGCCATGCAGTCGTCTGGGTCGATTTTCATTCGATTGATAGTGTAAATAAAATACTTCATGATGATCTAAATATTCAATAAATAAATAAATAAATAAATAAATAAATAAACAAGTGCAGTTCACTTGAGTGATGTGAATATATGAGTTTTCTCCGATTGTTTTTTTGTTCCCTCGAGTGTGCAATTTTGTAATTGACAGTGTTCTCCCTATCAATGGAAGGAAAACCGTGACGTCCTGGGACCATATTCACAGTCGTTTACCGGCCGGTAACGGTGAAAAGTACCGTCAAACCTGATGCTGATGAATCTCATACCAGGGAGTTTGACGGTACTTTTCACCGTTACATTCCGGTAAGCGGTTGATGAATCTGGCCCCTGGATGGATGCGTAGGCCTGGTTTATAGTAGCGACGCTGCACCGCGCGGCACCATACTCGGAATCGATATCGATCGGGTGGCGCTAAAATCGATATATAAGGCGATGCTGCGCCGCGTGGAGGTGCAAGTGTGAAGTAGGGCTAACGCAGCGTCTTCTTTAGCGTAACAAATGCCGCCTTCTTGCGTTTTAGAATAAGCTGCAAGCCAGTATTTTTCCTTCAAAAGCAAAAAATAAAAAATTTCGAACAGCATATTCAGTTTTTTGTAGATGGCGGTTTAAAAAATCTCTGAGAACGTCGTACTGAATTTTTGTAGAACAAAAATTTACTCCAACTTTCCCGTAGAGTCTTTTGTGTAACGTAGAAGAGGCTCATTTTAATACGGGAGGTTTTCCGTTTGATTTCAAAAGCGTCATGCTTGATTAGAAGAGTGTCCAGATTCCTTTGGAAGGTGTTCAGTTTGACGTGAAAATGGAATAAATCTAGAAATAGCAGAGGTATTCGAAATAACAATAGCATTCGAAATTATCTACACTGTTTACTCTGCAACTGTAGGCTCAAACGAGCATTACAACGTGCATGGCGCAATCCCTGCAAACGAAGTTCCCTGCTTTTCAGCATCTTGAAATCAAACTGAAAATATGACTTAATCGAATGGATGAAACTTTTGTGCTCATACAATTGCTGCCTTTCAAAAATGAGTTTTTATTTCCTGAATTTTCAACGCAAACGAATATTTTAAATTTCTTAAAATGTATCCGTTCAGACACAATATACGTTTACTTTGGTTATGAAAATGTCCACTGTGGATTGAAACACGATCCAGTTCAAAATGCGTCCAGTTTTATTTGAAAAAAAGAAAATCAAATTCTACGATCGTTTTGACGATTTTGACGTGGACGCATGTGAAATGCATGGCGCATTCCCGTACCCCAGAGTGGCTTATCTAGCTTTGTCCTTAACCTTCACGCTGTGCTAACGAACAGATGACCAGTTAAAAGAAGCTGATAAGAGGCTCTGTGATGAGCTGACGTCAAGCTAATCAGAGCCGTCTGATGATGCAGTGGACGTTTGAGGCGAGAAGACCTTCGACCGACGGCATCGGCCTTTCAAATCCTTTGATTAGCTTTCAGTCTTTGAGCGCTTATCCCTATTGATGCGCCTGATAGAGAGAGCAACGATCATCTGGGAGCTGTTCTATGTGAAGCTAATGGCTTCAGGTACAGGTCCCACCACCACTTTCTATTTTTGAAGTGGAGATGGAGTGACTACGAGGATTAGATCATCAACAGCAGTCGAATCTACCCTAATTGGAGGGGGCATATTGTGATTTGCGTCTACAGTCCCTTACTTGAGTCTCCACGACAGCTTCGGCTGCTGTCTCACTATGCAAAGGTTTTTTCTTCTAACTCACGGTATATGGTTGTGTGGCACGGGATGATGAACGTAACTGCCGCTGCTCCCGACTAGGATAGATCCCGGGAATCTTTCACGACGCCCGCGCCCCGCTCACGGAAAAGCTGGCGGTGGATTGGCCCTCTAAGTAATAAAGCAATGAAGCAGTAAAGTCAGTCTCGTAGCTATGGAGCTGCCATAATTATGCAAGAAAATAAGAAAAAATATAGCGTTAGGTCAGGGGTCCTACACTACTGTGCGGTGTATGTTTTGTGCTGTTCTGTTACGTTTTTAATGTCGTTTTCGGCAATTTCGTTCGATCGTTATCACCATATCGGCTGCACAGATGGTCCGGCACCGATAATGTGGCATCGATCGATTGTGAGCGGTGTCGGAGGGGTAGGGGAGCGTGCCGAGCCAGCCATTCGCGGCCGGGGGCGGGGCTTGGGGCACGCTCACTCCATATAAGCCGGCCGGCATGTGCCTACGGTCCATTCTAGCAGTTGTGCCTTCTCCCGAGCGGTAGGGAATCAGTCTACTATTGTCAGCAGTAAACCGCCTGAAATCTCAGTCGGACCGGCAGGGTCCCCCAAGCAGCATAGCCAAGTACCGGAAAGGTTTCTGGGAACCCGGAGAGGCAAGCATCTCCCCGCCAACCTTGCGTCCAACGGGAAGATCTGCACATACGTTCGTTAGCGTCACCGGCTCACTCTCCTCTCAGCCGACACCGCGGGTCTAGGTCCCACTCCACTCCGTGAAGTAGCTAGTGTCTGTGTTTCAGACTCTCCGTTCCATAGCAGTGTAGTTATTGATAAACCTTATAACCACACTGCGGTGTGCTGTGTTCGTGAACTGGTCAGCCAGCCAGAACTGTCGTTGAAGCTGCCGCGTACTGGTGCGGTACGAAGTCGGAACCATCTACTTTCAGATCGAAGCGATCATCCCTCTCCGGAAGCGAGTAATGAGCCGTCAGGCAGAAAGCCCGGTAAGGGATTTGATCCTCTCTGAGCCGATCGGCAACGACCGGGAAAGGTTGTGTGCGGATAGATCTGCCGGCATAGCACGCATGGGTATGGGGACCTGCCCAACCTCCCCGTGTCAGAATGCAGACTTCGTCACGATCCAACCAACAACTAGACACCAAGGGGTCACACCCATAACTGCCATAACTGACAATAAAAAAATCAGTAAAAATTGAAGGAAAATGAGTATGAATTAAACAAAAAATGACAGGGCCATATGCCTTTCTAGAATTTGTCGCATCTCGACCACTCGACCTGTTATTTTCACTGATGGAATTAGTCAACTAGAATCGCGTTGGAAAGTGTGCTGATTCGAATGGTGTTTCTACTTCGGCTGAATCCGTTGAGTTTGAAGAAAGCTATGACCGTTTGAAGTGGACCGGTCAAAACCGCCAGAACTTTCCGATCAACCTAACAGTTTGCTGATCATGCAGCAGCGAGCTTGAACAAATGCGGCATTCAGTCGAGTGCTAACTTACTACTAAACAGAGTGCAGGTTTTTTAGAAACCATGCAGAGAGTTCTACAGGAGAGCAGGCGAGTGGAGAACTCAGCTAACAAGGAAAGGTTACCAACTCATAGTGAGCTTTCGCGATGCTATTTTGACAGGTTGTAGGGCCCTGCGAGCGGAGTCCAGAACCACAGTCAGTTTCTGCTGAACGCCTCTTTAAAGACCTGAAAAAGAGGTGTGAAAGCGTGCGCTCAACACTCATCAACCTGTATGACACCATGCGAGATGTGCCTCGTTGGCGCAGTCGGTAGGAGCGCCGCCTCGTGGGGGCACACCGGTGGGGTTTTCAGTTCGATTCCGAGTACTGCCAATATTTTTGCACGTTTTAGTTTGTTGTTACTACGCTTTCTCATCATCACCGGAGGCAATTTTAGACCATCAATGCCTGCAAGAAACCAAGGCTGTCTATTTGCGCCTTCATATGTGCTAGTTCTTCAACGATGCGTCTCTGCACCATATCATTTCTTTGGGAATAAAAAGATTACTGTTCTTCTTTTTTAGTCAACAGCTATGGTAGAAGACTATGAAACAAGTAGACACAAGCGTATGTCACAGCAGCAGCATCTTACAAAAACCAGTGAGGATCAATCTTCTCCATCTTCGCCAAGGTCCCACTTTCATTATACTACCTTTGAAATCCGGTGCGAAGGTGGAAAGTAGTCGGCCAACAGCACCTTCAGGTAAGAACGATATTTCTAGTACACCTATGTAAAAATATGGACGGGGTTCGTAACAGTAAGCCGTATTTGCGTGCAGTTACGGTATCACTGGTGACATGGTATGATAGGTAGTGGTGCAGATACGCATCGTTGAATAATTAGCACTTACGAAGGAGCAAACCCTTTGGTTTGTTTAAGCATTGATCGCCTATAATTGACTCCTGTGATCATGAGAAAGCGTATTAGCAACATACTAATATATGCAAAAGTATTGGCAGTACGCGGATTCGAACTAAAAACCCCGTCAGTGTGCTCCTGTGAGGCGGCACTCCTACCGGCTGCGCCACCGAGGCACATCTCGTGGGGATGTCATATGGGTTGATGAGTGTTGCGCACATGTTTTCACACCGCTTTTTCAGGTCTTTAAAAAGCGTTCAGCAGAAACTAACTGTCATTCTGGACTCTGTTCACACGGCCCAACACCCTGCCAAATAGCATCGCGAAAGTTCGTCATGAGTTGGAAACCTTTTCTTGTCAGCTCATCGAAGTTACTAACTTGAGATAAAAGACCCCTAGTAATTGAAAACAGTGAAGCCGACTGTCACATTTCATACATCAAAGTGTTCTCGTAAACAGCGTACTGGTTGCAATTGTATGAATGAAGCCAGTAATTTTGCTACAGATTGAAGTACTGAAGAAGGAAAGGTTCTTCTCGAAGTATAGCAAACCTTCTTGTGCCAATATTGCTCTCATTGTCGGGAAACTTCAAAAGAACATTCGTCGGAATCATTTGTTTCGTCTACAGTTTCAAATAGTCTTCAAGATTCAAGCATTTCACAGCCCACTGACATTCTATTCAGCTGAGTCACATATGTTTCGAATGATCAAATTCAGACGGTCGTGCGACACGCCGTCTGAATTTGAGCATTCGTCACGTATAAAAGTGGTGTTAAAGACTGCTACCGCAGCCGCTGGCATAGTTTTTACGAATTCACTCCCAGCATTTGTCTAAGAACTAACAGCTTAGAATATTATTTCAGGCACTTCTGGTTGAGAAAAATGAGCAATGAGAAAAACGTTGTTCACTTCTACCTCTTGCTTCCTACACTCCTTTTCTTAACTATACGAATATCCCAAAACACCATTTCGTGACTTTCGCCCAACTTTTGTTCAATTCCAGCACATGGATCTAGCTTCAGCCCCAGGAAAAACGATGCTTTAGGGAAGGGTGTCTTCATTTGCTTCCTTAGACTATAAGATTGATGACAGTATAAGACTGATGACAGATAGAGTAGTATGTGACATACATTGTCTCAATGTAATGAACGAAGCTATGCAGTATATATGTAGAAAATATAAAATATTAGGTAAAAATGGAAATTCATGGTAGGTTTACCTTTTCTGCTGCACTTCGAGTCAGTGCCTTGGTAGATATCAAAGTCGATTTACACTATAGGCGATCACGCGTATACACTACCGCTCCGTTCAGCAAGTAAGTGCCTAGCATCAACAATCACATGCGCATTTGATACGTATCGATCCTTTTTTCAAATTCAAATTCAAATTCAAAATCACGCTTGGCGCCAGCGCGGGACCCGGAAGTCCATAAATAGTGCACGGCCGCGCGCCGACGCATTCTCTTCTCTTGCTCGGCTGCTCTCCTTGTGCTCGCATATCCGTGTTCTTGTTAATTCCGATAAAGTGCTGAAGGTTCGTCTGTTTGTTCCCTTCGGCGTGTGCACTCGTCTCGGTATCTGGAGGTGACCGTACAAGTAAGGGCTTCATTCTTCGCGATAAGAGCAACTTGTCACCTGTGCAAAAGATCCATATCGATTAAAACCGACCGCGCGCTGCGGAAAAGTGTTTATACTCGAGCGCCGGCGCTGTCGCTCCTGTCGGTCTCGTCGCCTGTTCATAAGTGCCGGTTCCGCGTACGCCGCGCGCTGCGCTCTCGTCGCTCCTGTCGTCCGTGCAAAGCATGCAAATCGATTAAAGCCGAGCGCGCGCCGCCGAAAAGTGTTCATACTCGAGCGCCGGCGCTGTCGCTCCAGTCGCTCTTGTCGCTGCTGTCGCCTGTTCATACTCCCGCGCACTGTGCACGCTGCGCTCTCGTCGCTCTCGTCCCTGCTGTAGCGAAGTATGGATAGACCCTAAAAGCGGCGCGCAGGATGAAAAGTGGTACAATTTTGCGCCGGAAAGCGCCGTTGTCCTCAGCGTCACGCACCGTGCCGGACGCAAATTGCTTTAGGGCGTGGCAAGCTCAACTTTTGGACGTTGCTCTTACTTATTTATTATTTGAGCTTATCCATGCGTTTAGGGGCGCGTGTAGCGCAGTCGGAGGAGGCGCGACTGTCGCGTGCACCCGATACCAGGTTCCTGGTTCGGATTTCCCTCCCAGGCCAACCAAGCCTTCCATCCCTCCGGGGTCGGCGAATTGGTACCAGATTGTCTGGGAAGGATAGAGCGCTGACTTGTTCATCGGCTGGCCACCGCAAGTCATTGTATGGCCAAGTACGCATTCATGTCGCCTCCACGACATCCCGTAGAAGTAGAATGCGCTGGCGCATCCCAGAAGGGATTGAGTAACGCCGTCCTTTGTCCTTTATCCTTATCCTTATCCATGCGTTTAGAGAAGCATGTATATATGTGGCCCGTCAGAATTAATCGAGTGGGCACGACCTCTCGCGGAGTGAAGTTAAGCTGATGGAAGGAGCTCATCCATGCATTTAGAAGATCATGGCCTACTTTATCGAACTAACGACCACTATGGCGCGGTATGTGAGCGATGTACATAGGCCCGGCAGAATCAATCGGGTCGGCGCGACAACTTGTAGAGCGTGCTTAGCTTCACGAAAACAGCTTATTTAATTGCGCGAAAAATGTGGGAAACCAATTTGCTTCTGTATGAATAGCATACAATAAGTTTCGCAATTCCACCGACTATGGCGGATTTTCCACGAGTACTGTCAAATTGGACGCGGGTACGAGTATGGAGCGCAACAACTCTTAAATTTGAATTCTTTCGGCTACAACTTGTGAATTTTGTAGGTGGTAAAAAAAGTTCCAGTAGTGTGCTAAAGCACAGCGAAGTAGTTTATAAATGGACAATGTTACAGCAAAGTTACAGCGATGTAGCTTATAGTGCAAAATGCAGGTTAGGCTTGCGAGACACGATTGCTTCCGATTTCCATCGAGCCCTGCGGGAAGACGCGGAGAGCTGACGACGGATGCGAAGGCGAGCAGAACACTTATGGTACTTTATGATGACAACTCCCCAGCTGCCATAATCGTCCGTGTGAACTTCGCCATCGTGCTTACCTCCCAAACAGATGATTTTGTGCAAAGTTTGGACGAAAAAATTGGCCAATTTCGTCAATATCGCCATCGTCTGCACGGCATGGCGTAGAGCGGCCTCGTCCTCGAAGCGAAATTGTCAAAAAATCGTTTTTTTTTCGAAACTGGTCGGGGTGACACCGATCAATAGAGCTGCAGAAGTGTGTCGAAAACCTAAATATGGGCGAGTAACAGCGTAGGAAACTTCAACCGCTAGATCCGCCGCTCTAAACTGACAGCTAGAGTTAAGGCAGTTTAGGAAGCTGAGAAGTTGTGAGCAAGTCACCGTAAAGCAGCGTAACCGTCCTGTTCGCAAACGCACTTGCAGGTCGTTAGCTCTCCGCGTCTTCCCGCAGTGATCGACTGAAACCGGAAGAAGTCGTGTCACACAGGAATAACGTGCATTTTTACACCGTTATGACTTTGTCCATTCACATGAGCTACATCACTGTGCTTTAGTACACTATTAGAACCTTTTACTGCCCACAAAACCCTCAAGTTGCAGCCGGAAAGATCCGAACTTGACGGAGTTATTGCGCTCAGTACACCCCGCGCGTCCCATTTGGCAGTACTCGTGAAAAATCCGCCATAGTCGGTGAAATCACAAAACTCACTGTATGCTAAACGTACAGAAGCAAATTGATTTTCTACATTTTTCGCGCCAGTAAACTAGCTTCTTCTATCCACCTAACTTCACTCTGCAAGTGGCCGCGCTCACTCAATTGATTCTGTCGGGCCTACATGCATTGCTCACAGAGCTTGCCACGGCGGTAGTTAGTTTCAAAAACTAAGCCATGCTCTTCTACGCAACAAATAAGTAAGCGCAGGATGTCGCGCCCTAGAGCGATTTGCGTCCGGCGCGACGCGTGGCGCTGCGGAAGGCGGCTTTCCGGCGCAAAAATGCGCCGCATTTGCTTGTAAGACGGAGCGGCACGTCTGGTAGTATAGTCCTGTCCGTCCTTGAAAAAAGTAGAGACCTCATGACGTGAATTCTTCGGATGCCCCACAATGCATGTGCACCTTTGGCAGGAAAAGCCAGCCAGTTTTACAGGTTCAATGCGCAACTTGCTCCTCGTGCTTCTGTTCTTTTCCTTCACCGCACTCGCACTGGCGACAGTCCTTCATATACCAGAAATAGTCGCCGTAAAGGGCAACCTTACCTGCAATGGCGAACCGGAATCTGTGAAAGTCGAGCTGTACAACGACAGAAGACCCCGTAAGTACTGCTGCATACCATGCTCTCGAGTCAAGCAGCTTCTCCGCTCTCAGAATCCCCGACCTTCCAGTACTCGCCATCAAGCTAAGCCAAAGGTACTCGGACGTCCATGGCCAATTCCGGCTGTATGGTTACGACAAAGGAATCATTGGAATCAACCCTAAACTGAACATCTACCACAGATGCAACTACCGAGGGGTAAGTTGGTGTGAGTTGAAGTGGATCAGTTTCAAAACACGCATTAGCATTCAACCGTCACGATAAAAAAACGCAAGAATCACATTCCATAAGCGTAGCACAAGGTACTGACCAGGGGTGCACACCAAGTTCTGTGCGATAAATTTTTTAACGGGAATTTCTCGTTAAATTTCCGGTAAATCGTTAAATTTCGTTAAAAAATTCTCCCACAGTTAGCTGCAAACTACTGCAAACTGTGGGAGAAGAACATGTACGGAATTATCGTTCAAGAGAACAGCACCTAGTGGGCTGGTGCCTGCATCGCACCGGCAAGGCGTCTTAAAATGTAAGATAGACCACATACCAGGATGTCCAATAATTCCTGTCCGAAAATCTTCAAAATTCTATAATTTTCCTTAGAAGTGTTACAATATAAGGCAAGTGTAATAACCTTCTAGAAGGTTCTCCAGAGTTCCACGCTAGGTGTATATAAGGCGCAGTCGACGCGTTTAGCTACCAGTACAAGCTGAAGTGGACCAAGGTCGAATTCGTACGTTCGTGTACTACGAGTGGCTGCTGGGCAACGACACGGGCACCGCGGTCGCCAACATCTGCAGAGCGTGCAAGGAGGATGCATTGTCCCAACGCACAGTCAGGCGCTGGTTCAATCGTTTCTAGAGCGGCGACACGAGCCTCGAGGACAGGGAGCACAGCGGGAGGCCTTCTACGGTGGATAATGACGAAGTCCGTCGCTGTATCAAGGAGAAGCCGGAAGCCACCACCCGTGAACTGCGACGACGCTCGGCTGCAGCAAGTCCACCATCCACAATCGACTCAACTTACTCGGCTACAACAAAGTTCTGGCCCGTTGGATCCCCCACCGTCTGACGGACGCCAACAAGCAGAGTCGCGTGGCCGTCTGCCACTCCCTCCTCCTTCGTCCGCATCGCAAGGAGTTTCTCGAGGACCTGTCACTGGGGATGAGAGCTGGGTCCTCTACGACAACGTCGCCCGCCGTGGCGTCTGGATCCCGCGCGGAGAAGAGCCGCCGACGACGCCGAAAGCCGACCTGCACCCGCTGAAGATCATGCTCTACTGCTGGTGGACGCCAAGGGCATGCTGTACTTCGAGCTGCTCCCGCCTCCATCTACACCGATCAGCTCGAGAAACTAGCCGCCGCCGTCCGAGAAAAGCGTCCCCGACGGTCCTCGGTCCACCTGCTGCAAGACAACGCGCTCCCCCACGTGGCGAAGGAGACCCAGCAGAAGTTGGCTGGGAGACGGTTGCCCACCCGCCGTATTCCCCGGACCTCGCCCCCTCCGACCACCACTTGTTCCGCCCGCTGAAGCACCATTTGGCCGGAAGAAAATTCACCAACCACGACGACCTCAAATCCGACATCGCGGACTTCTTCGAGTCGCAACCCCCGGAGTTCCGGGCGAAGGGCATCGGCGACCTGCCCAATCGATGGACCACTGTTGTGGATGTGGATGGATGTGATTATATTGTTGATTAGACCTGTTTTTCAATGAAGTTGAAATAAATTAAAAATGGTGAAATTTTCGAACAAGAATTATTGGACAGCCTGGTATATGTCGTTCGGAAGAGAATGTCTTGCGCAGTAAGAATTTGTGTCGCGTTTATTGACTCATGCTGATTGCTGTCGAAACGGGCAAGCAGGCCGGCAGGTATCATTCATCACACAGACATATTGAACGAATTTTGCACATAATTGTAACTGGCGCTATTAGAATTATTGGACAGCCTGGTAGATCCTAGAATCCACCTCTTTCCTAGTTTTTTTTTTTTGCAAAACTGTTTTGTGTGACTGTTCTATTATACGAGCATGCAATCTCCATGCCGGCACCAGCTCGCTAGTTCACAAAGATTTAATAAAAATGAAATTAAAAGCGTGTCAGTGGAATGTTAGCACGTTGACGAACGTATGATCTTCGCGTGCGTGGAACCAATCGATTTTTTGCGTCGGAGCGTGACACGACATCGTGTCACACGGCTAACAGGGTGTGACACGGTCGTCAGCTCGTTAGTGTTCAGGAAAAGTAGCTTTTTAAAATTTTCCGTTGTTACAGTTTCCAAGTCCAGTGACAGGGAACGCTTTCTCCGTCTCGACTGCCTCAGGTGGCGAACCAAAGAAAATTGGGATAAGCAGCGCCAAAGGGGAATAAAGAGGTCTTACGAGGGGGTCAGACCAGTAATCATGTGGATTCGTTGACGGGCTTGGCGGCACGACGAAGAACTTTCGTAGCTTTAAAGTGCATTATTTCGGAAATTTCTTCTTTTTGGTTACTGTTAGCTTTGTATTAGGTTGTCCCATAAGTCCTCGCTGTTATTTCAACGATTCATTGCAGATTTCGCCGGCGGTCTCTTTTATAGCGCTGCATAGCATTCGAAAGAAAATGATTTGCTCTATCAGAGCATGTATTGCATTTCTTTTTTCATCCTGAACTTTGTCAATTTTTAGGTCGTTGAAGTGAAAAGTGAAAAGCGAAAGTGGACATCTGTGCAGTCGCTTCTCTCGCTTAGGTTTGGAATTTTTTGCGCAGCTTTTCATAGCATTTGGAAGATAATGTTCTGTACTATAAGAATATGTGTTGATCCTATTTTCTCACTTGCCCTTTATTGATTTTTAGGCCATCAAACTGGGATGTCCGAAGGAGGAGGGTTATTTTTACCGGCAGCTCCTGCTCCGTGGTTGGACTTTTTTGCTTGCTGTTATATGATGTTCGAAAGAGAATGTCTTGCTCTGTAAGAATTTGTGTCGCGTTCATTGGCTCAGGCTGATTTCTGTCGAATATCAACAGCTGAAGAAGGAGAAGGATTTGTTGGTGAAGACTATTTTTCTCTTTTTGGCGTTTTGTTGATATTCAATAGAAATCATTAAACGCGACACATATTCTTATAGAGCAAGACATTCTCCTTCGAATGACATATAACAACCCAACCCAGAAAGTCCAACCACAGAGCAGGAGCTGTCGGCAAAATAACCATCCTCCTTCGAACGCCCCAATTTGATGACCTAAAAATCAATAAAGGACAAATGAGCAAACAGCAGCAACACATATTCTTGTAGTACAGAGCAATGCCTTCCAAATGCTATGAAAAGTTGCGCAAAAAATTCCAAACCTAAGCGAGAGAAGCTACTGCACAGATGGTCACTTTTCACTTTTTCACTTTTCACTTCAACGACCTAAAAATTGACAAAATTAGGGATGAAAAAGAAATGCAATAATGCTCTGATAGAACAAATCATTTTCTTTTGAAAGGTATGCAGCGCTATGCAAGAGACCGCCGGCGAAATCTGCAGTGAATCGTTGAAAAACGGCGGGAGCTTATGGGACAACCTATAGTTTTGTCGGAAATGTAAGAATAGCTAACACTTGTTCTGACTTGGAATACTTTCTAGAAAAAACTACTGAATTACGGAATGTTTATACAAACAAAGGTTTAAATACTATAGGTTTAAAATTCATCAATTCAAAGATAATCTAAATATATTTTGCAGAAAACATTTGTTGAACGAAAATACACCAAAATAAAGTATCCTCCGAGTTTCTTATTTGATAAATCTTATATTGACGTAACCATTTTTTTAAAAACAGTGGTTGCGATACCGCCTTCTATTGTTTTTGTTTTATTACACTCTAATTTCGACACTGAGTATGTGTCGACTGATACACGATAATGATACGGCCAGTTCTGCCATGTGTGGAGTATAAATGAGAATTAGTGTGGGTACCATTATATATATATATATATATATATATATATATATATATATATATATATATATATATATATAAAACAGTCGAATGATATTCACTTTCTTATTTATAAATGTACAACTACGTAGTGCAGTTGTATTCAAAAATGGTAGGTCTTTCACTTATAATAATTTTAATACAGTAACTATAAACTTAACGAAAATAATTTTAAATACTTTAAGTTATACTTCATTGTTTATTCAATCAATTTCCTTTCTCTCTTTAAATACAGACAGATTTTAAAGATAACATATAATACGCTCCTCTTCTTCACTGAAGAGCCACGAGAGGAGCGTAGCACAAAGGCTCATCTGAAGACAGTGGCGAAACGAACCTTTTTACTTTTTATTTCTTTTATATCATGTAAAATTGTTTCGTTCATTTATAGTTTAAACTTTTAAAAATTTAACATTTTACACCTTTCCTTAATTTTTTTAAACTTTTCATTTGTTTTGTATTCTAGTATAATAAAAAATAGGCGTTATCTTTAGATGGGTACCTTTGTTCTTAGTTCGCAATGGATACTGGAATTTAATGAGATTAGGCGTGAATAGAGCAAAATGTGCCGGTAAAAATCGAAGAACAAAGGTTGAAAATCTGCTGCCAATGGGTTCTGTTTTGACAAATAAATTGTTCTCTCCGAGAGAAACCTCCAACTAACACGTGATGAAATTCATCTGTAGAAAAACAGGTTTTTGGATTTGAAGGTCGCACTTCATTCTTCGTTATCCTGCATCACATCGCTTTCAAAGCGTTATTTTCATAAATTTCTGAGGAAGCTTTCAGCAGAGAAATCACATCGTGTACAAGGTAATGAAAAATTTGCAAAATTTCCCAAGGTTCATAAGCTCTAACTGCCTAACTGTAGCGACTTTTTGGACAAAAACATGCTAAGAGTAAAAGCATTTGCCTGAATTTAGACGGTTTCAAAGTAAAGCGAACGAATTTATAACCAGTTCGGTCCGACCCAATAGATTGGTGGACTCACTATACATGTAACAAGCTCTGGCTTCATCAATGAGAGCAAAAAAACGCCATCTGTTTCCCAGTACCACCAAAAAACTGGGCCATTCTAGCAGGGCTTTGAACTTTTAATAATTTCAGCCCTGCATGAAGAAGATCAGCATCACGAATCCAAAGGAGGTCGATGAGGACATCACTCTTCCTCTCCACCCTCATACCACCTATAGCTTCGGCACGATTGAACTGGCGAACAAGTTTGAAGGCGAGGAGATTGACTGCCATAACTGAACACCTTTGTTTTAGTTGTCGATGCTTGTCACCAATCTACTGTATCCACGTGCCAATAAATATGTTCCGGTCACTGCAACTCTAATTTCGTGTTTCTATTAGGTTGTCCCATAAGTCCCCGCCGTTTTTTCAACGATTCACTGTGGAATATACCGGAACCGGTGTATTCTGCAAGTGTTCGTTAAGAGCATGAAGTGGCGGAACGTATCCAGGGGAGGTTTACGACCTGTTCCTGCGGATATACCAACGAGGCCCCAGAGCCATAAAACCGTGCCGGACGGAGAGTCCGAGGAAATCACGGTAGACACGCCTCCAGGAGAGTCCATAAAAAGCCCTCCCCAGTAGATCTGTACGCTTGTTTTTCCTGCTCTTGACCGCACTCCCATTTCGGTCCACGTAATTTATGAATTGCTGTTCTTTTGTCCTCTAATTACTCGTCCTTATAAACATTTCTTACTCATCCGCGTTTATTTTCTTGTGAGTACTGTATATCGGAACCGATATCAGTACAGTAATCGGAACGATTACAACGTACGACACTTAGTGTCCGACTTGGGGACCAATCCGATGACTTGGATCCAAGTTTCCGTTTCAGTGTCTATTGACAATGTCACACCCAACTGCCACCGATGCCATGGACGGAACCGTCATGGATCGGCTTGGCGAGAATACTCCACAGCCGTTGGAGGACTGGAATCAACTCGGAGTGAGTTGCCAGTTTGAGGATTTAAATGCTTCTTTCGGGAATATCCTAAAGCGGTTAGATAGCGCGCTAAGCGAACAGATCCGGAACTTAGCTTGCTCTAAACGGGCAAAAATTTTGGATGCTGTTAGAGGTACTATAGAAGGTACGCTCGAAATGGTAGATGCACGCTTAGGAGTAGGGATAGATGCTTTGGAAGCGACATTTTGCAATGAGATTGGGATGTCGCCTAATGAATTGCGCGAATTTTTGCCACAGGTTAACGCGCATAGCCAAGCACTCTGTGATTTAGCATTGACACTGGGGTGCGAAATTGACCAAGTTAAGGAACGGGTAATTTCTAAGAGTAACGAGGTTCTGAAATTGCAGAGCAGCATAGACAATTTGAAATCGCAGCTTGAATACGAGTTGTCTGAAAAGGAAAAAATGGTGAAGTGCCATAGAAACCAGTTGAGACTTTTGCGGGAAGAAGCTGCAAGTTTTGGAACTGGGATAACGCGGTCAGTGGCTGGATCCAGTCGTGAACCGACACCCGCAGGTGAGAACGGCAACAGAGTTAGTGAATGGCGTGCGGTTCGCAGCCACTACACTTCGTTTAAAGGCGATCATGTGCATAACTTTGTTCAGGGACGGATCGCGTCCCTAGCCGTGAACGCTGGACGACGTTGCGAGCCAACGGAAGCGTCTCGCGCCTCATCACGACTGTCCTCGCCGGAGTCTTCCCGAGGATCAGTGAATGGGGAGTCTCCCAGTACTTGCTCGGACCCGAGCATTAGGTATGGGAGAAACCCTGCGGATGCAGTAAGTGACATATTCACTGTATTTAGGGAAGTTTTTAAGGCTCAAAGCGTAGCCAATGTTCCCAAATACGACGGGAAAAGCTCCTTGACCGAATTTTTACGTGGGTTAGATGTTAAATTCCCAGTAACAGTTTGGCAAGATTCTGATAGGCGGGATATCCTGGTAAATCATTTGTCAGGGACCGCGCTTTCACTTTTTAAGGGTTTACCACAGAATGTTCGAGAGGGAACATATAGTGGGGTAGTGCGTGCTTTAAAAATGGCTCGAAGGAATCCTTGTGAACGCCTAAGAAATGTAAGGGAGTGGGATCAGCTCAGTAAGACGGAAAGTGAGTCCATTGTAGATTTTTGCTACAGGATGGAGGATCTTTCCAGGAGAATCCACCCTAGTACAGAATGGGACTTTATCAGAGGGTCAAAACTGTACTCTTGCCTTCAACATTGGAAGAGTTCTTATTATATATTGGCCGCCTTAGATGCGCCGGAAGGTGACATATACGAGGAGGTTAAGAAAGTAGCTCTACGGTTGGAAAAGCTCCAAGATGAAACTCAAAAGGTATCAGGTAATTACCACAACCACTTCAAGAGACCTATCGATTGTAGCTCAATCGATAATGGTTCACCCGATGGCGAGGAATCAACCAGTAATGCGCACCGGCTACGGGGTCAGCAGGCAACCAGGCCCTCATTTAAGTGTTTTACTTGTGGAGAATCTGGGCATATAGCATCAAATTGCCCAATAAAGATAGTGATGCGCCAGGAGTTAGCAGTAGGGGCAGAATGAATGGCAATGGTCGTAATCGTGCACAAAACCGAACAGCGGGTGGAATTTCACTTGTTTCGGAGCTGGAGGGCTGGTGTAAGAGTGTTCAACGTAAGGAACGCTTTCAAAGCAAGCAGCCGCGAGCTGCTTGCAGACCGTGCAGAAGAAGCGAGGATCACCAAGACCGGGAGCGCTCTGGTTATGCGAAAGAACGGAAAACTGGTTTCTCGCCAGTTGCGAATGGTAGTGGTAAGGACCCGGAATTGAATAAAATTAGGCGCCGAAAGCGCTGGAGGAGGAACAGAATGAATTCCCCTACGGTGAAAAATATCAGTGTGATTTACTTCTACAATTCTAGTATCACACACGACGACACCTCTTGCGCCTACTGGACAAGCCGATCTGCAGGAAAGGATGAGGAAACGCGGCGAAGGCAGCAACGACGAAGCCACTAGCAATCTCCTCGAAAGCTGCATAATTTCGCTCCATTATCTCTAAGAATTTACCTTTTTCTTTGCCGTTGTGACTAAAACGCAAGAGCTTGATAAACGCACGAACGTTGCATTATAATATTGCCATGTTCCCATTTTTCTGAGTTTTCCTTTTTGGCCGGCCTTAAAAGCATCATTACCCTATGTGATCACTTTGGAAGGAGAAGTTATAGGTCGTCGGAAAGATGATTTCAAGCTGGTATGGACCCATACCAACTTATGACCAGTGCAAGTTTGATCTGCGGTTAGTAGATGAACACTGGTGCTTCAGAGACCACTGGGTCTCACTTTATTTTGGAAAGCGTGAGCGGAGCCGCTCGCTAAGAAGCGACGGAAGTCGTCGCTGTAACTGCTCAGAAAGCAATGCAGACGAATTATAGTAGACTCGTGCATTATAGAAGCCAGTCTTTTAAACCTTCCTTTGGAAAGTGCGAGCGGACCCGCTCCTCTAAAAGCGACAGAGGTCGCTGTAACTGTGTAGAACGTTCGGGCTGCGGTGGGCAGACGAACTGCAGTGCTCTTGTGCTTCCCCACCAAAGAGTGAGCGGAACCGCTCATTGAGACGCGAGTGACGGAGGTCGTTGCTCATGTTTTTTTAGCGCAGTGGAAGCGCTTGTTCCTCTGAGGGCCCCCATGTGGAATATACCGGAACCGGTGTATTCTGCAAGTGTTCGTTAAGAGCATGAAGTGGCGGAACGTATCCAGGGGAGGTTTACGACCTGTTCCTGCGGATATGCCAACGACGGCCCCAGAGCCATAAAACCGTGCCGGACGGAGAGTCCGAGGAAATCACGGTAGACACGCCTCCAGGAGAGTCCATAAAAAGCCCTCCCCAGTAGATCTGTACGCTTGTTTTTCCTGCTCTTGACCGCACTCCCATTTCGGTCCACGTAATTTATGAATTGCTGTTCTTTTGTCCTCTAATTACTCGTCCTTATAAACATTTCTTACTCATCCGCGTTTATTTTCTTGTGAGTACTGTATATCGGAACCGATATCAGTACAGTAATCGTAACGATTACAACGTACGACACTTAGTGTCCGACTTCACTACAGATTTCGCCGGCGGTCTCTTGCATAGCGCTGCACAGCTTTCGAAAGAGAATGACTTGCTCTATCCGAACATGTATTGCATTTCTTTTTCCATCGTGAATTTTGTCAATTTTTAGGTCGTGGAAGTGAAAAGTGAAAAAGTAGCCATTTGCGCACTTGTTCTTTCCGCGTAGATTTGTAATTTTTTGCGCAGTTTTTTATAGCACTTGGAAGACAATGTTCTGTACTACAAGAATATGTGTTAGTGCTATTTGCTCATTTGTCTTTTATTGATTTTTAGTCCATCAAATTGGGAATTCCGACTTTTCCGTCAGAAATTTTACCAAAACTCCGGTTCTGTGGTTTTGCTTGATATTATACGTCGCTTGGAAGAGGATGTCTTGCTCAGTAAGAATTTGTGTCGCTTTATCGGCTCACGCTGATTTCTGTCGAATATCAACAACTGAAGAAGGAGAAGGAGTTGTTGGTGAAGACGATTTTTCTCTTTTTGGCATTTTGTTGAAATTCAGCAGAAATCAATAAACGCTACACATATTCTTATAGAGCAAGACATTCTCTTTCGAATGGCATATAAAACCAACCCAAAAAGTCCAACCACAGAGCAGGAGCTGTCGGCAAATATAACCGTCCTCCTTCGGACGTCTCAATTTGATGACCTAAAAATCAATAAAGGACAAATGAGCAAATAGCACTAACACACATTCTTGTAGTACAGAACATTGTCTTCTAAGCGCTATAAAAACTGCGCAAAAATTACAAACATAAGCGGAGAGAGCAAGTGCGTAAATGGCTACTTTTTCACTTTTTCACTTTTCACTTCAACGACCTAAAAATTGACAAAAATCAGAATGAAAAAAGAAATGCCATACATATTCTGATAGAGCAAGTCATTCTTTTTCGAAAGCTATGCAGCGCTATGCAAGAGACCGCCGGCGAAATCTGCAGTGAATCGTTGAAAAAAACGGCGGGGACTTATGGGACAACCTAATATTAGGTTGATAGAAAACTATTGCAACACAAGCACAGCAATTTTACAATACAGTGCAATCAGTCCACATATATTCCCCATCCGAGTCTATGATCCTGCCCATCTTTCAGGCAACCGTTCAATTCATTTCCGCCAGAATTCCGAGGGCTGTGAGGCAAAAAATTCAGAATCCTCCATTTCCAGTCGACGTCGATCATCGGACTCTCTACCGCGAAGATGCTGCTTGAGAGCATTGAACAGGTGGCAGTCAGAAGGAGCGAGGTCTGGTGGATGAGCAGAACTTCCCAGCCTAACTTCTGGATTTTCTCGCGACCCACTTTTGCGACATGAGGACGCGCGTTGTCGTGCAGCAGGTGGACATCTTCCCGTTCTGGACGTTTTTCGCACATGGCGTCGGCCAAGCTCTGGAGCTGGGTAGCGTAGACAGATGCTGTGACTGTGGTATCACTATCCAGCAACTCCCAGTAAAGCATGCCTTCTGAGTCCCTCCATCAAGGTAGAAGCACCTTCTTTTCGTGGTGTCCACGTTTCGTTTCGTTTTTGGAGCCGGTTCTCCGCGTGGGAGCCATTGGCTCTTGCGGGTGTGGTTAACATGAAGAACCCAGCTTTCATCACCAGCAGCAATCTCCTTCAGAAAGTCCATTCTGTGCGGGCGAAGAAGCAGCGACTCAGCAACACTGATTCGGCATGCCTTGTCAGAGTCCAGCAGCTTATGTGGTATACCCAAAACGACAACACTTTGCGGTACCCAAGGATCTCCAGTTGCCTCACGACGGTGCTCTGCGTACATCCGAGTGTCGCCGCCAATTCGCCAGTGGGCCGGTCACGTTATATTAGGTTGTAACGAATTAAATGGCACTGGCTCGCGCCATTTTTTGGCGCGTCTTTACGCGTTTGATCAAGAACAAACCGTAACATGTGGCATTTCATTTAGAAGCGCAAACTTTGCTCTACCGCGAGTACCAAATTTTCTATGTAAAAGTGGGAAAACTTTAGAGTTTTATTGACTTTTTTGCAGATGGACAAGGGGGTAATCCGAGGCATTTACTTGTATGAATTCAAGCTGGGCACTACAGCTAAGGAGGCGGACGAGAAGATCAGCGCCGCATTCGGTCAAGGATGTTCCACAATTCGGACGGCGTATCGTTGGTATCAGAAGTTCCGGAATGGAGATGCGAGCTTGGAAGAACATGAAGGTCGTGGGAGGCATAGTGATGTTGATGAGGACAAGCTGAGAGGTGTGGTAGAGGAGGATCCACACAAAGGTACCAGGGAGATAGCGAAGGTTCTTGGCGTCAGTCACAACACAGCTGCCCGGCATCCGAAGGAAACTGGAAAGACCAAAAAGCTGGAAAGATGGGTGCCTCACGAGCTGTCTGAGCAGCAAAGAAACCGACGGTATGAGATCTCGTCCGCACTGCTTCTACGGAATGAAACGGACCCATTCCTTGATCGAATCGTAACCTGTGACGAGAAATGGATAATGTACGACAACAGGCGACGATCGGCACAGTGGGTGGACAGCGATGAGAGCCCCAAGGTTTTTGCGAAGCCGGAATTGCACCAAAAGAAAGTAATGGTGACAGTATGGTGGTGTTCGCTGGGAATTATTCACCACAGCTTCCTCCCTCCCGGTGAATCCATCACGGCAGAGAAGTACTGCATTGAAATTGAAGAAATGACGAAAAAGTTGAAGGATATCCGGCCGGCCTTGGTGAACCGAAGGCGAGTTCTCCTTCTGCACGACAATGCTCGCCCCCATGTAGCACGAATGACGTTGCAGAGATTGAATGAGCTGAGCATTGAAACTCCACCACATCCTCCGTTTTCTCCCGACCTCTCCCCAACAGACTACCATTTCTTCGAGCATCTTGGCGACTTCTTGGTAGGGAAAACATTCAAATACCAACAGGATGCCGAAAGTGCCTTCGAAGATTTCGTCAATTCCAGAACTTCTGATTTTTATGCTACTGGGATAAAAAAGCTTGGGTCAGGTTGGCAAAGTTGTGTAGAATCAGAAGGTTTTTATTTCGATTAATAAACTTGCCTACAAGCCGAGATATTAACTGTTTAAATTTACAGCGGTTCAGTGCCATTTATTTCGTTACAACCTAATTCGTTCGACTGACACAGTGGGTCGTAACTAAATGCATTCCATGGGTTCATTCAGTTAACAGATCGTCGGAACCAGGGGTGTGCATGAATTGAATTCGAAATTTCGCGAATAGTAAACCGTAAAAAGTTCGAAAAAATCGCCGTAAGTCGTAGAATTATAAACCATAAATCGTGGTTACGCACACTCTTGGTCGGAACTCCTTGAAAGAGTTGTTGTTACGTTCTTTCGGAAATACTAATTCTAGACGAGTGACGATGTCTGTGACCCTCGATGGAGGAGAAGGTGTTGGTTCACTTTGGCACGTGACAATTGTGCATGGATAGTTGCTGACGAGAAGTCGAACTGATCAACGATCACCAGGACAAGTAATGGAACACTAACAAATAGCTGAAATGGGTTCAGAATGTGCGGCCAATATCCGCAATACCAAAAGTCCTCTGAAAAGGGGTGCCGTAGCATTCAGAAGAACAGCAAAACGAGAGCGGATCGAGCAGCTCCACCTGGATTCCATCGTGAGCGATTCAGATGGCATCCAGATGTGATATGCAGACACTTTTTAAAGAACTTTTGGAACAAATCTTCACTACACACTCAATAGGCCTGCAACATCGTCCACCATCAATCGTACCTTCCATACCTTGATCTCGTAACTTCAGCACCAGGAACGATGGCTGTTGCCCAACAAGTGCAGTTCGAACGCTCATTAGTATTCCATCAAATTGCCTAATGAGGTACTATGCCACCCGGGGTGCGAAAATTGAAGGTAATTTTAGCGTGCAATAATAGGATAAGAATCGCAAGTGAGCCATGAGGGGATGAGTGGCTTCTGACGACGTCAGAGATACGCCTCGTGTCGTCTCCACGGCGACCGTCACGAGAACTAATCACAATAGCCGGGAATCAGCGCAGTGCATCAGACGAGGTTCTAAGCGAATGGAAACGCTCCATTGAAAAAAAGATGTTGTTCTTGAGTATAAGCAGAATTCTGATCATCTGTGGCTAATCGCGCAGCGAAAACAAGGGTTCCAATCAGAAATGACCGCATATGTAAGTTCCATAACAGCAATAACAATAACAAGTAACGGAATTAGAAAACTAAAGGATAAAGGACGGCATTACTCAATCCCCTTTGGGATGCGCCACGCATTCTACTTCTACGGTATGTCGTGGAGGCGAGTTGAATGCGTATTTGGCCATACAATGACTTGCGGTGGCCAGCCGATGAACAAGTCAGCGCAGATTCCTTATCCTTCGCAGACAAGTCTGGTAAGGTTCTGGCGGTGTATGTGCGACCGCTTTTCGTTCGTTTATTACTGAATCAGTATTCAAGCTTCATCGCTGGCAGAACCTTCTCAAATCAGGGCCACACAAAAACAGCTTTTCTGAAATTTTTCGCGTCTCGACCGCCAGTTTTTTCTCGCTAAAAGAATTAATCAACAGGAATCACGTTGGAAACAGTGTGCTGATTCCAATGGTTCTTATTTCGACTGAATTCGGAGAGTATGAAGGAAGTTATGATCGTTTGAAGTGGACAACATAAACCACCAGAGCTTTCCGGACAACCTAATGTACTAGTAAAGTGTTGGAAGCATTAGTTGGAAAATTTCACAGAAACCTTTTTGTATAATTTTATATACCGTTCAAAAGGAAATGAGCTGCTCCGTCATAACGTTTGCTTCAGTTTTTTTCAATTTATTTATTTATTTATTTTGTACGTGAACAATCACGCAGGTTAAAACGATAACAAACAAACAGACAAACAGAAAAGATCATGTTAATGAACAGGAAAACACCGATTGCAATAACTAGTACGAACACCAACAACTCGGCAAGCCATTAAGAAGCTTCTTGGAGATACCGGTCAATAAGCCTTTTGTACTGCCTCAGTGAATTTGGCACAACGATTTTCATAGAGAACTTTAGGAACTCAGAGCCAGCCTGATGTGTAGAAAAAGCCGATCTTACAATAGTTCTAGCTCTCGGTATTTGTATCTTACTTTGACCACCTCTAGTGCTGGAGGGTGATAAAGGATAAAAAGGATAAAGGACGGCGTTACTCAACCCCTTCTGGGATGCGCCAGCGCATTCTACTTCTACGGGACGTCGTGGAGGCGACATGAATGCGTACCTGGCCATACAATGACTTGCGGTGGCCAGCCAATGAACAAGTCAGCGCTTTATCCTTAACAGACTAGTCTGGTACCAATTCGCCGACCCCGGAGGGATGGAAAGCTTGGTTGGCCTGGGCGGGAAATCCGAACCAGGAACCTGGTATCGGGTGCACGCGGCAGTCGTGCCTCCTCCGACTGCGCTACACGCGCCCCGCTGGGGGGTGATACAGTATAGAAATCTCGGAGGCAAAGGCCCAAAGTGCCATTTATCAACCTATACATTGTGATTAAATCGTATCTTCTTCGGCAAGCAAGAGACTGCAACTTGAAGATCTTGTTCCTTTCAGCGGCAGGAGGAGTAATGGTGTAATCACAGCCGTGTACTCTTACCCAGAGCTTTCTTGTAAAACTGTTTTGCATGGACTTCAGCATAGCGATATTACGTTTATAATTAGGACTAAACATAGTGGTGCCATACTCAAGCACAGGTCAGACATATGCTTTGTAGCATAGCAGCATGTGGATGACTGAATTTGTTTTTAGCGACTTAAATATGCTATGCACAATCCTATGCCCTCTCTTTGCTATCGATTCGCAATTTCTTTATATGACATTGTAGAGTCTAGAATAAATCCCAGGTCACGCAAAGTAGTCGTACTCCTAAGCTGAACTTCACCAAGGTGATAGATCTTTCTCTTAACTTGCTCACCAAGGTGTAGTACTTGGGATTTTTGCCCTGATAGTGGAAGGTTCCACCTTGCTGACCAATCCACAATAGTATTAATTGCAGATTGAAGAGCAACATGGTGTTCACACGGACGATATTTTTGTAAATTTTTATATCATCAGCAAAGACTTTGCAGGATACACCATATTGATCGATCAAATAGGGAATCTCAGATGTGTAAATATTGAAAAGAATTGGAAAGAGGACACGTCCTTGAGGGATACCGCTAGTAGCCGGAAGTGGTTCAGAAAATGATTCGTTGACTCTAATTTGAAAAGATCTAATTGTTATACAGTTTCTTATCCAATTAGTTATTCTAGGATAGATACCAATATTTTCAAGCCGGAAGATAAGCTTGTTCAATGGAACTTTATCAAAAGCCTTCATAAAATCAAAGTAGACAACGTCTACATCAGTTCTTTCATCGAGAGCTTGGGTCCATTCATTTAACGTTGACAACGTTAATGTCTCAGTAGACCAAGAAGTTCGAAAGCCATGTTGATTTTCTGGAATCAGAGAGTTAGATTCCAGGTAATCAACGAGAGCAGATTTTAGGGATCTATCCTAGTCCGGGGGGGGCCACATAACTAAAAAGTATGTAAAAAATCGACTTGGGGCGTACCGAGCGACTCCTACGGAGCACGATACAACCTAAAACAAAGGAAAACACGAACGGATTAATAAAAAAATGAAATCGCCGCGGTTTGACAACCGTATCGGCGGGCACAGAGTGACGCAATGGAGTCATGCCGCGTGCTGACCACCGCTTGACATGTTAGAACCAGGATATAATATGGTGAGGAGGGCGCTAAAGCCACCTAGCGCGTGCTGACCGTCGCCTGACATGTTATAACCAGGATCTAACATGGTGAGGAGGGCACATAACTTCACCCACTTACAACAGCGGCGAAAACATTTATTTTTTCCTCTTTTTTTGCTCGCGAATTTTTCTGGTTTAGGTTCTATCGTGCTCTGTAGGAGTCGCTCGGTAAGTCCCAAGTCGATTTTTTACATACGCTTTAGTTATGTGGCCCCCGGACTAGGATAGATCCGATTTTAGCTTTCTCTCGAATACCCTAGCGAAAACTGAAGCGATGCTTATAGGACAACAGTTACCAACAAAATGGTGCGGCATTTTCTTTGAAATCGGAGAAATGAAGGCATGTTTCCATAGAGTAGGTACTTCACCTGACATGTAGCTAGCATTAAATATATGCTCTAGTGGGTAGGATATGGCGATGGCAATTCTGCGGATAAAGTACGACGGTACTTCATCCGGAGTTACAGTATGTGTCGCAGGTAGGCTAGATGACTCTTTGTAAATTGCTTCCTTATAAAACCAGATTGAGTTTTCCAAAGTGCATGGAGAGCTCCTTGTACTAAAACAGTCATTGTTGACCGGAACGCTTGAATATGCTTTATGAAAATGTCTAGCTAGCCTAGTTGGTTTTGCTTCGATTTTTGCCAAGGAGATGAATTGCTCCATCTAACGTTTGTTCCAGTTTTTTTTTTCAATTTCGATTTTTGCCAATTTTTAGAATACTAAAGTGGAAATTCTCAAAAAAAGAAAAAATGACCTTCGCCAACAGCACCTTCTCTCTGTTTACGTTTGAGATTTTTGCATAACGTTATACACCTTTGAAAAAAAGATGGTTTGCTCTAAAAATCTTACGTGGGTCTCTTCGGCCATTTTAATTTTCATTAAATTGCAGGAAAATAATGCGGAGACTCCAGAAGACATAAATTAGTTTAACGAAGAGCTCATCCTCTTTTGTTCACTCGATTTAAAGATCTAATTCGAGACGACCAAAGAACTAAACAGATCTTTTGATAGAACGAGACATTTGCTGTCAAACGACAAATGACTCTCTGCGAAAAACATTGAGCAAACAGGAAAAACTGTTGGTAAGTTTTCACTTTCTCCTTTATAAAGACATTCCGCTAAGATTAACGAAAAATGAACGGAAACAACCAATATGTACATGCTCTTGTGGTGAGAATTATGTTCTGTCAAACAGTACATATAAGCAAAAAGCAAACTCAGACGTAGGCAGAAAGAAGGCGCATTTTTCTTTTTTGTCCTTTCATTTTAATGACCTGAAAATTGACAAAAATCGAAAATGAAAAAAAAGTGAAACACATTTTCTGATAGGGCAAGCCTTTCTCTTTTGAAATTACGCAAAAAAGAACCTTCAGACAAATTCAGAATAGGGAATCTTTATAAAACGAAGCTAACTTACAAGGGACAGGTCTGAAGCGTATGTCTGAACGGGGAGAGCCAATCATATAGGGAGAATCCCCAACCCGCAATTAGCATAAAAATGTGTTTATTCTTTGCCGAGTCGTCAAACCCAAGGAGTAGGGGGTCACAATGAGATACGGCGCAACACGCGTTTAGGGTCTTGTAGGCCCGCGATGCCTCCGCCGGCAAGCGGCTCGGAGCACGGTGGAAGTGACGTTGCTTCATGTGAGGAAGGTCGGGGGTTCGGTTCCTCCGAGCTGATTCATTTTTGCATTTCGACTGACTGGTTGAGATTTGGTGGTTCTGACGTCTGTTCCATTTTCGGACGTTTTTCTTCCTAATTTTCCAGCTTCGTGGATTATCGGAAAGCGTTCGACTCTGTGGAAATCAACGCCGTTCTGAACGCGCTTGTGCACGCTGGTATACTATCGCCCTACATCCGACTTCTCGACGAATGCTTCTCGAATACATCGACCACCATCCAGCTGTTCGATCGAAGGCTTAAAATTCCTATCGGGAAAGGAGTACGGCAGGGAGACACGATTTCTCCCAAGCAATTCACAGCGGCACTCCAGGATGCCATGAAGGACTTGAACTGGGACGACAAAAGCTACCTTGTCGACGGTAAACGGATGAGCAACCTTCGCTTCGCCGACGATATTGTTCTCATCTCTACCAGCACGGCAGAAGTCGAGGAAATGCTGAACGAGCTCAATGTGGCAGGTATGAAGATTGGATTGGACATGAATATGTCCAAAACGCAGTTTATGGTCAACCATTGGTGTGACACGGGACTCGTAAGGTTAAATGGAGTCGCTCTGCAACAGGTCGACTCCTACGTCTCCTACGTCTATCTGGGAAGAGAGCTGAACATGGATAACGACCTCGCTCCTGAAATCGCCCGCAGGAGACGCGCAGCATGGGCAGCCTTCAGTTCGATTCGCGAAGTCACCGATCAGGTCAAGGATCCCGGCCTCAGGGCCTCGATATTCAACGCCTCTGTACTGCCTGCGACGTGTTACGCGACGGAAACCTGGCCCGACAACAAGACAATCGCCAGAGCGATGCAAACTACGCATCGTGCACTGGAGAGATGTCTCCTGAGGACAAGCCTTCGCCAGCAATGGCAGGAAGGCCTACGAAGCTCGGAGCTACGGGAGAAGTCGCAATTAGCAGACCCGCTGCAGTACATGAAGAAGTCCAAATATCGCTGGGCCGGACACCTGCTTCGACGAAAGGACGATAGATGGAGTCTCCGTGTCACAGAATGGCTCCCGAGAGACCATAAGAGACCAATGGGACGACCGATGGGCAGACTCATTCTCAAGATCTTTCAGAGAGCGGCGTCTGCCTCACTGGATGCAAGCAGCCAGAGATCGAGCGGTCTGGAAGAGTTGTGGTCCCCGCTGAGAAGACCTCCAGCCGACAAAAGGACCATCAAAGTATCAAAGTAAGTAAGTAAGTAATTTTCCAGCTGAATGCTGTGGTATTCAACATGGTGATGTATAAATGATCAGCACCAGTGATACACAGGTGCAAAGTGCATGAAGCAGCAGTGGGCACAATACGGGCAGCGTATAGAGGCACAGGCTATTCACAATCTGTTTCCATACTGGACCAATGACCTCGGGAAAGAACCATCCTGCTTTGATCTTCAAAAGAGACCAGGATGTGACGACGGAGGTGGTTCAAATGAGAAACGCGGTCTGTGGATCCCGCAAATTAAGCTGAACGGCATCGATACACTCTTTCAGTCATCTTTGCCTGTCACCTGGAAATCAGAGGTCCGCTGAAGGTTTTCTAGAACCTAACACCAACAATGTCCGCCGACGGTCGAGTGGTGATCCACCTGCTCACGCTGAGGTGTGGCCCACCTTTAGATAAGGGACCTCTGAGCGAAGAAATCAAGCTGGCCGAACGGACGGCCAGCATACTCAAGGACTTCGATGCACATCAACTCGAAGTTGACGAAGATGTTGTGTTTAAAAAACCGGTCAGAAATGGTATAGACGTCAGAATCCACCAAATCTCCACCAGTCAGTTTAAATGCAAAAATGCAGCAATGCAGAGGAATCGAACTCCCGACCTTCCTCGCATGAAGCAACGTCACCTCCACTGCTCTCCGAGCCGCTTGCCGACAGAGGCGTCGCGGGCGTATAAGACCTCCAAACGCGTGCTGCGCCGTATTCCATTGTGACTTCAAGAACCCTCTACTCCTTGGGTTTAACGATTTGGCAAAAAATAAACACACTTTCATACTAATTGAAGCGTGGGGATTCTCCCTATATGATTCGCTCTCCCCGTTCAGACCTACGCTTCAGATTCTTCCTCTTCGAGTTTCCAACATAACAGACTGCTTCCCAAAATCATGTGAGAAACCCTGTCTAACAGTAGTGTCAGAAATTCAGCGGAAGAGAGTAGATATGTCCATCAAAGATCGCCCGATTTAGAATTAAAAAGCTTCCCAAGACCGGAACAGTCTCGAACACAGGAGCTTAATTTCCTCCACCGCATTACGATCCCCGTGATGAACTAAACAGTACAACGACGAGGTACGGTAGGACATGCACCTGAATTTTTATATATCCTGAGGCTTAATAATTGCACTGAACTTACTTTCCTCCACGACATTAGGACCAAATGCCCTCTTCAAAGTTACAGTGACAGCTAGTTCAAAGTTTCTGGCAATATCCCCTTCAAAATTAGCTTTCCCTCAGAGTGAAAATTAGGAATAAATGAGTTCTTGGCAACATAGGTTTTTTTAAATTTCAGTATGGATAGAGAAAGCCTTAATCACTTTCGAAATGAGCCACCAACGTGGTATCCTTTTCTAAGAAATTTGGTATCAATTAGCTGACCCAAAATGAGCAAAATGTTTGGTTGGCCTGGGCGAGGTTCGAGCCAAGAACCTTGAGTCGGGCTGCATACAACAGCCGGCGCGCCTCCTCCGACTGCGCTACTACTCACACCGTTCAGTAAGAAGCACACCTAGAGAAGAGGGAGTGAGGAACAAGAATACTTCAATGACAGTTATATACTTCGCCATGTTCATCAGAGCACAAACTAGAAAACGGTTCAAAGGTTTTCCGACGGAAATTCACGGATAGCCTTACTGCCTATGCGTTTTCGACAACGAAAAGCTGTAGAGTGAGAGCTAAGAACACTTAGAACGACGAATACGAGGTGGAAACCGAGTGACTTCAGCGGAATCAGAAGAGAAGACGGGTCGAGGTGGTTGGCGAAGGTGGCCTGCCTGACCTGCACCGGACCACCCCGGATCAATCGCGGATTGCGCGCCAATTCCCCTTCTGTTCCGCCGACCGACCCCGGAGCACCCCCGATGGCGACGGGTCGACCAGAATCATTACTCGCGTTCGCCCAGCTGTGAAAAACGAAAAAATCCGGGAGGGCAGTTTCGGATCCGCGTCCGACTTCGGAAAACTTCCCGCTTTCGAGGGTTTCTAACGCAGAATTCACAGGAAAAGGAAAAGGATAAAGGGCGGTGTTATTCAATCCCCTTTGGGATGCGCCACGCATTCTAGTTCTACGGGATGTCGTGGAGGCATGTTGAATGCGTATTTGGCCATACAATGCGGTGGCCAGCCGATGAACAAGTCAGCGCTCTATCCTTCTCAGACAAGTCTGGTACCAATTCACCGACCCCGGAGGGATGGATGGCTTGGTTGGACAGGGCGGGAAATCCGAACCAAGAACCTGGTATCGGGTGCAGGCGACAGCCGGCGCCTCCTCCGACTGCGCTCCACGCGCCCTTATTCACAGGAATACCCGGAAAAACCAGAAAAGTTCTTATTTAGCTCCACGAAATAATCATATTATGTAATAATGCTCTAACAGCTATGGATCGGCGCCATTGCAAAATTTAGTCTCAAAATAGCAAAAATTGTCATAAAATCCAGGAAATTAGTGAAAAATGTGGAAAAATATTCGCCGATCGGCGTGGGAGTTAAGTGATTATGGTAGCCAACGGGCCGCTTCACAACAAGTTGGGAGTTTCGATCAAGCCATCAATATCGATCGATGTTATCGATATTTTGAGCGGTGACATTGGTTTTCTCTTAGGATTGACCGATCGAGGTGGGAGTTGCGTGATTATGGTAGCCAACGGGCCGCTTCACAATAAGCTGGAAGTTTCGATCAACCCATCAATATCGATCGATGTTATCGATATTTTGAGCGGTGATATTGGTTTTCTCTCAGGCTTGATCGATCGAGGTGAGGGTTGCGTGACTATGATGACTGACGGGAGGGCTTCACAGTAAACGGGCAATTGTATCAGGCAATTAATATAATAATATCGATCGATTCGATGAGGCGACCAATATCGATCGATGTTATCGATATTTTGAGCGGTAATATTGGTTTTTTCTCGGAGTTGACCGATCGAGGTGGGAGTTGCGTGATTACGTTGGCCGACGGAAAGTCTTCGCAGCAGGCTAGCATTTGAATCAGGCAACCAGGATCGATCGCAGGCAATTAATATCGATTGATATTATCGATTTGTCGACACAAAATAGAGCCTAATTACTTTACTATAAATAATTAATAATAATTAAATAGTTCATTGTACCGGTAGAATGATAAGAAGAATGACAAGAATGAAAATGATAAGAAGCTCCAGGAAACCTTAGATGTCTGTGAAATATTGTTGAATAGAAAAGCTTCTTCTCGCTAAGATGGACTACAATTAGGAATTACTTCCAGTTTCGGTTAAATTTCTAGATTTTTGTCTCGGTTTTAGCTTCTGATACAACCGTGATACATTCTTCACCCAGAAAATTTGGTTTTGGAACCAGACCGGTCGACTCTAAAAATTGGCCACTACTCCATTAATAATAGACTAAAGAGTGAAAATTTTCTGAGCTCTTCTCCAATGTATGTCGTGCTGTTGAATTCGTTGTACTGAAATCGACGAGGATTCTGGTCCTTTAAAACAAGCTCTTTTTCTTCCCAGGACTCACCGTAGACAGAATTTTTCCTTCACACACAAGTGATGTCAGTAGCCAATGAGCGGCGAGCAGCGCAACGCGACCGCGCGCGTGAGAACTGTTGCCGTCGACCATGAACACGTCCATGAAGACGAATTGCTCCTCCTTCAGAACTGAGTACTGTCACGGATCTTAGCGGTCATCATCGGAGGAGAAATTTAGCCTCATTTAGCGTCAAACAGAAGCAGTTTCAGTAAAAATGTGCCCCAATTTTTGGGCGAACACGCTTGGAGGCTCCTTGCGTCGATGTCGAGAAAGTGGGCAGCATCGGATGGTAGTCGCGCGCCAGCCAATCATACCCGAGCAGAGTACCGCCCGAATGCATGCCGGCCAATCGGGCTGCCGACCATCTATGACCTTCTGGTCGGCACGTCTATTCAATGCGTCCTCACTGGGTGGCGCATTCCCATCTGCCAATGTTGCCCACATTCGCGACATGGACTGACCTTCTCAACCATTATCCACAACATCAAGAAACACTTGAGGACCTTGTCAGAGCTAAAGAGACATTTTCCGAATGCCTTCTGATCGTCTTATAGAAAACATTGCCTCGATGACCCAGAAGAATATTTATTCGGACAGGAATTATTCCACAGATGAGGACAATTTGGAGAGCATGCACACGGAATTAAGAGACATATAGACGCACTAGAGAAGTACTAGAAGTTTGTGAAGCAATCCAAGGGGCAAATGTGCGGACACAGCCCTGATGGGAGTGGTTGTCGCAGTCGATGCAGTGGATTCGTGAAGATCACACGTGAAAATGTTTCAGATTCTCTGGACACATCGACATCTCCGCTAAAGACGAGAGATAAGGATAAAAATCACATTTAAATGGAAAGATTGGTGACGAGAAGGCAAGCGGGAGAGCTGTTTCTTTCATTGCAACGGGCACAATCAAATCTTTTTTCCAAAAAAGAAAACGAAATGAAAGAAAAGCTGTGGGGTGTGTGTTTGCCTCACCGAGAATTCTGTTAAGTATCACATCGTACATAGTTGTACGCCAGCACAACGACTACAGAAGAACGTTAGAGTTAATCGTCAGCTCAGTAAATGCCTCAAAAGACATGGGAAATGTACAAATCACAACGTGGACAGTAATTGTCGAGAATGAAACAAGAAGAAGTCAGTAAACGGAGCAGCCTCGATGTATGTGCACGGACGTCGTTATCACAGAACCCGCTCGGAACGGGGTCACAGTGAAGCGCGAAGGAACACATTCGTTCGCACCTCTGTACCCAGTATTATGCCAGTAGTAGTAGAAGACCATGTTGGCGACCCCGTTCCGTATACGTCCGTGTTCGTTGCCTTCAGCATCGTTGGTCAGTTAGGACAGCGCCAGCTCGTCGTCTCAGCCCCATCGCAGAAACGACGTCGGTAGGTACGACGTCAGACGCGCGGATAACGACGTTGGCGACGACGACGATGAGTGGGCGGATGGAGGTGTGCTAGCGGCTGAATTTGTCGTGGCTGCTCCGTCGCACCGTCAACTCGATGGCTTGGATTGATCGCCTGAAAAACGTTCGTGTAGGATATGCTCATCGGGAACTACAGTGTATTTCGAGTGCATTTTCGCCTTCAATTTTTAAAAAGAATACGTATCAGCCACAGTTTATACTTGCGCGGCCGCGCACGCAGCACCATGACTGGTATGGCTATCGATCTTTGCCCTAGTTTATACTTGCATCGCTACGCGGCGCGGCACCATTATCGCCAGATTCTTCGCGCCGCCCGATCGATATCTATCGCGACCATGGTGACTCAAGTATAAACTAGGGCTTTCGGGCCGCTTTATAAGGGATCGTTTTGGCCTATGATATACTTCGTCGCCAACAACAGCGTCGCCGAACTATAACATAGGTCTTAGGGATCGTTTAGTGTGCAAGCGACGCGCGACACGATGTCACGATAAGCTCCCACGCGATGAATCGATATGGGCGCTTATCATTGCATCGCGTCACGCGTCGTGTGTGCGCCCTTCCGACTCTGCTTGTCGACATCGATCGTCCCTGCGCTCCGGCGGCGAAGTCAGCCTCTCTCTCGTCTATACTCCCATCCTGCCGAATGGCCATCGTTGGATCCCGGTTCTGCAATACGTCTCCACTGCTCACTACGGGGTAACAGCACCGGGCCCGGATTCATGAACGACTTACCGGCAGGTAAGTGCGAAACCTACTGCCACTCGCCACTTAGGCCTCTGTTATACTCCCGCAGGAGCATCCGCGGAACGCCCGCGGACTAAGGCCTCTGTTATACTCCCGCAGGAGCATCCGCGGAAGGGCGGAAATCGCGCCGAGATCCTTCACCTGTGCAATCGCTGCGCCCCGCCACGCCCGCCGTCCGCGGTGCACCCTCAGTCCGCGGACGTTCCGCGAATGCTCCCGCGGGAGTATAACTCAGGCCTTACGCGCGATTCATGAATGCGCAACAAGGAAAACCAGAGGTAAGTTTCGAGGTAAATGTAACCTCGCCAACACGTCGGGGAACATTTACATCCCAGCAAGGACTGCTAATTTCTGACCTAATGTAATCTTTCCCTGTCAGCGCAGCAAAACCCTTCCTTTAGCTGCCATGAATCAGAAACAGAGGTAAGTTCCCGGAAAGTGGCGGGTAACTGGCCGTCGAGATAAATTGCGGTAGGATTTACCTCCGGCCGCATTCATTAATCCGGGCCCGGGAAAAGGCCGCGGGCTCGAGTGAGCTCTGCGCTCACTCCCAAGGCCTCAGAGAATTCAGAACGAGGAGGATTTCTGCGCATATTCAGTGCGTATCGAAATAAACCTAATGGATTTGCCGTGTGTCCAGCTAGAGGGGTTGGGTGAGTCCCACTATGTTTCCAGGTCACTACGCGGACGGCAAGCAGGCCGCCGTTCAGGTTGGACCGTAGTGTCTATTGAACATATTGTTGGGTACTTTGTCTTTTTCTTCCGTGAACGTTTGGAGAGGCGTGGAGTCGGGTGCTAGGAGGCGAAGGAGGAGCGTCCACTGTCAGCTGGAGCCCATCAATACGTTCGTGGACAATGCGTCATCAACAAGGCTAGTCAGTACAGCTCCCTTTCCCCACGGATTGGGCACCATCTCGGTGACCCTCGCGTGCATCTGGGGTGGTTAGGAGCTCTAATGGCAGAGCGATCCTCTATCCCTTGCCGGAAACGACTGCACTAGAGCGCTGTTGACTTTACTTAGCATTCGAGCTTGTTTATGGTGCACATTACTATTCTTCCTTCCCTCATCACATATTTTGATCTAAAAGCCAAGTAAATGAACAAAAACTCACCAATCTCGAGGATTTCCGGATGTCGTTCTATTACACGCATCAAGATACCATTAATGTATACCCGCAGTTTTTGATTACATACTTCCTGCTCGCGAAGTGCTTCAAGAATCTGAAAAGATAAGCTGTTTAAAGGACAAAAAAGAATGTTTACGTCGTCATGAAGTTAGTAGTAGACTAGGCCAATCAGAGCACATCGAATGGTGACAGAGGGGCCTGTACAATGGGTGTATTGGGTGGCGATTTTAAACTTGCCCATGTAGGCCACATTAACGACTAGTGGAATTAGTTCTATGTCAGTGGTCTGCTAGTATGGACGACAGTGAAAAGGCAACCACTACTTAACCTTCACCATAATTCACTGAGGCAAAGCACAGAATGAGGGCTGTCATCTTGGCAGGGATCGACCCTCAATTCCATTCAAAACCACCATCGAAGGTTAATCGCTTCAATGACCTTTTATTTCACCCTGCTGTTTGTGCTGCTTAGTCTATGTTTCGATTTCGTATCGAGTTCACGTCCTCTTTCTACCTTGGGAAGCGTGCTGTTACTTTATCCCATGGATTCCCCGTCTCGATCGTAATCTGCCCCGCCATCAAAGAAGAATAAGAGGCTTTTGCTCGATCCAGGAACTACAGACCGTGATCAAACTCTTACGAATCTGTACATCCTCCATATGTCAAAATTATATTGGTATTTGTAATTCCTTAGGCACACTACAAATACACCATGAGTTATCCTCCTCCTCCGCACTACACTATAAGGAACAATAAGGACAAGACGTCATATTATTATTATTAAGGTAGCCTTTTGACTATTGTTGTATTTATTGGTGTATTCGTTATTGTCGGTATATTTTATGTAAATAAAGTTTAATTACCCAAGTTTGAGGTCGAATATCGAAGTCCCGCGTGGCACGGTATACATATCGCACTACAGTAACGACTTATCGTCTATAACGACTATACTCACATATTCGACCACAATTGGACTCGCTGATCGATACTAAAGAGCAACTCATGTCTTTGAAGGAGTTATGTTCCTAAATTGTTGATCTTGGGACCCCATCACAAAGTTTGGACACAGGGACCACTCTGTCATTATTCTACCGAAACCACTAAACGCCCATAAGCATGTTGTTTCTCTGTTTACCGAAGCATTGACCTGTTGCGAGTCTCCGCCTCCATTCATCAGCTCATCTGCCAGTGACGGTTCATCAGCCAGCAGACTTCGGCCACGCTCAACACTAGCGGCTAGCAGCTGAGCTTGAAGGTCGTCACGCTCGCGTTGCAAGTCTCGAATGTCAGCTCGAGCTTGTTCCAATGACTCCTCCAGGCCACTCATCTGAAACGGTTGAGTTTTTAGATTAAGCACAGCTTTTCAGAAGCGAGACGAACCTGTTCCACTATCGATCCTTGTCGCGGAGCGCCGTTTCTTCGCAACTCTTCTGTCTGTTGTGTGAGGACCTCGACCATCTCGGAACTGCTGTCGATATCCTGTTGAGCTTCCTCCTTGAATCTAAAATACATGTGTTTAAATCTATTTCGTTAGGTGTTGGTGGCTTTGTGGTGTGTAGTGCTGCATTAAGTTGTATCGTGCTGTGGTGTGTTGTTATACGATCAGACGGATAGGCGTTCTCTACACCGCCCTCAGAAAAGGGAGAAGCAAGGGGCGCGGACTGTTCATCGTGGACGAGGTTTCCGGGCACAAAAGAATAGGGCTCCACGACAGCTTTGTTGTCTTTCACTTCGCTTTGATCGCTCTATTCTACGCTGGCTAGCATTCGTCGACTCTTTTACCTTCATTTTGCAACGCATTGCACACTGGCTCGTATAATCTGGAAGGTAACCATGTGCTTATGACCACATGGACCCTTTTTGACCTGCAAGTCGTTGCCATATTTCGTTTCGCTGTTTGCTTTCTCTTTTCTCAGCTCTTCCTTGAAGCATTTCCCTTGTATACGGTGTACAGTATATTTGACACTACCTAACAGCAGAATTTTTAATTTATGATGCAATTTCTATGTGTAAAACAGTTCTGAAGAACGAAATCTTATCATTAAAGTATGGGTTAAAGTACGTGTACACATTTTCAATGAATTTCGAGAGGGAACGCGACTGTTGCCCTCCAAATGAGCGCAATAGTTTTTATGCCATGCGTCCACACCGCATTCTAGGCTGCCGGATGGAGACCTGTACGTTGTCCTAGTGAACCGAGATTTAAGCCCCAATGCACGATGGCAAAAAATGTCTTGGAAAAAAATCATGTATGAGCACGAAAAAAATGGATACTGATGTGGACAAGTGACCTGTTTTGCACTGTAATGCAGTGCACTGCCAATAAGCCATCCCAGAGCCATCTTTGAAGAACGCCTTGAAGAATATGTTCTAGTATACAAGTGTTCATTTAGTGTTCGTCTTCCTTTCTACTGTTTTCTTCTGAGCTGAGGTTGATTTCCTATAGTAGGAGTAGCTCTTACTATGAGCACGCAGTGATGGAACAGGTAATTTAGAGGTCCCCACGAGATAGCGTGCCCCAATCGTCATCTAACAGATGTCAGGTTCTTAGGACCCGTTTATAGTTTGACGCCGATCGACGCGACTTCACGTATGGTGGCCATAAGGCCCATGCACACTTCTGGGACACCGCGGCGCGACAAGTGGGGCGACGGCTACCTCCGCTAAATCCGACGGTCGCAGCGCGGTCGCGTTAGAGCATCGTTATAGGCAACGGGACCGACGTCCCCGTGCATGTCGCGGCGCCAGGAATGATTTGAACCATTCCAGCCAGCGGCACTCAGCGCGGCGTCGTCTGCGATAGCCGCCGCGACAGCCGCAACAGTGTGCATGTCCCCTTCTAGCGACACGTGTCGCAGTGTCGCGCCGCGGTCGTCGCGGCCCTATGCTTCATCATGGCCACGCCGCGCTGTCGCAGAAGTGTGCATGGGCCTATACTGATCAAGCGACGCGATCGATCAATTTAGCCACTATTAATGCCATCGCGCCGCGTCGGAAGTGTAAACAGGGCCTTAGGCCCCGTTTATACTCCATCGCGGCGCATTGCCACGCAATGAGGCCAAATTGATTGATCGCGTCGCCCGGCGTCGACACCCGCCATGGCTCGTGAGCGCTAAAGGCGTATCTGTCCGATGACCTTTAGTGTCAAGGAAATGGAAAGAATGCCTTTAGGAATGAGTAAACAGACGTGGACCCGGAAATGGGTGCACCATTGCGTGTCGCGTCGCCGACTGTTCAGAGCGCTCATTGCCGAAACAGCGCGAGGCGATTAGACGCATCGCGCCGTTCGAATCGCGTCGCCCTGCGATGGAAGTATAAACGGGGCCTTAGGACCCTTTTATACTTTGCCCCGACGCGACACCACGTATAGTGGTCATATTGATTGTGCGACGCGATCGATCAATTTGGCCTCATTGCGTGGCCATCGCGTCGCGCCGCGATGAAATATAAACGGGGCCTTAGAGGGCATCTCGCCAATTAACGAATCCGCAAACTGCGGCGCGGCTATCGCGCGCCACAAACTCGTCGAAATTGTGCGACGCGAGCAGCGCGGGAGTACGAGATGGGAGGGATTGTGTAGGAAATGCACGCTCCCTATCCGGTATGTCTCCGCAGTTCAGTTCCCGTCTGACATAGGCATATGTTGTACTTCGGCGACACGTCGGCGACGCTGTCGACGACAGTACTGGGCGGGTGCTACGCAGTGAGACAGCGCGTCTGCGGCGCTCTCTGGTGCGGCGATCGGCGCGACGGAAACGGAGTGCATGCGCCTTTGTTGGTTAATTGATACAGAATACAGAAAGGCGTTATTCATTCCCTCTTGGGACGCGCCACGCATTCTATCTCTACGGGATGGTGTCGTGGAGGCAATTTGAAAGCGCATTTGGTCGGATTGGATTAGGGTATCGGCCGTACGATGCACGTTCCAGAAACACAGCGAACTGCTCTCGGAAGCTGTCGCTCTGCCTTTTAATGCCAAACTCCTCACGAAAGAAATATGCTCACCTCTTGAACTGCCGTTCGAGCTTAATACGCTCGTCCTCGAGATCCTCGATCAGCAGTTTGCTTTCGGCCAGTTGGCCTCGTAGATCCTCTACCACATCCCGCTGTCTTGCCGACTCTTCGCGAGCCTTTTCCGCATCCTTCTTCGCCGTTTGCAGGTCTTTTTCCAGCATCTGAAACATTCTTCATGTAGCAACGTCTACAGATCCAGATGCGAACCTCCTACCTGGTATTTCAACGAAAGGCTCTCATTTTCCAGTTGCTTTTCGCGTTCCAAACGCTGCAGTAGTTCTCGAGTACGATTTTTCTCTTCTTGTAATTGCTCGCGAAACCTGAAGAGGAATTTTACATTATCAATTCTTGGACGTGAACCACACTTTCATAATAGGCTCTTCTCGAAGTTTGACAGTTGTCACTGCAGAAGACAAGTCTGTTAGGCCCTGTTCATACTGCACGACTGAATCACCCATCCAGGGCATATATATCGATTAATGGCGCGCGCGCGTTTATTGGATAAAAATCAATATGAATCCATTAGACGATCGCCATCGCCGCAGACAGACCCTCTTAAAAGCAGCATTAGGAATAAAAGCCTACTGCCGAGGGAATAAAAAGTGCTAAAAGCGGTACTAGTCGATAATGTGGCCTCCATGAGGAGGTAGGAACCAGCCAATGAAAGCACCGGCAGTACAACCTAATCCGTATCAGCCATATCACATTTAGCCGGCACTTTAAAGCGAGGTGGCCGAGTTTTCTGCCCATGTTCAATGGGGTGAGGGGAAAGCATTGTCTGTGCTCTGATTGGTTGACGGTCGCCACGTTTCCGTTCAAGAAAAATTCCCCTCCGTGCAGGCCACATTTTCGACTAGTGCTTTAAAATCTGTTTGATTCAGCAGATAACCTTGTCCTGAATTTTTTTGGACAAAAAAAACTATTTTAGTCTTCTTAGCGAGAATCTAGTTTAATCTGGAAGACGCTCGATTTGATCTCGAAGATGATCAGCTTGATTTGAAAGTCGTAAAGTCTGCTTAGAACAGTACCTAATCAGTCTGCGAAAGCGTCAAGTTTGACGTGGAAATGGAATGTATGGATTGCAGCAATACTGTCATGCTACTGCACTGAATCCCCGTCTCAGCCCTCACCTCTGCTCAGCAACCAGTAGCTGCTCTTCCAGTACATGAACACGTTCGGTCAGCACGGCGTTCTCCGTCCGAAGCCGTCCTCGCTCGTCGTTGCTGTGCAGTTGTTGCTCTTCCATCTCGGACAGCTTCTTCGAGATCATCGTCACCTGAAGAATAGAGGACTTCCCAATATCGATCTGATATCGATCGAATGACACGGTCATCAAGTGGAAGAAATGGTCAAAAGAGAGTAGAAGTAGAGGAGGAGCATGCCGGCCGGCCCGACAAGTGACCATTTCGCGCTTGCCCACTGAGGGAAATTCCTTCTTTGGCCGGGAGAAGTGAGACTGGAACACACTCTTCACCAGCAGAACAGCTCCTCTATTCAGCAACTGGTTCGAGTGTCTGCGCAAATAGCCAGGGCGCGCTGCTGGCTGATTGAGTCGTGAGGGTAGAAGAGTCGCCGCGGGGAGTGGCGTGAACTTGTCAGTAGACGGACAAAGGCAACGAGCATCGCGATCCGTTACATGACAATCCGGATCCGCTGGCGAGCTTTTTGAACCGCAAGCTGTAACAGCGCCGCTGAAAAACTGATGCCCGAGCAGAGAGGCAGGGTTCTGGACGTGAGGAGGGAACAGTTGAGGCACCACAAGTGCGATACTGCTCTCGAAAACTGCTGATTCATCGAAAGGATGCCGCCAGGCATCAGGCGCAATAACACCTCACCGATGAAATATGTCAATGTGTCAGGCCTGGGTAAAGCCTAGTTTATACTTCACCGCGCCGCGCAGCACTATGATCGGACAAATATCGATTTTTCGCGCCGCATCGGGCCTCTGCGTTGCCGCCATAAGGCCCCGTTTATACTTCGTCGCGGCGCGACGCGACGCCAAGTATAATGACCATATTGATTGTGCGACGCGATTGATCAATTTGGCCTCATTGCGTGGCCATCGCGTCGCGTCGCGACGAAGTATAAACAGGGCCTAAGGGCAGGATTTGTACTTCAAACGCCGTCGGCTCGACGCTATGGTCCTGATCATACTTAGCGACGGCAGCGACAAGAGCGACGGGAGCGACGGTAGCGACAATGACAGCGCCCGAGTATGAACAGATTTAGGAGGGGATCGCTCGATGTTAATCGATTTGCATGTTTTGCACGGGCGACGAGCATGACTCGTGACTCGCCCTACGACATCTGTCAAATATTGATCGCCTGCATCGCAAAATCGATACTGGTGGCTTATATACGGTCACGCCCAGCGACCGAAGTGTAAATTCCATTGTAAAACACCTCATTCGACAGGATTTTCGGCCATTGCATTCGATCAGCGGCGGAATTATAAAAACTTTTAAAAAACTGCGATTGGCGCGCCGCGATTCGCTGAATACAGTACCCAAAAAAATCCGTAAAATAAGGTGTTTCACGGCAGCGAAGTATAAATGTGATGCAGCGCATCCGGGCGGCATGAAAAATCAATAACTACGCCGATCTTCGTACCGGTAGCGTTACCTAATCGATATTGCTAAATGTGTAATAATTTCCATATATTCGACCTCGTGGCACCGCGTTCCTGCTCTAATCCCCTAACATAGTTATTTCTCTTCAAATATAGTTTACTCCAAACCAATTTAGTATTATTTAAAATGTATTTAAATTTATGGTTGTTTAAACTATTTAATATATTACTATTTAAGCTACTTTTCCAGTTAGTTATGCATTAAGCCTCGTTTATACTTCCGACGCGGAGCGACGCTGTGGCATATACAGTAGCCAAAAAATCGATCGAGCAATGCGGTCGATAAGAAACGCCATTACACACGCCAATTCATGCTCTAGGCCCGGCTTCGAATTTATAAACGGAGTCTACCCCCACAACTGTGCTCCTGATCAACACCAAGTATCGATTGAAATTATCGATCGATATCGATTAATTGATTTTGTGGCTTCGGCATTAATTCAATGATTGACTTTCTCTATTCTCATGTCGTGCCCACAGAGGTCAACACTGCTCGTATGCTGCGGTGCCATCCGAGCGGCCATTAATTCTGAGTGGACGCAGTGACAGACGAACCCATCGACAGAGAACTCGACAGAGAAACGGGAAACAACACGCCGCAATCGTCGTCATTCACGCACCTGATTCGTGATGTCATGCATGTCGGAATCGGAGAACGATATGAGCTCCGGATCGGAGCCGAGTGAGTCGCGCCGCGAACGTGTGCCGTACAGTCGACTCGCTACCGATGCACTGCTGGCTGACGAGCCGTGCAATCGCATAGGAGATTCCTGCAACGAAATCGTCTTCAATGGAAGAAATTTTTGCATCGGTAACTAATAAAACTCTTGAAATAGTAGGCGCAATAACAGGAAAATGAGGAGGTATCGAGGTGAGAACGACAGAAACCGGTTATAAATCGCCGGGAACAGATAGGTTCCGCTAATCCGCCATAATTGAGGTCGCGCACAGAAGGATTACCGATGGGCGATGGACTGTTCCCAATAAAATAGACCGAGCTATGAGGTGACAGAAATACGTCCTACTTAGGGAATGTTTATAGTCCGCGATATCGACGGCTGCGACTGACGCGTGCGTGTGCAAAGAATACGAATCGATTAACTCCAAGCGATCGGTAAATAATCGATTCGTATTCTTTGCACGTGCGCAACGCACGGCGTGAGTTTGCAGGTTAGGTTCTTAAGCAGGATTTATACTTCAGTTGCCGGGCGGTGCGGCACGGCGCGACAAAAGCCATCAATATCGATTAGGCCATGCAGGCGATCGATACTTGCTGCTTTCATCGTGCTGCCCTGCGCGGTGACTGAAGTATAAATCCCGCTTAAGCATCTGCACTCCCCCCCCCACTGCTACACCAGCACTCGCTTATTTCGTGTTCATAGTCCGCCAAGAGAGCGATGACAGCGACTGGTAGGCCCGGGTAAAACATACGTATCGATCGTTCGGAATGCTAGGCCTTGGAGCATGCACTGTAGACGAAGGGCTGCTTCTCAAAATCTCGGAAACGCAGATATTTCGGTCCGCCACCCTGCCAAGACAGTACAAATATCGATTTTTTCAGATAAGCCAATCGATATCGGATATCGTCACGTTGCCTGACGAGCAGAGGCGGGAATATAAACGTCTTCCTAGCGAGAATTCGCGAACGTAATCATGAACAAGTAGACTTCGGTCTATGTCGCGAATGTGGACAGCACTGGAAGTTGGGAGCGCCACAGTCAATAATAGCCAATCGGAGCACCGACTGCAACGCACTGAATGCTGCCCAACCATACACCTTGTCTCTGATCGTGAATGGCGCGCCCAATCGATGCGGCGCGGCCTAATTGGCTGGCGCGCTCCCGCCTCCCAATGCAGGCCTAATTCGCGACATGGATAGTGAAATGCTACAGTAGAATATTTCGCGAAGAACGTAAAGCTAATCTGTTGCCCAGTCGTCTTATCTGCGCCAAATAAAGGTTGGAGCTCATCTGTCACTACTGGAATAAGCCATGCATTCGACTTTCACAGGAAAAAAGGAACGCACTTCCCCTATCAACGTTATTCGTGAAAATTGGAGAAAAATTCGAATTCTTTTGAAGTGGTAGCTAGAGTTTAGCGGACTAGAAGTAGAAAAAAGCCGCATTCCTAGTCGGGAGGGGGGTGAGCGGCATGCAAGCCCCAAACTAAACTGCAGACGCCAAGTGGCGTCTGCAGTCCATCGGACGAAAGAATTCCGAGAATTCAGGGTCAGCGCTCCAAAAACACGAAAGGCACGTGCTCGCTCGGGTGCCACGAAACAGATCTGAATCACATCGAAGATCTCCGACCCGCCGGCGGCAACGAGCGCGGATGGGCTGCTGAGCAAACATCCAGAATTCGTGTGCCGTTTTTAACTGCGGCTATAAATGTACGCCCTCAGATGCCGGCTGCGCTACGCCTATTTGCATAGCTGGCTCGTCGCAGCGGAAAAAAAACCTCGGCGCAATGTGTTTTCCGGAAGGTGAATTCTATTCCGAGCGGATGCCGAATTAATGACTGATTCGGGAGATCGTGAACCCTTCGCGGAATTTCTGGCCGCGTTTCACGGGGAGGGACAGAATTCGGCCCCGAAACAGTGGCAGATCACCAGCAGAATGAACAAAATCAACCAAAGTACCTGCTGCGAAGCTTTTCGCTCGGGTTTTGGCGACTTGCTGGCCCACAGAAGGCGCATACGAGGGTTCATGCGTCATTGAATGAGACAAACGCGTTGCACGAACGCTCTAAATAGGCTCACCGGGGTGATACGCTATCTCCACTAACGCATGTCGGCTAGTAAACCGACACACTGGGCACTATCTGCCTGATTTACGACGACGGAGAGAGCGTTCTGTTCTACTTCAGTTGCAGTGCATTCACGTCGGTGAGCGGTTTGAGGGAACGCTCTGGGGTTTAGCCGACTATGACGGGGTTTTTATACTCCCGTCGCTCACCGAAAGCCGATCAGGCGCTGGTCGCGCGCGCAGCGGTGCGATCCCCGAATACAGTACCCGAAACGTCCGTCGGATTAATTGTGCTGCGGCCCGCAGAACGGCACAAAAAATCGATAACTACACCATACACGACGCAAGTATAAACGATAAGCCTTGAGGATAAATAATGAAGAACAGGCTCGTCTTTCTGGAAAGCGCCACACATCACATTCCACTCTAATAATGGGAAAAGCACCTATCCTAATTGGGAGGGGTAGAGGACGCCATCAGAAATGGCAGCCAAAAAAGCAAAATAACGATAGCGAGAATATAAAAGCCAATCTATGGGGGGGGGGCACTCCATCCAATAGAAGAACGCCGTGGGCGATACGTAGAGCCCGCCGGCGTCCCTCAACATATCGCCCCACGGTGAATGAGTCGACGCGCACGCATTTGCGCATAGCGCGGGAATTCAAACGCCTATTACGAGAGCAGCGTCGCTGCAGCCTCTTTATAGTTACATAACGATTTTTTAAATATTTCAGAGTCATGATCGTCAAGATCGAAAGGGAGGGGATCAGGTAAGGTAAGGTCGTCCATGTGTTGTGTGTTGTATGTATCCATGCGTAACTAGGAATTTACAAGTCATTGTGGACTGCCCCCCCCCCCCGATTGGGATTGAACCTAAAAGACAATCTATGGGCTTTCAGTGATCACCTAGTCAACAAGTAACGCCTGGACGTCAGGCGGGATTTATACTTCGCGGCGCGGAGTTATTCAAGCTATCAATATCGATCGCTTGCGTCGCCCAATCAATACCGCCGCGCGCCGCCCGCCTGGCGTCTGAAGTATAAATCCCACCATGGCTACAGTACTTTCGAAAGGACGGCAGCCTTTCCTCCTTCCCCCTCCTTACTAGGACAGAAGAAAGTTCTAGAGAAAGCTACAGATGGACAAAAAATGCCAATAAACTATGGAATTGCGTTAAACTCGTCGGCAGGAAACGTTGAAATGCAGAGGTATTACAGTTGTATCCTCACAAAGCGGTATTCCGTATTAGTCTAACGGCCTGTTTACAGTTCGCGACGGAAACTACTAACCACAAGTCGCTCGTGGAGAGCATACGGATCGATTGGGATCTTCAAATCGCGCTGCGAAAATCGATACGAAATCCTGGCCTTGGCGACCAGTCACCTCTGTCGCTCCTGTCACGGATTATAAACAGGCCTAAGGCTTGATTTATACTTCAGTCACCCGAGCGGCGCGACGTTATGAAAGCTACCAATATCGATTTGCCAGCACAGACAATCGATATTTACAGATGCTATAACGCAGCACCGCCCGGCGACTGAAGTATAAATCCCGCCTTAGGCGCCGCCTAGACTTTACTTAGTGACGAGATCGATTAAATTGACCACTATACGTGGCATCGCGTTGGTCGGCGTCAAAATATGAATGCCACGCGGCGCCGCTGGGTGTCTCAAAAATCGATATCTATGCCGATCATGGTGTCACGCCGCGCAGCAGCACAAGTATAAACTACGCCTTGGAAGGCGAGGTCTTCGATTATCGCCTTCAGAAGGATACGTCGAGGAACTTGGTAACGAATCCATTTATAATTAGTTTGTTTATTTATTGCACTTATTTGTGAGCTAATGAATATTTTAAATTATTGAATTAAATATTTGTTAGATTATTAAAAAGAAAAATAAACATTTAACGGGCTTAAATGTTTCTCGAATTGATATTTCTCTCTATTGTGAAATAGTTGAAGACATTGTTCAAAGGCTCAAGTCGCGGTGCGACTAGCTCCTGCGCGAGTGCCGCCAATATCGATTAGTCCGCGCGGACGATCGATAACGCCTGCTTCTTCACTGCTGCGCTGCGCGGTAGTCGACGTAAGTATGAACCATGATTTAGGCGCCAATCTGACATCAAAACATGGCTACTGTAGTCATACACGAGCTAGAGCAGCTATCGCAGAATGGTGGGGCCAGTGTGCATTTCTTCACACAGTGTTACGAAAAATTACGTTGAAGCAGGACCTTTGACGTATCGAAAGACCAGAACCAGCAGAGAAGAATGACTGACGACTTCGAGGAAGGAGACTGACTCCCGAACAGGACAAGCCAAGGGCCTCTCTAGGCGGCGCTCGACCACGATTCGAGCCCCTCTTAGGGCTGGCGAACCTCTCCGAACTGGTTCAAGAGGGCGCTGACTGTAGCCGCGGTCACGACTGACTGACTGACTGACTGACTGACTGAAGGACTGCTGCTGCTGCTCCGTCAACGTTGACGCCGTCTCCACCGGGAAAAAATCTTACACTGAGAATGGGGAAATTGCTATTCGCGCACATAACCAGCTCTCCTGTTCGCTGAATGGAAAGTGCTTCGTCACTCCGAACCAGCTAATAGGCTGTAGGGACAGTTCCTTCAATGGAGTGGAAATGGGTGGCTTTCACAGCAGAAAAAGACAGTCATGAATGTCAAAACTTCGCGAGTCCCATAGTCTGGGTCGAATCAGAAAGAGAAGCTCATTTAGGTAAAAGGACCCAGACTTCAGACCAACAGAATGCCAGCTTGAATCAAGAGGCCTAAGGTCTAGACAGCTCAAAAGGACGGGTCACGTAAGGGAAAACTTCTCGAATTAGGTTTCCGTCCACTCCGTGAAATCCACCATATAAGGTGATTTCTTGAAAGAAATCGGCACTAGTCGCTAATGTGGCCTACATGGGAGGACAGTCCAGTTCGGGCCAATTGAACGGGAGTGCCACCTAGGGGGAGGGCATTCAGCCGTTGCCCTGATTTGCTAACGCGCGTTAGATCGGTGCGCTGATTGGTTGTGATTGCATGGGCCGGCCACACATGTAGGCCACATTCGCGACTAGTACCAAAACAATCTCCGCTCTCAAAAACTATTAAATATACCTACTATCCCCCATATATTTTAATAATTAAATTTAATGCACCATTTTAATAAAAAACAAGAAATTTAAAGCCGCACGAACGGAATCGGGAAAGTTCACGTATTTGACCTCTATATAATGGTAGAATTAAGCATCGATTGGTCCTAGTGGGAGGGGCATTTCATTTCGACTGAATGACAGAGGCGTCAGAATTGAAAATAATATTTTTTACAATGACGACACAATAAATCAAGATAATTCTCAAGAATCAGGATAATCAAGGTAATAATTCTACAAGAGGGTTTCTATTGTATTTGCAATTTGAAAGCCAGAGGAGGCCAGGCCACTCGTTTGAGTTTCTTTTGATTTTTTAGCTGTGCCCCCCCCGACTAGGAAAAATTGGTATGTGCCTTTTACTAGACATAGACTGTACGATGAAATAATGAGAGACTGGTTAATCGGCTTGGAATAATACAGGGTATGTCATTCGTCATTTCTGCTTCACTGATAAGAAGGAATAAGGTAAGGTGTTACTGGTCGACAATGTGGCCTACATGAAGGAAGCGGGAACAAGCCAACTAGTCACAACCCATCAGCGCATCGGTAGAGCATGACGCCAAGGGTGGCATGCCCATTCGATGCAGCCTGATTGACCTGACGCGTCCCCTCTGCCCACGTAGGCCACATTAACGACAAGTACCGTTTAATGATCCTGTAAACCTGTCGCAACTCACCCCATACCTTGAAGGAAACGACGTGCCTAGATGGGAATTCTAGCCTTAATTAATTCTTGTACCTCGCTTTTTAGCTGGTGGGATCGTCACCTTACCCCTTTCAGTGGTATTTCAGTACTGGTCGTTAATGTGGCCTACATGTCGAGGAGTGAACACACAACCAATCACACCGCCCACAACAGACAGTTTTTATTTTTTGACAGCGAGTTTGTAATTAATTCGATGAAAAAGCCATCACATGCTTAAACAAAATATTTCGTGTCTATCGTCGCCTCCATTCATTCTCTACCCATGTAGGCCACATTAACGACTAGTACCGATTAGGTTCATTGTCGTAACCTCTATGTGCCTCGAAGAAAACGGTACTGGATGGAAATCCTTCCCTTTACCGAATGGTGTGTTTATGTTCTTCGGTACACCCATACATTAGTCGTTCGACATAGCCCACCTCAAACTTGGGTAACTAAACCAAAACTGTATTTTTCACAAGTAGAATACACAATGGGGCATGTTAATAACATTCTACAAGAGAATGAAGAATAGAAAAAAAGGAACATGAGAAGAGCGCCATACGAATTTCCCTATATGACTCTTTTATAGGGAGTTTTTTTTTGCATAGCGGCACAAGCTGATAAAACTTTAAGAAAAATTCTTTTACAGTATCCCACGAAATCGTCCTATGATCGCGAGAAAGTCGCGATATAACTAAGTAAGCTTACCTAAAGGAATCATTACCCTATCGGTTTCGGTGATGTTGGGTTTTTCATTCTAAATGGAGCCCGAAATTGCCTTCGACGACGAAATCACGCAAATAGTCGCCCTCGCGACTTCTTCTCAAAGCAGAGGACGACATTGGAGCTATTAAGCGGAACACGGATTGGATTCGAAGCCAAACGTCTTCCGGTAGACGGATGGATGATTCGCATAGCGCTGATTCCCGTGGAACTGATTTGGACGCGGATCGGATGCCGGAAGATGATTCACTCAGATTCCATCGCAGGGAAAAAGACGTCAGAAACGCACGGGATTCAGAAGAAAAATGGAAGAGCGAATGCTCCAAGAAGCCCTATGGAAGAGAGAGGATGCATGATTCACGCCAGAAATTCGCCCAATGTTGACAGAGCTGCTGCTGCTGCTGCATCAGCCCATACTTGACTCATCGGCATCTGATATTCGTTGCATTTTCTTCGAAGAGCTATATTTGAGCGATTTGCTTTATGTTTGGTAAACATTTGTATTTATTAGAAAGTATTTTTTCTGCTCTACAAAACTGCATCATTTGTTTTTTAGAATTACTCAGTTTTCTGTTATTTTTTAGGCTTGGAAATGGAATACCTAAGAGGCGAGCAGGTGTCGGAAATGCTGATTTTTGCCTCCTGGGTATACCTTTACCTTTTCCCAACCTAAAAAATAACAAAGAAACACAGATTTATAGAGCGGAAAGTCTTTTCTAACGAAAACAAACAGTTTGTCAAACAAAAAGCAAATCGTTCAAATAAAACTCCTCGAAGAAAACGCTACGAACTCCTTCCTCAACCCAATAGAAGACGAGGCGAGCGATGGGCGCTGGATGAATCCGGGCATATTACCGAGTTACTGTAGTGGAAAAAGAACTAGTTCGGAGAAGGAGGAGCCGTGTCGCGCCGCCCGTTCGCGCAGCATATCGACACGAACGACGACGACGACGACGAGTTGCTAGGAAACCAAGTAGACGACGACGTGGGTGGAGCCGGTGTGTCACCTGAGCGCCGACGTCGACGTCAGCCGGCCGGCCGATTTCGTCGAACGCGTGAAGTAGAACTTTGGCCAACGGTAACTACGACGACGATATCATCTACATGAGGGAAGCTGGAGCGCGGAATGGGAAGGAGGCCATGTCGTGGCGGCTAAAAATACGCCCGGGGGGGGCGCTCCTCTTTTGTCGACCGTCGTGTTTACCTAGACGACGAATGAAGAGAGCGATCAGCTAGCAGCGGACCACAAAAACGAGCCCCGTTAGGAACACCCGACGGTGTCATCGATTTCGGAACGAACTCGAAGAGGGGCACTGTGAAATCGGGGCCTTTAGTGCTTCAAATTCAGCGATGAACGCAAAATCCCTACATTTCTTGCCCACATTTCATTTCCCGACGTCAAAAAGCGCACTGGGACCTAAAAATCAGGCAACATTTTCGAAAGAATCACTAGACGATTAAAAGAATAGACAAAAGGCTCTCATTCACTTTCCTCATCTATAGAACTACATTAATCTTTAGATAAATATATTTCAAAGAAAGAAATTGAACGCAAATCCGACTAAAATGGCTTTAACCTAAATTTTTCTTCAAAAAAGGTAGGCTTACATATGGAACTGAAGCGAAGGGAGTAGCGCAGTCGGCAAGAGGCTCCAGCTCGAGCAGTTCGTTCAATTCCTGGTCGTCCGTTAATACTTTCGACAAGGAAAGGTTCCCAGCTGAGCTTTTGCGCGGCTATTTTAGCGGCCGTGTAAGCGGAGTAAAGTTTTGCTGAAGGTTTTTTTAAGAGCGAAAAAGTAGATGTAAAAACGTGTGCGCTGCAATCATCAACCCCTATGACACCTCACAAGATCTGCCTTGGTGGCGCAGTCGGTAGGAATGCCGCCTCGTAGGAGCACACCGCCGAGCTTTTGAGTTCGAGTCCGCCTACTGCAAATATTTTTGCACACATCAGTTTGTTGTTATTCCGTTTTCTCATGATCACAGGAGTCAATTTTAAACTCAACCAATATTCTTAGCACACATATGTACCGTTATGGCGTGGGTTCATAATATTCAACCGTAAGGTACGCGTATTTGTGTGCTGCAGTTACGGTACCATTGGTGATCCTTGGTTTGTTGTAAACGCTGATGGTCTAGAATGGACTCCTGTGATCATGAGAAAGCGCAATAACAACAAACTAATTGGTGCAAAAGCAGTGGCAATACGCGGACTCGAACTCAAAAGCCGGGCAGTGTGCTCCTATGAGACGGCACTCCTACCGACTGCGCTACCGAGTCACATCTCGCTCGGTGTCATAGAGGTTGATGATTGTGGCGCACACGTTTTTACACCTCGTTTTCCGGTCTTCAAAAAGTGCGGAGGAAAAACGAACTGTAATTCTGGACTCCGCTCACACGGCTCTACGTCCTGTCAAAATAGCATCGCAAAAACCCCCCTTGTGAGCGATAAACGGCGCCTTACGGGTCAACATTTTTCGAGTATTTTCAAGTATGTCGTTTTTTCTCCAAATTTTTCATCTCCCTAGAAGATAACCCCTTTTGGCGTGCACTACAGTGACCAATTTCGTGCTACACGTCACTCCATCGCATCGTGTCGCTCGGCGTCGAAGTATAAACGCGCCTTGTGAGCCAACATTTTTCGAGCTGACTTTTTTGAGATTTTTTTTCATTTCCCTAAACGATACCCGCTTTGTTGATGCACTAGGGCTTATTCTACTTCGTGAAATCGTAGAAGCAGCTTAGATATGTACTGCGACTGAGAAGGACACACTTGAAAAGTCAGAAAAAGAGAAGAAAAAGTTGAAGAATCGAACTTTCGACGGAAAAACAAGAAAAGAACGAGAACAAGCAGCCCTCTCAACGAGCGCAGGAAACAAGCAGAACATGAAAGCAGCATTGAAAAGCACGACAACACCGCCATTAGAGCCGAAATGGAGGAAATATTGTCGCGAGATGATTCTCAAGCGGCGCCGATCTGACTCACCGACAAACATTTGCGCTGCTGACGCCCGGCCCCCTTGAGAAGTCTGACTCACGGCAGGGAAGACCGGCAGGTGTTTTCACGGTGATTTGTGACGAAGACAAAACAAAAGCGCTTCGTTTCGTTGCAAATCGAACTCGGAGGAATCCTCACAGTCAAACGGCAGTGCAATGGAGATCATTTGGGAGAGAATTAGTTCCGCAATGAGTCTGCTCTGCTAGTCACAGTCATAGCAACGCCATTAAGAAGCGGCGAAAGCAGCTGTTTGAGGGCGCAAACAGTAGAAAGGCACGTGTCGCTACGTATACGTTTAGAAGACCACCCATAGCGTTGGAAATCGGATTTAGAATGCAATTAAGCCGCAGAAAGTGGCATTTTCAATGGCAGAAAAAGAAGTCAAATAAAGGCCGCCATCAGCAAAACCAGGGAGTGGGCGAATGATCGACTTCATAGTATGGTCACCGGGAGGGAGGCATGACCTTATCTCTTATCTTAACACTCACGCGGAGCGAAGTTCGAATTTTCTAAAAATTTCACCACACGAGTCGTCAATGCGGCCTACATGGGGAAGTTCGGAGCGCACAAACCAATGTATGGACCAGTTAGGTGGCATGGAGCGGCCGCCGTGCCATCTAGAAGGGGAGTGTCCGGTCGGTAATCTGATTGGCTCTCATACGCTGGCACGCCCCCGCCTCCCCCTCCATGTAGGCCACACTAGCGACTAGTACCAGTTTCGTTCTCCCCAGCTGCTTCGCCTTTTTTACCCCATTCCCCGACAATTTTTCACGATCTTCGAAATATAAACGCTCGAGAAATAGCTTTCGCGCTTTCCTAATCGGGGGTGGGGATTCCTTCCGTGACTCTAAGACACTAAAATCCTGCACAGATAAGATGCTATAAAAACTTGTCGATAATGGTGCCTACATGAGGCAGGGGATACAGCAGACCAATGAGGCCACACGGAACGAGAGTGAGACCCAGAGAGGCGGCTGGCTGCGGTCGGTGGCTTGATTGGCAGAAGCGTGTTCGGATTGACTACGATTGGAGAGCTGTTCCCAGCTCCACATGTAGGTCACAATAACGACTAGTACCAAAAAGTGGGATAAAACAGAACGTAGTCTGCGAATGCCATGCCGAACAGGCAACTACCTCCAGATAGCAATGCGCTTTTGGAGTGAAGTATGAACGTGACGGCCGCAGAAGCCACGCCTTCTGCACCATGGAACACACCAGAAGTCGATAATGTCGCTCAACATTGATCGGCCGTCAGGTTGCGTTTCATTACCGTGAACGTATCCGCGTGATTCCCACATCGCATTCCATTCCTGGACAGAAATCAATATGGCTGATCGATAATGATCATTTCTCTGCCGGCGGTCCTATCCGCATGACGCTCGCCTCAAATGGTTATTTTTTGACAAAAATCGATAAAATCGATTGACTTCCAGTACAGTATCAATACCATTCGCTTTTTGTGAAGCCTGTCCACCGGTCTACATGCCCACACAATTACTTCTCTAAAATAGCTACTCTTGTCTAATCGTAAGATCGATAATATCGATCGATATTGAGTCGCTGATCACTACTGTTTACTTTGTAAACAGTCAATCGACGATTATTTTACCGTCAACTCGAAGATTATTTCTTGAGAAGAATCGATGCCGACGACCGATAATCATTGGATGATCGATACTGTTTATTTGCGGTAAGGGATTTAGCCCAGTAACCAGCATATCCACACGATTGCTGCTTAGAATGCCATTTTTGGATAAAAATCGATGACATAAGTCAATATTGGCTAAGTGATCGATATTGTTCACTTGTTGTGAAACCCGCTCACCACGGCGCACTTGCAATTCCGTTAATTAATCGTTAGCCGTGGCAGAGGCGGAGACGATAATGCCCGCCGATATGTGGAGTCCTCCGTCGGCCATTAATTCTGCGCGGATGGCAGGTATCGACGCACGGACAGATCTGTTCTTTCATGTGCTTATAATAACAAAAGGCCTTTAGGAGGTCGTGCTACAGGGTGCATCTGTGTTTGCAGCTACCTCACGCTCCACTAACTAGGCGACCACACTTGCGCAGAAGCAGCAAAGCTCTTTCGGATACCGGAATTGGGCATCCATCTACTTGACAAACTGGTCAATCTTACTACTCCACCGTCGGCGATCAAGTGGAGGCCTCTATCCTGCGGTGCTTTTTGTTCAGATCATCTTCCCTCTGACAGGCCGGCCCAATTAAATGCACCATATGGCGACCTCGACGGCGTGTTTTTTTCGTCGACGAATCTCGGCAGTGATTTATAGAATGTCCACGGCCCCATACATCAATGCTCCGTCAGCAGCGATGACCTATTAATATAGAAGTGGTCCCATTCTAGGCAACGTTTACAAAGTAACAGTGGAGAGGCCCTAGTGTGCCGTTTCACCCAACGTTTCAATGATACTTTAGTCGCGCGCCTTTATTCTGTTCTGTTATGGCTTCTGATCTACTGAAGTATGAACTGAAGACGTGTTCATAGTCCGCGATGGGAGCGATCCAGTTACTCGCGGATAGCGTACGAATCGATTAATCCCAAGCGATCAGCTGATAAAAATCAATACGTGCGCCGTGCCTCCACGATCCAGTGGCTCATAAAGTCAGTCCGACTATAAAAATCGATATTTGAGGTCGAACGATCGATATAGGAGGTTATCATTGCATCGCGTCGCGCGTCTCGTGCACCCTAAACGATCCTCAAGCTGCCGTCCATAAAGAGCCTTAGCCCTGGTTTCTAGCGCCGCTGGCGCGGCACCATAGCCTGAATAGATATCGACCAGGTAGCGCGAAAAATCGATATCTATGGCGACCATCACGCCGCGCCGCGAGGCGGCGCAAGTATAAACCATGCCTTATTCAGACACCGCCGCTCATAACTGTTTAGGGCCTTTGTCATACCATCGCTCACCCCGAGCGACGCCTAATGCTATGCTCCCATATCGATCGGGCGGCGCGATGGAATCGATATGAGTGCATATCATTGGGCGTCGGTCGGAGTGAGCGATGGTATGCCAAAGGCCTAGGACATGACCCGAATGAACCTCTGACTACGAAGAAACTCCTTATATAGAGGTGAGTTACGGTTTAGCGCGAAATTCAGACAAACAGGAATTCCACACAGGACCCCACGCAGCTAACTTGCTGCACTATTAGCCGTAGTTGATTTTGCGTCGCCAAGCGGCGCGGAACCAATCGCCATAGATATCGATTTTTCGCATCGTCTGATCGATATACATTCCGACTATGATGCCTCGTCGCGCGGCGGTGCAACTATAAACTAGGGCCAAGGGCCTGTTCATACTTCGCGACAGCAGCGACAAAAGCGACGAGAGCGCAGCGCGCGGATGTACGAACAGGAGACAGCAGCTACTGGAGCGACTAGAGCGACAAAAGCGACTGAAGCGAGTGCGCGCCGGCGCTCGAGTGTGAACACTTTTCGGCGGCGCGCGCTCGGTTTTAATCTATATGCATGTTTTGCATGGGCGACGAGTCGCTCTTGTCGCGAAGTATGAACAGGCCCTAAGGTTCACTTTAAAGAGGAATCTTTGCAGACGAACGACAACCTCGTCATACTTACCCTTCAGAAGTAATATCCAAGAACAATTCATTACATACAGGAGCATTAAGGAGCTAAACTCGTTGTTGAGAGACAGCGAACGCTTGCTGCGCTTGTCTGTTCAAGTTTTCAAAGACTTTATTATCCCCAAACCAGCTACAAAGTTAGATGTATTAATGGAGTATTTTAGTGATCTACGTTTTCGTCGAGCTGTATTTGTTGTTCTACGACACTGTTTCACTCTTTTTAAAGGATGGTTTACACGTGTGACTCAGTAAATGTGACAGTAAACAAATAAACATGAAGAAGAGGAAAGCCCAGAAGAGAATGAAGGTGAATCTCAACGGATGTGTGAGAAGCAAGGAGCGTGGTCCTGGTGCAAAAGACACGGCATCACTTCGATAGCAGCAGCTATAGACTGCAGAAACCCCACCAGAGGCTAATAAATGAGCACGAGAGGGAAGGCGTCAAACACTGCTGGTCCTCGACAATCATCCATCTTCTCCAAAGTACAGGTAGCCTACTTTGTCATGGTGATAGAGAACGATCGCAAGAGATCTGCTATCTGAAGTGTTCCGTTTGTTACGCCGTCTCTCCCAAGGAAGGTCGTGATACGCGCTTTCATCCCGAAAAAAAGGGATTCTCTCTATCTTGGTGAATCCAATAGCCAAGTAGATTAGCTCCACAAAGCATCCTGACTACGCCCACCGCTTAAGCAGTGAAAAACTGCTATCGTTTAACTCGATGAAAAGCTTTTGAAGGCTTTGTTCCTCCTCTTTTAATTCTCTTATGCACTCTTTTAAACGATCTATGGTAGACGAGCACCGCTCGTAGTAACGGTCACTTGGAATTGTGCGGTCTAAGCTAACTGCATGCTCTTTGCAGCTGTTAATGAACCAGCAGGCGCGTTTGAGCTGCATATGATCGCCAATTTCCTTGCGAGTGGTTCCATTTTGTCGACATACTCCCCTGTAAAATTGCTGTTAACGCACAGGAATGGCTGCTACAGGTGCTTTTAGCGTGCGAGAGACTTAGCTTTCTTATTTAGGAAATGCGATCGTGAATAGAATCGGTTTGTGCTCCAGGTATTTAACGGAACACTTATTCTCGTGAGCATAGAGATTGCTGTCTTAGGCCTGGTTTATACTTGCGCCGCCGCGCCGGGCGACGTGATGGCCGGAACAGATATCGATCGGGCGGCGCGGGAAATCAATATCTATGGCGGTTGTTGTGCCGCGCCGCGTGGTGGCGCAAGTGTAAACTAGGGCTTAGCCCCGTTTATACTTCGACGCCGAGCGACGCAATCGATCAATTTGGCCACTCTACATGCTGTCACGCCGCTCGGCGTTGGCAGTATAAACGAGGCCTTATATATGATCATCTCCATGTTCCAGGACTCAAAGGTGATACATATTGAAACGGGAGATTAAGGCTTGCTAGGCCGACGCACCAGTGTCTAGGACGATACGACGTAGGATTTGTACACCCTAATAATGTAGTGGTTCAGTGGATGTGAGATCGAATATAAGAGACGAAACAAGAGATTCTTATGAGGGTAAATCACAACCACAGGTTTACCTAACTTCTTTCCAGAAGCTTACGGGCGCTGGTGATCAACGAAGGATGCGGTGAAGGATGCCGCGCATATGACCGACTATACTTAGCAGCGCGCCCAACTCGTTACCACTAGGTCAGACATTAACAGTAGAGCGTTACCAGTACTTCATCGCGTCGTTTACCCGATTCTCTAGTCGGTTGAATTTATAATGGGTTTCACCGGGAGTCTACCACGCCGCGCGTTGACGAATCGCGGTATGTGGCGGTTTCGCGGTAAGTTCCGCCGTTACCGGCCGGTAAATCGTTGACGAATCCGCGCCCAGGTGTTATCGGTATTGTGGACTGAGGCTACCTAACCCCGAAGGATTAGACATGTCACGTCACCAGGATCCAACACTGCAGACGGTTCCTCGCTACAGATTTAACTCACAACCAGGCTAAACGGACTGTTGTTGCAATGTCTAGAAGTAGACGGTCAGCTTTATGAGCTTTATTGAAGAGCCGCCAGTCGCGACAATGACAAAGAAGGAATAAGAACATGTGGCTAATGAGAAATCGGCTAATATAGGCGCCGAGTTACTGTAGCGACACGTTACGAGAGAAGAATACATGAGAGCAAACAAAGAAGTAGGTTACTGAAAAGTCGCGAGGCTAACTAAACAAGTGACTAAGAAATAAGTGAGCAATAGCGAGATATCCATTACAGCTGCAAGTACCACATCCTCGAGTGTATGTATGTATGTATGTATGTATGTATGTATGTATGTATGTATGTATGTATGTATGTATCGAAAAGCGGAAGCAAGTTGTAGTGGAGCAAAACCTTCCCAGGAGGAGATGTACTGCAACGGTCGCCTGTCTACAAGACATCATCCAGCCAGGCAGTGCACCTTCTTGGAAGTAACAGTGAAGTGCAAATGGAGTATGTTCCTATCAAGTTCCGGTCACTGCCCGCTAAGCGAAGAAGTCAAGTCCATAAAGAATGGCCTTGTAACACACAACCACTAGAAATGGCTGAACACGACCGAGCTGTGTAAGGAGACGGGGCTGAAAAGAGAGGCGACTCGCCATGGAGAGAGACGCCTTCTTCTAGCTCGGCTAAGAGCCTTCTTTCCAAACACACGGAACCGGTTCAATGATGTAGTCATCGGCGTGGATGATAAGTGGGTGACGAGGGGGAGCGCGCAAATCTGATCATCCATGCATTGTCTTCATCGTTACCAGAAAACTCTGGAGCGGAGAGATCTAGCCCGAATCTCCGGAACATCTTTATAGGATCACCAATGTGATAGGGAAAACTTGCTGCTATTCGACGGATTTCGGCAAAAACTCTCGTCGCATCAAACATTTTCGGTGCTTAGTTAACGGTGTAGCCTGACAATCTTGAAAACCATATCATACGCTTAAAATCTTCCTAAATTAATTAGTCTGCCTATAATCATCTGCTAAAGTACATACCCATGCTCAGCTCGCCTCCGTTAAGACATTGCCATGTGCTCAGTATTTTGACACGATTCACTCCTGTGTGCAATCTCGCAGCAGCCAGGCGTATTTCTCTCAATATTTTCCTCTCATATTTTTCTTTGTTTTCTCTCATTCCCTCAGTCCCTCTATCGCTTTTGCAAAGAACCAACCATTATCTGAAATTATCCGCGTTTGCCCATATTTGTCATTGTTTATGTTGGTTGGTCAAATAAATAAATAAATAAATATGCTCCGCAGAAACGTGACCCCACAACACTCAAAGGCTTCCCGCACGAGGGCCCGTTGCAGTAAAACATCGTTTATAATCCAACGCCGGGCGACGCGACTACACTAAGGCCTATGTCATACTTCGGCGACGCTGTTGTCGGCGACGTCAGCGGCAATGTTAGGCCCCGTTTATGCTTCGTCGCGTGACGACGCGATGGCCATGCAATGAGGCCAAATTGATCGATCGCACAATCAATATGGCCACTATACGTGGCGTCGCGTCGCGCTGCGACGAAGTATAAACGGAGCCTTACGCGGGGTGCTACGCAGTTCGTAGCAGCCCGCGCAACACAGCGTCGCCGAAGTATAACATAGGCCTAACACTGGCCCATTGATCGAGCGACGCGGTTCGATCGATTTGACCACTATGCATGTAATCGCATCGCTCGGCGTCGGAAGTGTAAACGGAAGTATACGCCCCCTTCTAAGAGGATTCTAGACAAGCTTTCAGTGTTAGTAATTGATTTCCTCATGCTAGGAATGTGCAAGTCGCAAGTCACTTGCTTGATTTTCTAATCTCACAAGTCACTTACACTTAGTTGCAAGCCTACTTTGCTTACATGCGACCTTGAAACATGTAGTAACTTACATAGCTATTCAAAAAGGCGCAAGTAAGCCAAATGAGGCCTCTGAACCTGTTTTTATACTTGCATGAAAGCTTCTCACAACTTCCACTTCGATTGCTTACAAGATTATTTACCATGCTTCCTTCAGGGGCCGAATTCATCAACGACTTACATAACTTTAACGAAGAATTGTAAGCTTATCAAGCGATATGATAAGCGATAAGCGTTATCTGGGCTTTTAACGCGGCTTACCGCTCACCATGTCGCTTGATAAGCTTACAATTCTCCGTTAAAGTTACGTAAGTCGTTGATGAATCCGGTCCCAGGTTTCTTAACCGCGGAAAATATGGTGCAAGTAACTTATTTTGGGGGTAAAAAGGCACAGGTAGGTTAATTTGGAGCCCTTAAGCTGCAAGTAGCTTGTTTAGAATCTTCTGAGTAAGGCCATCGAATAGGAGCATTGCTGAGAAATTGAAAAACACTATGAAGGTTAATTAGAGGTTTTGATTGGGCAAGACAGGGCTAATATTGAAGACTTACAATGAACCTACAAATGCATTCACCTTGATTTCAATCACCAGCAACTTCTTGCCGTTTATTCCGTTGTTCCAAAGCAAAGCATAACATCTTCGCTTTTCAGCCTGTTGCCTTGGTTGTCACTGATTCAAATAAGCATAAACAACGGTTTACACTTCCCGCGCCATTCAAATCGCAGCGCGCGGGATTTTTTGAACTGCTCGGCCTAGTGCTTTTATGCGGCATTGTTCCTTACTGAGGAGTTCCGGGAAAGCTCTTATGTTCTTTAGTTGACTTCCATATAATAGTAGAAACAAACGAATGATGGACCTCATTCTTACAGCCTGACATTGTTCCTTAATCGGGGACTAAAAAAGGCAATTTTTCTTTAAGATTTCGATGCTTCTATGAAGGGCATAACAACTAATGCCCACGCAAATGTTTTTGTCACGGCTGGCAACAGAGATTTCCACTCGGAGGCTAGATTCATCAACGATTAAACCCGGCAGTATTCGTGTAGATGGGAGGATGCTTTGCTATAACCCCTTTCAAAGTCGATTATATCCAATAAAATGCACATTGTTGCTATCAAAACAACATGAGCTACCCAATGCCTTATAAACCTAGGCAGAATTACAGAATTTTGAGTCCGAGATCACCTAAATTAAGCAAACACGTAGTTATCTAGACACGTTGGCGAGGTCGTGATTATCTCGACAATATCTACCCAGTAGGATTTTAAAAATTTGAAACGGAGACAAAAATGTTGCATGCCAATTTTAAGTTTTGCCTCATTACGGCGATCTATTTGATATTAAATTTGCCTAGTTTGGCTCCATGAACATCATGCCATGCATTGACAACTGTCGGGTTCGGTGCAATCCCTGTCGGGGAGGGGGGGGGCAGTCCATTTCAACTTCTAAAGAAATGCAACATGCACCACAACATATGAATATGTATAAATATGCTTACATTATCCATTGCTGTCCTTCCAATACCAAAATCAGCTTTCTAAATTGCTTTCCTAGTCGGGGGAGGGAGTAATGAAAACGCAGCAAATTGAACAGAAACCTGTAACAATTACAATACTATAAAACCACGAGAACTCGTTAATGCAACGTTATAACCTTAAGCAATTAGAGCATAGCGGTTTGCGATTTCTTTCCAAAGCAAATAGAGTTTTGGATCACAACCGTGCTGCCGTGCATAGTTCCATAATGAAATCTTTTTAATGTTCCAGCGTAACGCTTGGTCATTTCCAAAGGAGGGGATCAGGTAAGTTAAGGCATTCATATGTTGTTTTGCATGTTGTATGTACACATGCGTAGCTATCGTTAACAATTCATAATGGACTGCCCCCCCCCCCGACAGGGATTGCACTTCTGATTCTTCCTTTTATGCTAATTATTTACGACCGTATCACTTTGTTCTAGGGTGGTTTTGCTCAAGTTCTCGACTATGAGGTGTGGATTACAAATATAGGTTTTAGGTTTACTTTGATCAAAGGTAAGATAGTAATCAGATACCAAATTGGAACTACATCAGGGTTCCAAGTAGACACGTCCTGAAAGGCCCCGTTTGGGCCTCGTTTAGTGTGCACGCGACGCGCGACGCGATGCATGCGTAGTGGCCAAATTGATCGAGCGACGCGATTAATCAATTCGATCACTACACATGGCAACGCTTCGCGCGTCGCGCGCACACTAAACAAAGCCTTATCCTTCCGACACCGAGCGACGACCTCGAGGGTATCTCCCCATCCCCATCAGGGTTTTCTGTTCTTACCTCGAGATTGAAGAAGTTGGGTTCCAAAATGGCCATTCCAGAGTACCCGCAACATTGACACGGATATGCTGACAAGGTGCGGCGGAGGTGGTGGGTGGGTGTGTGTGTGCCGCTTTCCGCGAAAGTTTAACGACGTCGCACTCGAGAACAAGACACCCATTCGTGCTGTTCCATTGTTCTCGTTCGCTTCGTCGGTCGCCAGCCAGCCAGCCTTGTAAAAACTCGCGCACCAGCCCGCAGCTAGCCGCAACTGGAACGCCGTCCGCCGCTCGTCGAGCCGTTCTCGGGGTGGAGACGTGGTTTTTAGGCCGAGGCGAATTGGCCACACTGATGTCATCTTCCATTTAAACAGGGAAGGGATACCGTGCAATCAAATCTCATCCCTGTCCCTGGAAATAGGCTGGCCACAAAAAAAGGAATTGGCAAGGACCTGAATAGCCGGAACCAATTTAATCGCGGTTTTTTGTGGGGAGGGGGCGGCTCTGACAAAATTCATCCGCATAGGAGTGAATTCCTGTGTAAAAATGATGTGGTGGACATTTCATTCTTCAATCATTAAGTACACACACAATTTTTTTCAAATGAGTTCGAGACCGCGCTGCCACTTTTCCTAGTCGGAGGGTGGTTAGGTAAAAATTGAATCAGGCAAATTCAGGCAAGACGACGGCAGGAAAGAAACACCGTTTTCGGGTCGAAATGACGTCATGAAATCGAGTTACTCGGAGTAAGCGGCGCTTGTTTGAAGAATTCTGGCAGGAATTCAAAAAAAAGAATAAATGAATGCCAAATTTACACAAGAATAAAATAAATAGGAACTGGTGGAAATTGCTCTATAGCGTCACCCATCTAACAACCAGCATTCGGCGAAACTAGCTTGACTGCCATAAAAATCAGTTTTCTGGATCCATATTGAGTGGCCAATCAATACAGTACGGGACTTTGAAAAATCGAGTATCGATCGTCGGCCGATCAATACTCCTTCCCCAGTGGTCCTCATAGCATACCCGCGTCCATCACGAATGGTTAGTTGATCGGTTATGAAGATGCGTTGTGACGTCAGTCAAGCGGCCATTAATTTCGCACGGACACACGCGCGGACAACACACGAACTGAATTCTTCATTCACAGTTGATATTTTGTAATCACACTTCGTTTTTCTCCTTTTTCGTAAGCTTATAAGTTGTCATGAGATCTTCTGAGAACAGCAGAACTCTCCCCACCCCCCGATTAGGAGAGCAAGAACAACGTTTACATAACAAAAATGAGCGTTTGGACTGTCTGAGTAATTTGAAATCAGGAAAAAAATAAAGGATAACCGGTCGATATTGAAAAGACTGCCCAAGCCCACTCATCGGCCATTAATTTCGCGCGGACACACATACGGACACATGGCAGATCTATTTTTCGTAACTATCCTTCGTTTTCTCCTTTTTATCTGCTTGTCATATGTCGTGCGCACTATACGGGATAGCTGCAAGTTGTTCGCGTATTCTTCCAACCCCACTCAACTAGGAATACAACTACTAATATTTTACACAACAAAACAACTCTTTCAAACTGTGTCAAATACCTGCGCAGAACTGCAGGGTTAGATGAAGCAGAATAAAAGTTAAAACTCGAAAAGCTGTGGAACAATTTAATAGCCAAGAACTACCGAAATTTTTCAGCAACCTGTAGAATGAAAATTTTAACTTGTCCGTTTGTCCTAATGTGTGTCCGCGCAAAAATAATGGCCGCTACGTGGCTTCTAATGGTTCATATTCACAATTACCCAATTTACCAACATTGGTGGACGCGAATCTGTATATGGCCACTCGACAGTCTTTTTCACGAGCTGACCAATATCGACCGGCTAATCAATATCGATCGATATTGTTGCTTATTTTTATTTTTCTCGTATTTACTGTCCCAAATTAATTGAGCATTGAGCAAAAAAGGTCTAAAAACATGAAAATTGTGGAGCAATCTGGTAGGCAAAAAGAGTGAAAAGTTCCACTTGTCCGTTTGTCCTAATGTGTGTCCGCGCAAAAATAATGGCCGCTACGTGGCTTCTAAGCGTGAATATTCACGACCACCCAATCTACCAACAGCGGTCGACGCGAATCTGTATATGGCTACTGGACAGTTTTTTCACAAGTTGACCAATATCGACCGGCTAATCAATATCGATCGATATTGTTGCTTATTTTTATTTTTTCGTCTTTTCTGCCTCAAATTAATTGAGCATTGAGCAAAAAAGGTCTGAAATCATGAAAATGGTGGAGGAATCTGATAGGCAAAAAAGAGTGAAAATTTTCACTTGTCCGTTTGTCCCCATGTGTGTCCGCGCAAAAATAGTGGCCGCTACATGGCTTCTAAGCGTGAATATTCACGACCACCCAATCTACCAACAGCCGTCGATGCGAGTCTGTATATGGCTACTGGACAGTTTTTTCACAAGCTGCCCAACATCGACCGGCTAATCAATATCGATCGATATTGTTGCTTATTTTTATTTTTCTCGTATCTACTGTCCCAAATTAATTGAGCATTGAGCGAAAAAGGTCCGAAAGCATGAAAATTGTGGAGCGATCTGATAGGCAAAAAGAGTGAAAATTTCCACTTGTCCGTTTGTTCTAATGTGTGTCCGCGCAAAAATAATGGCCGTTACGTTGATTTCAAATTATTCATATAGCTCAAAAGCTGCTTTTTCGTTTTTAGGTGGGTATTCCACATTGTTCTGTTCCAGTTAAGCAGAATAAGACGAAGCTGACTAAAAATTATTCAATTATTGAACGGTTTGAAATTTAGAGAACGAAACCATCGCTTGAAGAGACCGGTTCCGCAAAAATGAAAGGAGAGGCGGGGCTTAAAAAGGGCAGGACCTCTTCATTTGTCAGAGCGGCTATATTTCTCAGCAGATGAATATTCCTGTCCAGGAATCTGTCGAGCGAATGATCTAATGCATGGAACCCCTTAGCGGCGCCCTCCCGCCGACGACCCTCAAACCGGCGCCCCTCAATTATCCGCCCTCCCTCAATTGTGAGCCGAGCCGAGACGTGTTTGGCGTAATTTCGAGGACACGAAGTCGGAGAGCGATTTGGACGGCGAATCGGCCGCTTGAATCGAGCAGGGATTGGACTGGGCAGACGCCGGCTGACCCAGTAAACCGTCGGCGGAAAAACCGCTGGCTAATGGTGCAGAAGAGTGCATTCCCGACGGAAAAACCTTGTGTGGGTCATTACTGCGTGGATAAATCTCCACTCGTAAAGAGGCTGAAGATTGTACATGCAGCAGCGGCAGCCAAGTGCTCCCCAGACGGCGCTGGCTGGCAATCAGCGGGCGATTTTACGGCCGAATTCGGTACTTTCGCTGGCCACATACACACAGAGTTTAATTATGCATGGACATGGCTGGACGGAGGCCAAAACTCAGCCCACCCTCGCATCTCGTGTCCACAATAACAGCACACGCAATCGTCTATTCAGCGACGACTGAGCATTTGAGATTGACAGAAGCAGCGCTTTATTCTGGTCGTTTCTAGCGCATCGAAGAAGCTGCTCAGACGAGGTCTTCAAGTTCGAAGCACAACGCATTAGATCTTCTTACCGCCAACAACGATAAGTTCTTTAAGAGCTACTTGACAAAGAAAAGTTGGCCTTATCCCAATTTGAGTGGGTCATCGCCCATGCGGTGGTCATAGTGCATGAGATTCACTACATTGTATGAAACCACTTACTAGACCTGAATCGCTTAATCCTTCCTCCTCTAAACAAAAATGGAACAAATGGAAGACACGTTACTCTAACCCCGTCCAAGTCTAAGATCCTGCCCCATCTTTCAGGCAGCCTTTCAATCCCTTTCCGCCAGAATTCCGAGGGCGGGGGGGGGGAAGAATTCAGAAACCTCCATTTCCAGCTGACGTCGATCATCAAACTCTCTACCTCGAAGATGCTGCTTCAGAGCTCTGAACAGGTGGTAGTCAAAAGAGCTAGGTCTGGGGAGTACGGTGGATGGGCAGAAATTCCCAGCCGAACTCGTGGATTTTCTCGCGACTCACTTTTGTGACATGAGGAGGGGCGATATCGTGCTGCAGGTGGACGTTTAACCGTTCTGGACGTTTTTGGCGCACGGCGTCGGCCAAGCTCTGGAGCGGGGTAGCGTAGACAGACGCTCTGACTGTGGTCTCACTAACCAGCACTCCCATTGAGGCATGCCTTCGACCATGAGTCCAGCCAGCAACACAGAAGAAGCTTCTTTTCGTGGTGTCCACTTTTCGGTTGTCTTGGAGCCGGTTCTCCGCATGGAAGCCATTCGCCAGCCGTTATACTTGCAACGCCGCGTCACGTGTCACAAGCGTGCAAACCGACGCGTAACCTATCGATTAGGCGGCGGGTAATCGATACCGATCGCCCCCTTTCGCGCTTGAACAGAAAAGTCCTATTCAAGAGGGCTACGCTGGAAAAACAGGAAAACTGAGCTTGAAAATCAGTTTCCTTTCCTCGACTACGAGCTGCTATCGCCCAGGTTCTCAAGAACTAAAGTCTCTCATCGAATTCCCAACCGCCAAACTCATCGAAATGCACGGCAAACGACCTCCGGCTGCCAAACACAGCCGACCGCTATTAGCTATGGGCACCCGCTGACACTTAATGTGGCACTATCCATTCGGAATTAGCGCGCCTAGCGCCCGGAGCCGCAGTGGCCTTGACTTGGTCTCCAATTACTGCTCAGTCCCATCACCTTGACTACAACCTGTTCTCCAAACTGACTTAGCCTTGCCTTGTCGACCACCCCCTTCCTTGTGTGAGGTTTCCGCAGAAGAAGATGTGACGGACAGATTGGATGCTGATAATACTAGTAATACTTCGAAGGAACCGTTCAGAATGCGCCATGCTTGCGGAACAAGCCAGATTATTCCTGCTCGGATTCAGACAACCGAGATCGACCCCTGCTATGGAGGGGAAGTGCTATGGAGAAATTCGTGGCGCATTCCGAAGAGGCTAGTGGTCGCCGATTTTGGCCCTTTCCCCTTATATCCCTTAGGAGAGTATGTTAGGTACTTGTCACGAAAACGACCCGCGTGGGTGCGGGAACGCGCGGTTGCTCCTACCGTAATCGCGGCTGCCAATCATGTGCCCAGACGGTGCGGCTGTGCCGGTTTGATTGGCCGCACCGGTTACGGTAGGGGCGCGTTCCCGTGCTGCCGAGGTGCGTTTTCGAGGAATGTACCGTTTGCTTCACATAAATCCCACATCTAAAGGGTCCCGCCGCACTGTTGTGCTTCGATAAAAAAAGATAGGTGGTGTCGAGTTTGCGCCATGCATTCTATTATGTCTCTGCATCAAAATTTGCAGCATGGAAGGGTGTATAACGGCTTTGAAAGACGTTGAAGAAGCCGAAAAAATGTCCGGATTCGTTCCCGGATTCTATTCAACTATAAGGAGAGCTTCGAATCTTTGAGGACCAGAGATGGGCTACCGTGCCGTCTAAAAATAAGTGGGCCAATCACGTAAGGACACTAGGCGAGAGCAGTTAGCGACTGGATTTCGGAGGGATGTCAGAAGAGCAGCCATTGGTCGGTGAAAGTTCTGTGACGGAGCACATACTGGGCTACTCTGGCACGCGGCAGGAATGAATAATAACTTATTACCGAAGAAATTTAAGAGCGTTTCGTCCTTTAGGAAAGAGTAACGGTGCTTACGCCAAGAATCTGCTATTTTCCAAGCGCGAAATGCAAATTTTCAAAGAAATTTACTGATGAATTTCATGCAAATAAAGCCCGAAAAATACCTACTTCAGCGCGCAGAAAGAAGGACAATGGGTCATGGCGGGGAATCGGGGTGGTTGGAAAAATACCACGGATGGGTGTGCCCCGCTCGACTCAAAGACCCGCAAAAAACCCGCCATAATGGGCCTCGAACGAGGTCATCATGTGACGTTGCCGGCTTGGCACCTGACGGACGCGCACAGAGAACAAGGAACATCGGACTTCGTCTGTGAATAGGCCATTGTCACCCATTCTTCGGAAAAAACTGCGAAAATATTGATAAAACCCTGCCATAGAAGGGGCCTCACTAAAAATGTGTGTTTGTTTGGATGGCGAGAAGATTCGGTAGATGTCGCTAATGTGGCCTACATGGGCGTGCATGAAGGCTCCGTACCAATCAGGCAGGCCACGTCAAATGAGAGTCCAGAGCGGGCGTGCACAATCGGTGCTAGCGCGTCTCCGCCTCTCATGTAGGCCACATTAACGACTTATATTTGGAATTTATATCACATTATTTGTTTTATTTATTTTATCTTTTTTATTTATATTTATTACATTTATTATTCTCCTTATCCTACTACATGTAAAAGAGCTGTGGTCTTTCTGTCTGTCTGTCTGTCCGACCAAGTGCAAAGAATGGCTTCACGAAGGATATACCACGATAAACAATAACGATTGATTGATTACTAGCGATCGACTTTATCGATTATTTTATCGATAAAATCGATCTCTAGTAATAAATAAAATAAAATAAAATAAAATGATAAAATAATCGATAAAATCGATCGCTAGTAATAAATGAAATGAAACAAAGCAAAATGATAGAATAATCAATAAAATCGATCGCTAGTAATTTATTATTTTATCGATTTTGTCTAAGGTCGCCGTTTGAAGTGAGAGTTACGCTGGCTAGTGTTCGCAACAAGCAGAAATATAGACCAGGTGAGCAGTATCGATCGTTTTTATCGATTTTTATCGTCTGAGAGCTTACGGCGGAAATCATATGGATGCTAATGGACGGTGGACGGACTTCACAACTAGTGCTCAATATCGATCGGCCGAAGACTATTGACTGCTTTTATCGATTTTTGTCAGGAATCGATTATATAACGTGGGAATTGTGCAAGTAAGCTGAATGTTGGGTAGGTTACGCGACGGATAAACAACATACATAGGTTGGTATTGATTACCTGGGCAAAGCCCCAACTAGTAGAAGGACAAATTGACTGCCGACTTTAAATAAAAGAATGCATTTTAGCATTTATGAACAAATGAATCTGGTTTACTACAGAATTTGAAGAGATTACGCCGTGCATTTCTCCACCACAACGCCTTTCTGCATGAATGAGAGGAAATTTTCTATTTTCTGCGATATTTCTTCCTAAATTCTGTAGGGAATCGACGTCAATCAGTTCAATTGTGGATTGTCGCACTGCACTTCATTGCTGAAGCCTCCATTTAAGCAGGAATTTCTATAAAATAAACCACTACTTATAAAACTCTCAGCTGAAAATGATGCTTTAAGAATCGTAAAGTAAAAAATATCGGTAGACACGTTTAGTTCACCATCGAGAAGAAGTTTCCTGGCTTGAGAGGCCTTGAAAATTTTGCGCCATAGTGAGTGATGAATCCATCATCAATCGTTTTCGATTTCACGGTAGTATTCTCAATCATAGGGTGCTAAAAAAGCGGATGATTGATAGTTCATGGCGCATTCCAGTTCCTCAGAGCGAAAAAAGCTGAAGCCATTTTAACTAAGAAACTTCGGCACAGTTCAAGGTGGGTATGAGCAGAATGAATCTAGTGTATGACAAGGTTATAAAGGAGGAGAAGAACAAGTGTGAACGGTTCAAAATTCATGCATAAAAGCGAGTTAATCTGTCTACTTGTCTGTCTATGCGTCCTCTCAAAATTAATGGCCACTGGATGAATGGAAGCGATTTTTGATAGTGACCCTTTGAGTTATGCTTCACGTAACTTGACGACTGCCTACAACCTCCTGTCAGTGTGTCTGTCCTTGCGTCCTCACAAAATTAATGACCGCTGGATGAACTACAACGATTTTTGGTAGTGACATCTAATTTGACGACTGCTGGAAATTACTCGCAACAGCTCATTCACGTCGATCGATCAATATCGATTGATAATATTGATTTTCCCAGCAATACAGCTTCACCAGACCGAGGTAATGAGCGGAGAACATCTACCAGGTGATCAATATCGATCGATATTATCTGAATTTCGATTGACTTGGCTGTTGAGGATTGACACGGCGTCGATCTCTTGATCATCCACAGCATTACTACAAGTAGTAAAAAATCAACAAATTGATCAATATCGATCGAATACAGTAGGAATCGTTCAAGAAGACAATGCTGATGGTTTCTGCACTCCATGCGCTTCTAGATGTGCCAAACGCGACCGTAGAAGACAAGCAAGACTAAGTTAATCTGTCAGTGAGTCTCTCCTTGCGTCCTCGCAAAATTAATGACCGCTTGATGAACTACAGCGATTTTTGGTAACGACCCTTTGGGTTATGGGTCAGACGTCTAATTTGACGACTCCAAGAAATGACTCGTGGCAGCTCAGCCATACGGATCAATCGATATCGATTAATAATATTGATTTTTCCCATAAAGGCCGTTTCTCCAGAATGAGGTAATGAGTGGACAACATCTACCAGGTGATCAATATCGATCGACATTATCTGAATTTGGATTGACTTGGCTGTTGAGGGTTGAAGGCGTCGATCTCTTGGTCATCTACAGTCTCACTACTTGTAGCAATAAATCGATAAATCGATCAATATCGATCGAATACTATAGGGCTTGCTCAAGAGGCAATGCTGATGGTTTCTATGCTCATCGCGCTTCCAGAAGACATGAAAGGCTAGAGGAATAATGGCAGCAATTTCCGAGAAGTTGCTACGGTTTTTAATGGAGCCTCGCCGATCCGCAAAAATTCAGTACGACAGAGGGGGCCGGTTCTCCGGCACGATCCTCAGCCGCAGACGTGCTTCGCCAACAAGGTCAAGAGCTCTTCTTCGCTCCGACGGTACTCAACACCCTCACGATATCGACTTCCTCCTACTAGTGACGGGTAAGAAATCGAGGAGAAGGATGAGATCCAGCGCTCGACGACCACGCCTTCAGTCAGTGTATCTGTCCCTGCGTTCTCGCAAAATTAATGGCCGCTGAATGAACAAAGGAGATTTTTGGTACAAGTCATCAAAATTGACCACCGCTAGAAATGAGGTGAAGGATGAGAATCTCGCGCAGTGGCCGCTGTCCGGAATGCGCCACGCCTTCTGATTCCAGCCAATATTGCGGAGACGCTTTGAAAGCGTGAAGATAACCGAATGAAGAAATTAGTGAAGGACGGGACGGGACGGGACGAGCCGTCTCCTCTGGTCCAAGAACGAACCAAAACGATCAGCAGCAGCCTCTGAAGCCGGGAATCGAACGAATGCCGACGAAACGGCCAGTTTTTCGGCAACGACGCTAGTAGACGGCTGTCACCGTGTGGAGCAGTGTGTTGGTGAAGGCGCCGCGCGAAAGACTGACTGCTGACTGCTCCTTTCGAACCGGACCGACCGCCGACAGAACCGGAAACCCGACCTCGCCGGCGAGACTCTTTGTTTCTGGCGAGGACCACCTTGACGGCGAATGGACGGCCGGACGACGGACAGCAGCTCGCCGGATTTCTCGGCATGAAATCGGAAGCTTCTAGGGTATCAGTTATTCACTAAATATCAGCACATATTTCCGTGGTGTACGTGTAGATGACCTTTATTTATTTATTTATTTATTTGTTTATTTATTTATTTATTTACCAGCAGTCAACCAGTCGAAATCTATAGATTAGCTATTATCATTGTGTGATTTCCGCTGGAGGCCCTAACTCTGGACAATCAATAAAATCGATCGATAGTGACTGTTCGATCGATTTTGCGCCATTGTTATGAATTCTATTTATCATTGAGTTAATTCCCGCTTCAAATGGACGACTATTGACAAAAAGTCGATAAAATCTATCGATAGTGGCTGTCGGGTAATATTCTTCGGATGATGTGAATTCTGTCTATCGGTAGTTATATTCCTGCTACGGCCAATAACTCTGAACTCTGGAAAATCAATAAAATTGATCGATAGTGACTGCTCGATCGATTTTGCTCTAGTGTTGTGAATTCTATTTATCACTCCTCACGTGATTACCACTTAAGGTGGCTGACTCTGGACAAAAGTCGTTAAAATCGATCGATACGTGCAGTGTGATCTACAGTGATTATTTGCTGTGAACCTGCCTATCGCTCATCATATTCTCACCATCCGTACATATAGACGCACTTTACTTATTTATTTATTTATTATTTATTTACGTGCAGCCAGGCGGTCAAAACTTATCCATCAGCCCTCATATTCGCGTGATTTCTGCTAGGACAGTTAACTCCAAACTGAGGAAAATCGATAAAACCGATCGATAGCGACTGTCCAATCGATTTTGCTCTACTGCTTTGAATTATATTTATCAATGGCATTATTCTCACTTAAAATAGTTGACTCTGGACAAAAATCGATAAAATCGATCGATGCTGGCTGTTTGATCGATATTGATTACTTGCTGTGAAGCCTGTCCATTGGCCATTATATTCACGTCATTCCCATCTTGAAAGCTACAAATCGCTAACCATGATCACCAGCAATAGCGAAGGTAAACACCAATCTCGCGTCATTTCGGCGGATGGACGCACGGAGGGACATACGGACGGATCAGCTCTTGTACATATAGTTGCGGTTATTGCACAATACAATGGAAGGAATCGATTCAAAAAAAATATGGAACGAGTGCATGGCGCAATCTCTGCACTTAAGAGAGCATGGAAATTTTCGCTTCTGTGCGCCTCAAGACGAGCTTTTATTTCTGCCGCAGCTAACGGGCCAAGAAATGGGTGACAAAAATGATTGATTTTGAAGAGCGCGACCTCTTCAAAGCGATTGTTCTTACGAAATCCTTCAAACCGGTCTCTCTCGGTTCCACAGCGTTCGCTCTAAAACCTTCCATTTTACAAAAATTCTTTTAAAAACAGCTGATGATGTCATTATCTGCCCTGACGAGAATTTTCAAGAAGAATTATCGATGGAAAATAGAGACAACGGTGGGCAATACACCAGACGAGCTGATGGGATCCGGGCAGACGAAAGGCTACAGAATCTGGGGGTGGTAACAGAAACTCCGAGCAGACGGGCAGGAAAAAACAACAGAATTCCTGAACAGCGGCAACAACAGACACGCAACATTGCAGCATTCTATCGGCCAGGATCAAGCACCACATGGTAGAAATCAGACTTTGGTACTAGTCGTTCATGTGGCCTATATGGAGGACGGCAACGTATCAGACCAGTCACGCGCGGGCCATCCACAGGAGTTGTGAACGGTCGGCTACGATTGGCTGGCTCGTTCACGTCTTGATTTGTAGGTCACACTAACGACTTGTACCCAATTTTATGACCATTCAATCAGTCTAGGTGATCTTTAAGACATAATGAATGATCTACACGCTGAGTAGCTCGCAGTTTCAAATAAATTTAAAAAAAGGTTGTATGGGGTGGTAGGCTCTTTATGTTATGGTGAAAACTCAAAAGGCTGTCCTGTGTGCAATAAATTCATCGAAAATACCGCCAAGAAGGAAAGGAATAAGAAAAAGAAGCAGACATAAAAGAGGAATCGTTTCATGTCTGGAATGAGGGCAGCACCGGGAGTGGTGAGAACGCGTCAGTCAATCATAGCCAATCAGAGCAACGATCCTACATACGTCAGCCAATCAGGGCACCAGCTCTGCACACCCATTCGGTGGGGCCTGATTTTCTTGCACGTTCCCATCTCCATCTGCTGCCCACATTCGCGACTAGCACTGGGATGAAAATCAATAGAAGCGAAAATGATAATAATAAAAAGAAAACAAGTAAGTAATCAAATTTGGCACTTGTCGTCAATGTGGACTACATGGAGAGATGGAAGCGCACTGGACTAATCAGAGCGCATTGAACGGACGTGCCATCCACAGGAGGCGTGAACGGTCGGTGTTCTGATTGGCTATACCTTCCCGCCTCCAGCGTAGGCCACATTGACGACTTGACTCAAATTTTATGGACATGCAAATGGTCTACGTGGTTTTTAAGACACAATGACGACAAAATATCATCTACAGAATAGCTTTGGCAATTTGTAATTTTTAATAATTTAAATAAATAGGCCGTATGAAGTAGTAGGCCCAGAAAAAGATGATGAAAACTCAAGAGCAGGCTGAAAAACTTATATTTCAGGGCAATTTGAAATTATTTTCATTTTTGAAATTATATTCATTTTTATAGTTGACAAATTTAATTTTTATAATTGACAAATTTACTTAATTTTTTTGAAATTATTTTCATTTTTTTATGATAAACAAATGCTAGGCTACTTTTCAGCAAAGCAAATACCAGTACATGTACTTCGAATTTTTCATACTTAATTTTATGGCCAATCACAGACGACCTTATTGTTTACTTTGTTAACCTATTGATTATCGGCTACCATAAACATAAACATAAACCAGACAAGACAATAACCGTGGCGAAAATACGGACAGAAAGGAAAGCAACAGAAAATCGGAAACGAATAGCGGAGAAGAATCGGTGCATGTCGCGAATGTGGGCAGCACTGGGAGGTGGGAACGTACCAGCCAATCATGAGCACGTACCAGCCGTGGTGGGAACGTACCAGACAATCGTGAGCAGTCAGAGCACCGAGCGGAAACGTCTCAGCCAATCAAGCACCGATCCTGCCTGCCCTTTCGGTTCGGCGTGGGGCGGAGCGTTCCCACCTCCCAAAGCTGCCCACATTCGCGACTGGATCCGAGGAGTCTTCTCAAGGATCCAGTATAATACCGTAACCTTACCGAAAGTATAGACGAAAAAAAAGAAATAGAAAAATAGAAACGCACAGTACAGAAGAAAAGAATGGGTTCATGTCGCGAATGTGAGCAGCAGTAGGGAATTGGAACACGCTAGCGAATTACGACCAATAAGGGCACCAAGCGGACACACTTCAGCCAATCAAGGAACGAACCATGCATTCCTATTCCGTTCGGCCTGGGGCGGAGCGTTCCCACCTCCCAATGCTGCCCACATTCGCGACTAGGTCCGAAGATTCTTCTTCAGGGTAGAAGTGAATAGAAGAAGAAGAAAGAATAATAAAAATTAAGTAAATAGTGACCGAAGAAAACGCACGTCAGATCCTATGGACTCGAAAATGTCGCTCATTGTCAAAGCGGAAGAAATCGTCAGCGCAGATCGTCGTCCAGTCCGTCTTCAGAAGCGCATTTTGGGCGAAGAAGCACTTACGGGAACGCCTCTGAAACACAGCGATGTGGCTGGAAGACAGACAGCTTTCAGAAGCACGACGACGATTAATCGGAACGGCAACGATGAGAAGAATTCAAACAACACATCGGCAACGTCATCGCAGAAGAAAATGACCGCGATGGACGATAGAGAAGGAACGAAGGGGGGGGGGGGGTTTAGAACGCTGAGCAAATGGGTGACGTTGCGTGAAGGAGAAAAAAGGCGATGGAAGGAGGAGATGCTCATGAATCAGCGAAGATGAAGGGAATAAAGGAGAAAAAGTCGGCTAAGTCGGGTACGGTAAGTCGTCGATGAGGTGTCAATCGGTTCCAAGGGGCTGATAGGAGACTTATGACTCAGACGGGACGTCATCTGCCGCTGAAGAACAGCGCCGATCAGCTGTTGCCTGGCCTGGCCGATGGGCACCACTTGCGTTTCGTAGATTGCGCCATGCATTCTACTTCAGAGTGATATTTACCATTACCACGTCCAGCACTCCACTTTTCAAACCAAACTGGACACTTCTAGGCAATCTTGGCGGTTTTGAAATCAAATCCGCATCTTCGAAGTCAAAGCAGGCATCGTCCCGGCTAAACTAGAGACTCTACGGTAGGTTTAAAATAAGTTTTTTTAAAGAAAATTTTGTAAGGCTTTCTCTACTACTCACCTGCCTCAATAAATAGTCAACGTTTGAGATTTCAATATAATTTTTGTTTTTCAAGAAAAAATAATGAATCGAATTTTGTTTTAAAGGAAAGCAGCAATTTTTGGCACTAAGAAAAGAGATTGCGCCATGCACTCACGCCAAAGACGTCGCGATTTTAGTCTAATTGATGGCGAGAATTCCTTCTGCTTGGAAACACACACTTGTAAACGGTACAACAAAAACAATTTTAGAAAACCCACACGCATGCAATATTTTCACTTCGATGTTCCAAGTAAGACGCGTTCACACTATCAATCAGATTAAAATCGCAGCGAGCTGAACAAGTGCATGGCGCGACTTCTTCGTTTAACAAGCTGAAAATTGCTGCTTTTCTGCATTCTGGAATATGTTCTAATGCTCTAATGTTCCTAAACCACATTTTTTTTTGGAAAAAATTGATAAACAATTAATAAGCGAAGCGAAAGTAATTGATTAATAATATAATAGTATAATAATAACATTAATAATCAATTACTTTTATAATTACAACACTATTAAACCGCAGTTTTATTTTAAAAGATAAAAATTTTTAAAAATTTCGAACAGCACATAGACTTATTGGGGCAACTGAGTCAAAATTTTTAAAAGAAACTCATTCTAAATTTTCCGTGGACAAAAAAAAAGATATTCTCACCTTCTCGAAAAGTCTCTAGTGCAATATGGACGAAACTCGTTTTGAATTTTTTAAATTTTTTAAACACGAAGATGTTCAGTATGACTGCAAAGCCATCAAGGTCGCTTAGAAGTGTCCAATTCGATTTTAAAATTGTCCACTTTGACTTTAAAACTGTCATTTTTGAAACGAAAACGGTATGTATAACTGCAGATGGCAATTTTGTCCGTGCGTCACGCTGTGAGTCCGTCCAACGGGTGTTGGACACGTTGAACATGTTAGACATTATCTCCTAATATATGCATAAGGCCACCAACCTGTGAAAATTACCTACGGATATATTCTGGATGGTACAAATGGTATTGATTCCCAATAATTGAACGCTATTGATCGACCGAGCGATATCGATCGATTTCATCGATTCGACAACAGACACAACAGCCAATGGCTAAACGTTTGGGGTGGGAACCGGGTGAGGCCAGTGTTACACTCCCGCGGGAGCATCCGCGGAACATCCGCGGACTAGCGGTGCACCGCGGACGGCCGGCGTGGCGGGGCGCGGCGATTGGCCAAGTAAGGGATCTCGGCGCGATTCCCGCCCTTCCGCGGACGCTCCCGCGGGAGTATAACTCAGGCCTGAATCTAGCAGGTGCTGAAAAGCGCTCACAACGAACAGAATATACAAGACTGATTGAGGTGTTCGTTTGATTTGAAAAGCGTCCAAACTGACGGGAGAAGGGTATAGGGTAGCGAATCTGAAACCTGGGTGAGACAGACGGCTTCTAAACTGTAAGGGACGACAAACCGACAAACCGACGAAAAGAGCCATTTCCGCCCTTGAAGCCGTAAGGTACCGTCGACTCCAATTCTTGTCACATCTCCAGCCCTGGAGACAGGCAGAGCGACGACAGCTGTGGCTCCAAAAGTGCGAATAAACGCCGACTTCATTATCATCGCCCCTGCCTTATTATAATCGCATCAGCTGACCAAGGCAGCCAGAATTTCGAAACCTTCGCTAAACAGAACGGCGAGACCACGTAGGGGAGGGAGTCTGTCGGGAGCGAAGAGCCCGACGGACAGACACATGTTCTCCCGTCGACCCTCCGACTATTTCCACTGATAACGGGCGACGACAGTGATGGTGAGTCAGCCGCTGCACCGAAAAGACGGAAAAAGTATGGGTAAGACGCAGTAAAGCCATAAAGACTCGAAGAAATCGTTCAGAACACAGCCGACGCTCCAATATGAGGGTGGGTGTGTGTCATCAGTGGAAACGAAACAAAAGCGAAACATTCCCCAGGGAGGTGTTGAATAGGACGGCGGAACCTTGAAGGGCTTCGGCACATTCGGAGGGAATTTTTGCATTTAAGCATAAAATAATGCACAAAATAACAACTATAAAATCTTGTAGCGGCGCTTTGACTGAGCTTCACACGAGGTTTTACAGATCTTTATTTGCTAACGTTTCGGCGGTATTACCATGTTCATAACCTCAAACTTGGGTAGTTAAACCGATTTCGAAGTTCATCCGATGCAAGAAACTACATGAACTCTGTGGAAGACCGGAACGCGATCGACACGTCTTGGACATCCATCTTTTCGCATTGATGAATAAGTGTATGTCGAAAGAAGCCTATTGTGCCCAATTCTTGGAGGGTTTAATTACCCAAGTTTGAGGCTCTGAAGAAGGCGATACCGCCGAAACGTTAACGCTAGCCAATAAAAATCTGTAAAACCTCGTGTGGAGCTCAACCAAAACGCCGCTACAAAATCTTCGACGTCGAAATTCACAGAGAGTCGTGCATACATGGTGAACTGTTAGAACATATTTCAACCGAATCCGTGCTTATTTCGGCATCTACAGCCAGTTTTCATCATCATCTACAATTCTTGTGCACAGCCGCTTCCCATGGAGTATATCAGCATTTCAGCCTCTAAAATAATCCCCCAATTATTGCTTGTAAACAATCCAGCGGCCATTAAATTCGCTCTCGCGAAGGACGGACGGATGCACGCATGGACGCACGGACACTGAAAGATTCCTAATGTAACATCTGACGTCAAAGGCGAATAAAAACGCATGAGAATAAAAGGTAATAAAATAATAGAAACTATAAAGCTATAAAAAATTTAATAAATGAAAAACAACTATAAACTACTAAAACTATTAGGCGATTAAAAGGTATACGACAAAGAGATCAATTGTGGAACAAAAATCAATAATGTGGATCAATACTGGCGATCAGTTCGCTGGCGACGAGGCTCATCCAGCAGCAATTAATTTTGAGCGAATGAAGAGATGAAAGGACGCATGTACGGATGCACGTATGCCGAAACAGGGTCTGTAGAAGCACATCCCGCACATAATATGCCATAGCAAATCACACGAAAATCACATAAAAACACAAAAACTAAAACGAAATGGAATTGAATTAAAAATACGCTATCAAATCTGCCAATTTATTGAACGAGATTGGCGTCAGATATCGAATTTTCGCGAAAATCAATAGTATCGATCAGTATTGATTGGTCCGACGACAATCTGACTTGCTGTCAAGACAGCCAGGTGGCCACTATGTTCACATTAGCCTTCTTCCAACGGCTGGCTAGATGCACGGACAAATAGGCTTCTCGCGATCGATATCGATCCGGTCCCCAACATTTCGCAAGCTCTGAGCGTATCCAAACGCAGTAATGTCGATCGATATATCCAAAGGCAATAATGTCGATCGATATCAATCAGCCGATTGATGCTGTTCAACTCTGATAAAGCTCAATCGTCGACCAATGATTCTAACTGGACGAAGAAACGGACGGACGCACGCAGAGACGCACGGATGCACAAACCGACAACTTGAACTGTAGTAGGGTGACTCATACGTAATACGTAGAATAGGGGGGGGGGTAAAAATTAAAACAAAATTATTACACTGTATATGGGCAGAAATCGATAATATTGATCAATACTTGTCTGTGTCGATGACAGGACTTGATCTAACAAGTCCATTAAGAGACGACCGCATTCAGAACCCCCCCCCTTTCTCTGATTACAGAAATCGATCTACATTATCGATCAATAGCGATCAATTTTGCTCCAATAACTTGGAATGCGTCCATAGGAGGTCGGGCATCTTCGAGGGAGCACAAGAACTGATAGCGACCATCGCTAATACCGGGCTGAGCTGTTCTGTTAGCAATTCATAGAGTCCTACCCGCGGTCATTAATTTCGCGCGGACGAAGGTATGGACGAATGGACATACCTTTAAATGGGTGAACGGAGTGAATTTTCATCCCACTGGCGCATATTTTATACCTATGGTACAGAACAAGGATAACGTGCTAAAGGATGGTGCAAATCAATCCAGCATCTAGCACGTCGGCCGCTCAGCTGTACGGAAACAGATGAGGTGACGCCATATTCAACGCAAAACACTCAGCCGGCGGAAAATTCGCCGCAATAATAGCAGCAGATCTGGGGCGTCGCGAAAAATAAATATTTGCCGCTGAAATCTGGCGCGCACCAATCCACCTAATCTGACTGGCCGCATGCGGTCTCAGACAACAACAGGTGTGAACCCGTCGATCTGGACTGCAGGATTCTGGAGGCAATTGGACCCGAAGCTGCGAGTACAAAGGACCTAGAAAAAGCTCTAAGAGAACAACGCTCGCCAGCAACTGGTTCAGAAGAACAGAACGACAAAAGCCGCCACAACTGGGCCGAACAGAGACCAGGCCGATGTCGCGGCGGTCGGTGCCAGTGCCAGTGAGCCGCCGGTCCCAACGGACCAATTCAGCGGATCATGAAGAGCAGTTGAGACGCGCCGGAGCCGACGACGCTCTTAACGGCCTGAATAGAATAGTGGCGCGGAAAGAGCTCTTCAGCTGCGGAGAGATTCCACAGAGCGGGAGACGAGAAGAAGGTTTCGGCGATCGCCGGTCCGATGGCCATAGAGCCCGGAGGAAAAACTCTTCTCGAGCCGCATGTGTGCGTAGCACGAGCTGGCGGAATTTATGCGTCGGATTTGTAGTCATTTGTTGCCGCATAGTAGGACGGTTCTAGTATACTCCGGCTTTATAGCGACCTAGAAAGGATTTATACTTCTGTCGCCCGGCGGCGCAGCGTTACGATAGCGAGTAATATCGATTGCGCGGCAAAGGTGATCGATATTCCAAGCTTTTATAACGGCGGTATAAACCTCGCTTGAAGCATAAACTGGCCAATTGCCTTAAGGCCCCGTTTACACTTCCGACGCCTAGCGACTCGGCGGCATTAAAGTGGCCAAATTGATCGATCGCGTCGCTCAATCAATATGCCCACCATACTTGGCGTCGTGTCGCCCAGCGTTGAAGTATAAACGGGACCTAAGGCCTATTAATAGTCCCCGAAGACAGCGACATCACGGGCAAAGTATGCTAGTCGATTAACGCCCAGCGGTCGCTGCGGACTGTTGCTATCGCGAAATATCGATCCCCCGGGGCTGTATAATCGATGTACCGCGGCCGGGTCTAAACGGGTTTACCCTCGGAAAGCGCATAAAGGTATAAACTTACCCAGAACAAGGAACTCATGAATAAGCCTACCCAGCGGACGCGTTGGGTAGAAATTTAACCAACGGTGGAGCTGCGCATAGCCTCGCTTACCCAGTAGGGTTCGTCCTTCCACGGCTAATTTTCGATCTACTTCAAATCAGATGTTTTCCAAAATATTCATTGGTTGAATCAAATCAAGGCTCAATTTGCCTTCTGACCATTTTTCATGCATATCTTTGGGTAACATAATATACCCTGGGTAAGTGTTGATGCATAGGATCTCTACCCCCTATCCGGTTTCCCTATGGTATGCATACCTTGCCCGTGAGACTGATGAATCCGATCCCTGGTTCTAATGCTTTCGTTAGAGACGACGGCTTGAACAGGATTTATACTTCTATCGGCGGGTGGTGTAGTAGCGTTAAAAGCGATCGATATCGATTAGGCGGCGAAGACGATCGATATTGGTAGCTTTTATCGCGTCGGTATAAATCCCGCCTTTAGCACAAATCTACCAACTACCCTAAGACCTGTTCATAGTCCGCAAAGACAGCGACAAGATCGCATGGGCAAAGCATGCAAATCGATTAACACTCAGCGGTCGTTGCAAAAAAATCGAACTATATATACATTATGAGCGATGAGCCCCTGCGCGAGCTATATAGAGGCGCTGAGACGGCGTTCACAGTGCTTTTGCCGCGCGGCGAGGCATTATAAAAGCCGAAAATATTGATCGACTGCGCGCCTAATCGATATTGCTAGCTACCATAACGCCGAAACACCCGGCGACTGAAGTATAAATGACGTTTAGGTCAAAGACTGTTGACCTCCGGACGCATGCATGCGTATCGATTTTTGCAGAAAGATCACTAAAGAAAAATCGATATCATGGGTTGGGTTAACACGTTGCTGCTGTCGCGACTATGAACAGCTCCTAAGACAGTATTTTTTTAAACAGAAATAAAGCATACAATTCAAGACGAAAAAAGACAAGAACGATGAAGTACACGAAAACAAAAAGATCCTAGTCTGGCACAACCTGAAAATTTCCAGAAACGCTCCCAACTTCAAGAGCCCGCTACGAAAGCGTCAAGAATTTCGAGTATTCATATGTGAATATCATGCCGAAATGTTTTGATACAAGCCAGCAGCAGCCAGCGGCGGCAGTATCGGCACTCAGCTGACAAGCTCGCCGTTAACACCCCGGAGGCCAATCCATTAAACGGCAGCCGAGGTCAATAAAACTTGGCGAATCGGTCACACGACTACTACACACGGTGGGAAAAATGTCCGAAAAAAGCCGTAGGCAGCAGTTTCACGAGATCGGGACAAAATTACATCAGAATTCTGAAAGTAAACGTAAACGCCAAAATTAAGCATAAAATAAGAGCAAAAATACAACCTGAATAATAAAAATTAATTGAAGAGAAAAACTTAAGCTACTTTGGGGCCACACCCCACATGTGAAGCCACGCCAAGCAACGCAACGCCACGCCGCACCATGCAACGCCAATATCGATTTTTGTCGTGCCTATGGCCCCGTTTATACTTCCGACGCCGAGCATGTATAACGGCCAGCTTAATCTATCGAACTGCATGATCAATGTGGCCACCGTATGTGGTGTCGCGTCGCTCAGGGTCCAAGTATAAGCGGACCCTATCGCCTGTTCACCGTTGGAACATGGTCATAGTTCGCCGCGACGGAAGCGGCTGAGTCGCTCGTGAAAAGCATGCGAATCGATCAATGCCGAGCGATCACCCGAAAAAATCGATATGTATACATTGCCATGCCGACCAATCTCTGCTGTCGCTCCCGTCGCGGACTATGAACAGGCGCTTGGCAGCAACGAGCGACACCGGTGATTAGCATTGGAGCGCGCAATTCGTCGCGGCTAAAAAACGGCGATTTACGGACGTTTCTTGCCACTTACAGTATTCCTGAAGTATTAGCCGTTACGTCCATGATATACTGCAGAAATGAAGGAAGGATGATTACTTCTATGAAAGTCAAGAAAACATTAGAAACGCTAGGAAGTCATCAAAGTCACGATTTCATCAATTCCCCTTCCGAAGGCACCCGTCTCGTCGACGGTGATACTGTTGCTTGTTCGACCCGCTTTAGTCGCTGCCATCGCGGACTATGAGCACGTAGCCGGAACGAAGCCGCGTTGCAGCGTCTGAACAGCCTTTCGTAGCACGTTGGCCGAAAAAAAATCGATTTGCATCTTTTGTACGCTGCTGCTCCCATCGTAGACTATTAATAAGTCCTCGTTTATAGTTGCGCCCCTACGCTGCGCGGCACCATAGTTGGAATAGATATCGATCGGGGGCGCGAAAAATCTATATGTATTGTGATTGTAGTGCTGCGCCTCGTGGCAACAAAAGTATAAACTACGGCGAACACGCTCTCGTATAGAAAAAGAGACGTGGTGAGTTTCAATGGGCAGTCCTGCGGTAAAAAAAATTAAAATCAAACCCTACAGGATGTTCTCGTTCAGCTTAAGCCGTGAACTCGAACGTATATGAAGAATAAAGCCATGTGATGCGAAAATTTCCTTCAGGAAGACCGTCTCACACAATCCCATCTTCTTAGTGCTAGGCAGTATGTACAAGAAAGGACTTTTCGACAGCACCAGGGACGCTGGGCTACTTTGGCACACAAAAGGGACGCATGGAGACATTGCAGTTAAGCACTTCCATGATTCAGCGGATGATAGGAGATATGGGTGAGGCCAGAATCTGCACAAATACTCGTAGAGCTGCACCGTAGCCTGAATTAACCTAGCCGACACTTGTCGTTAATGTGGCCTACATGGCCAACGGCATCGCACTAGATCAATCAACTCGCACCGAAAAGCCGTACCTCTTACAGGTGAGCATGTACGGTCGGTGCTCTAATTGGCTGTGATTGGCTGATGTCTTCCAGGCTCCATGTAGGCCACATTAGCGACTAGTATCGTTTCGACCTCTTAAAAATTCGAGGATCTCCTGCATAAAATGTCGAAAAAATAAGTACACCAGCTATTTATATCGAGGATCTTGAACTTCTTTTTTCTTTAGGGTGGCAGATTGGTGGCATTTGAAATGCAGAAGCCCAAGAAATTGTTAGATTGCGCCAGGCAATTGTCCAATACCTCACTATGTTTACACATTTGACAGTGAAAGCCCTGTCAACACGTGAATGAATTGGTCGGCGCATCTCGGCCTCCTCATGTAGGCCAAATTAGCGACTAGTATCGAGTTCCTTCTATGAACTGCAACCCAATAAAGTCGATAAATGGGGAAAATATTCCTAATTTCGGGGAAAAAGGTGGCTCGGACCTCCGCCAAGAACCGACCCAGGCTATGCCGAATAGCTCTTCCAACGCTGCCTTCCGCTCCATTCAGCCGTATGGAATTGGCTGGCCGTCGGCGACGCTGACAAATGACCAATTCGAGATGAGTGATGGACAGCGTGGAGAAGAACCGCCGTTACTGGTACGGTAACCACCTCGAGCAGCCGCGGATGTGGATGTTCATGGGCCGAAAAACACCCTCGTCGTCGACGACGATGAGGACGACGACGCTGTGCACCACAGCCGGTCGCTCCGGTTCCGGATCTCACAGAGTCTGCTGCGACGGCCGTTTTTTTCGCGGCCGACACGCCTCTCTCGTAGTCGTCGGCGAAACTGGTCGCCGGAAAACAAACACACTCCCTCACAACGAATGAATTACCGCCGGGGGATGATCCACGAGGCAACAGGCGAGAAGTGGCCGAGGCGCTTCGGCAACGTAAACGACTTTCCTGGCAGTTTGCCGATATAATGGCCGATTCAGACGGCCAGAATCGTCGTGGTGGAGCACAGCGAGGAATAATAATGCTCCATTTATGCGGTAGGTAGGCCGATCTCGTGAAAATCGTGTGCATTCGTCAGATGGGCAAAAAGCAACAAGCGCAATCTTGCTGTAGAACACGCACCGTACGCTTTAAATCGAAGCCGCTAATAATTCTGAGTGGTGGGCGCTTTCCTAATTGGGAGGGGTGAAGGCGATTCTGAGCGCGTATCGATTAGGCAGCTCGAACTGCCGACATTAATAGCCTTTATGTCAAGATCGCTGTGCATTGTGGTCCTAATCGATACAGGGTTTATTAGCTGTAATACGCGGGCCTGCTAGCCGACAAAAAGCGTAAATTCCGCCTAATGACCTGTGACTAGTCTGCGACGATGGCAGCGGTCTCTTTCTAAAATGAAGGAATCCAACAAAACAATCCATCACCCAGTAAAAATCAGTAACTATTACCGTATAAGCGACTGTTAATAGTCCCTGTCGCGAATGTGAGCAGCATTGGAATTTGGGAGCAAGGTAACTGACCACAACCAATCAGAGCACCCACCGAACCCGCGATGGCCAATTAGAACATCCACCACGCCCTCTTTCTCTGATTGGCTAGCACCTTTCCCCACATCATGCTGGCCACATTCACGACATGGACCATATTAATTAATATTAATACGGTCCATGTCGTGAATGTTAATATATTAATATAATTAATCATGAGCTGTAAACAAGCCCTTAGGCAGACATTATACTTCTGCTGCGGCGTGAATCGTCAACTACAGTATCCCAATGGACTGTCAGGCAAGTTGTATTGCGGCGGCGAACTAAAAATGCGATGCAGCGCGAAGAATCGATATCGATCGTGGTGTCACGCTATGTTGCGGCGCAGGTATAAACTACGACTAAGCCGGGATTTATACCTCATTCGCCGAGAAGTCAACAATATCGACGATGCCGACTAATCGATATCGGCCTAAAGGCCTGTTTATGGTCCAAGACCGGAGCTACTCAACCTCGGTCAAAGGATACATATCGATTTTTCGACGCACGATCTGACGATATTGATTGATTTGTATACTTTGCTCGGACATTTAGTCGCTTCCACGGCTGAAGTCGTAGACTATGAACGGGCCCCTAGGCTTTGTCCTAGTACTTTCAGGCAAGGGTTATACTTATCGGCTGAGAGGCATCAGGAACGCTGCCGGTATCGATTATCCGCCTAATCGATATCGATGCTCAAGTTATGCTTTGAACACTTTCTATTAAATAAATCTACCCAAAACAAATACGCTATAGAAGTCTAGATGGCTGTACAGCTTCATATGCAGTCTTGACTGGAGACTCAATCAGCAAACTATCTGTAATTTTGAAATAATTTTTTGTTGAAAATATAGCTCGTATGCTGTGGCTGAGGGCCCAGAAGATGGAAAAAAGCTCATATTTCACGGCGCCAATATTGGGACCGCCTAAGATTGAATGCCTTTTCGTATTGGGTACGTCCATCATCTGAAGCCTTGATGAATTTTCGAAAGAATATTGCCATTTTATAAGGCGTTTGAAAAAGCTCAGGCTGCCGTGCTCTATGCGCTGACTTTACTTAGGCTGTGTAGGACACACTATTTATGAATATGCATTAAAAGAAAATTTTAATTATTTTCTCCTTGATTGAACTTAAAAACGTTACGCCATTCCAATTGGGCTATTCTGGCACGAGACAGGGATTAATGCGCATAAAACGCACGTATAAAAATACACAGACGGAGCACTGTTTCGCCAAAATGATGAACTCAGCCAAATCCAAATAGCAGCCGTGACACGTGACACTAACGGGACTCTGAAAACCCTCTCGATGCACTCTCAAAACCGCATTCCAACGTTCTTATCAAGGCAGCGAGAGGCCTGAGAGTCAACAATACGCTCGGATGGAGAATTGTGGAGTACCCACAATGGAATGACAGTGTCGAAAAACACAAAGGACACCGCAGGCCATTGCGAGACCACGAGCTGGGTCGGACAATGCGTGACATCACAAAAAAGCTTTCGAAACAACCGCCAGCCTATAGGAGCGGACATCGGAACGTACAGCGTATTTAGAGTAGGCGCCGATCCCTGGATGCACTTCGAATCGATTTTTTCATCGATTTTTTCGGCTCGGTTCACGCCCAGGAAGCGATTGTTTAGAATCACCAGGGCACATCTTCTCCAATAAGGACAGAATGCCGACTTCTAGGACTTCTACATCGGCTGCTTTATCGTCTCAAGAGCATGTGCACGACTTCCACGGGGTCTCACAGAAGTAGAATGCGTGGCGTATTCGCTGCAAGTATCCAAAAAATCGGGGCAATTCAGTTGGGTGGTGCAGAGTTGACGACCCTTAGACGGAGTAGGTCCAGAACGAGTTTGATAGGCTCAACGTAAAGGATAAAGGATAAAGGACGGCGTTATTCAATCCTATTTGGGATGCGCCACGCATTCTACTTCTACGGGATGTCGTGGAGGCGACATGAATGCGTATTTGGCCATACAATGACTTACCGTGGCCAGCCGATGAGCAAGTCGGCGCTTTTGGCCTCGTTTATAGTTCGACGTCGAGGGACGCGACGCCACGTATAGTGGCCATATTGATTGAGCAACGCGATCGATCAATTTGGCTACTTTACATGTCGTCGCGTCGCTCGGCGTCAGAAGTATAAACGGGGGCTTATCCTTCCAAGACAAGTCTGGTACGAATTTACCGACCCCGGAGGAATGGAAGGCATGGTTGGCCTGGGCGGGAAATCCGAACCAGGAACCTGGTATCGGGTGCACGCCACAGCAGTCGCCTCCTCCGACTGCGCTCCACGCGCCAGGCTCAACGTACATGCACATAATTGAGCTATTCCGTCAATGTGACCGTCCACGCAAAATTAATGGCCGCAAAACGAACACAATCGATTTTTGTCGTTGACGGCATGAGGAATGCCACCCAAGAGAAGAGAGGATTATCTCCGACATTTATCGTCTATTTAAGAGCAGTATTTCGCCGCTCTTCCTATCTCCCTCAATTCTCCAAAGAATTTTTTTATTTTTTTATTTGTTTGCACAGAATGGTGCGAATTAGATTGAATAAAAACCGCAGCTGTACGATGTTGAATCAGTCTCTCAGTCTGTCTGTCAGTCCGCGCAAATTAACGGCCGCTGGACGAACATCATCGACTTTTGCGGTTGATGAAAATACACATAATTATACATAATTAATTATCCCTATCACGCATATTCATAATTATGCGCTATACATAATTGGTCAATCTGGTCGGTGTGTCTGCCCCTTTATCGGCGCAGAATTAATGAACACTGGACGGATTTTTCTTTTTTTCCATTTTTCCTATCATGCAGACCGCTTCATGTATATCATAGACAACACTACATAAATACACTAATCTGTCACTGCGTCCGTCCATCTCTCCACGCAAAAATGGTTACCACTTCATGAAAAGGATTGACTACTGCCAACTTCTACCTATCGCATTTACCAGAAACATTCCGAGAGTAAAACCTACAGCTGTACATAGTTGAGTGTGCCCAGTATGTCCATCCGTTTGTCCGCGCAAAAACAATGACCGCTGGATGGTCACGATCGAAATTTTTTTAGTGTGGACCGTTCAATGCGAATCATTCCATTAACATAAATCGATTTACCCTGCGTGTGTCTGTTCGTCGGTCCGCGAAAAATTACTGGCCGCTGCCTGAACACCATTGTTCAACCTGCATGTTCTTTTTATATTTATCGGAAAAACTCGAAATTTTCATTCTCGCCTTTAGAATTTCAAAAAGAATTATTAACCCGCCGGTATGTCCGCCCGTTCCTCCGCGCAAAAATAATGACCGCTGGACGGTACATCTTTGTTTTCATTCATTGTTTTTGTTTCATTTTTTATTGTGGACCGTCCAACGTGAGCCATCTATAAACTACAAAAATTGATTAAACCCTCCTTGAGTCCGTCCGTTTGCCCACGCAATATTAATGGCCGCTGCACGAACGTCATCTTTTTATGATTCGCTTCCTAAAAATAGTGACCGCAAGACGAGCTTAAAATGTTCAACCGTTTAAGGCCTGGTTTATACTTGCGCCGCCGCTCGGGGCGACGTGGTGGCCGGAATAGATATCGATCGGGCGGCGCGAAAAATCAATATCTATGGCGATTGTTGTGCCGCGCCGCGTGGCGGCGCATGTGTAAACTGGGGCTAATGCAGGCCATATCTGTAACCTGCCCAGAAATCAGTTATTCCGTCAGTGCGTCCAATAGTGCATCTGCGCAAAATTAATGGCCGCTGCCCAAAAGCGATCGATTACCGCAAATTTTTACTCTTCCTCCTTCTGTAATGGGTTTAGAGATAAATCAAAAGGTGGCCGAAACTTATTCTGCGTTACTGATCAGAAAACGATGGAAAATGTACGAAATATGAATAGAAATCGTCTGAAAATTATTCACAGCTTGACGAAATTAGATACACGAGGAGAGTCACATTAGTGTGGTGCAAAAATAATGGCCATTCTGAAGCATCAACTCTGGAAAACTATTAATGCTCCGATAAATAGCAAATACGAAAACGGCCATTATTTTTGCTCCAATCTATTAGAAGTATTAAAATGGTCTGTGAAAACTACAGCTTCGTTGAGCCCTTTAGTAGTCGCTTTTTTACGAAAACAATTGTGATCGCTATACAATTATGAGAAATTGCGATTAAATTCTAATTCCTGAATCAGGGAAACTTAACCGTAAGCTGCCTACCTGATTGGATCAGTAGATTTTCAGCTTTACCGGCCAAAATAAAGTATAAAAAGCCAGTGCAACCATGAGCGACAAGACAAGGGCGTAGCTAGCCGGAGAACCAGCTGAACCGCCTCGAGGCGCTTCTGAAGCGCCGCGAATTCGGACCACAATCAGTTATTGACGGATGCCCAATCGGGGAAAACTCGACACGAACGAATCGATCGACGAGGACGGGGGAAACACGACCGACGGCACACCGGCGCAGTTCGCCACCCGCCGACAGCAGCACAGTGGGGGACAGGAGCAGGTTCGTCGGCCGCCCGCCGGTCGGTCCGTCGGTCGCCGTCGCGTGGTTGCCCCTGGCGACCATCGTGGGCACGAGCATGGCGGCGATGGCCGGGATACCCCCACCCCCGCCATCGTCCAAGCCCGTCTGGCATCTGATGACCGTCGGGGCGGATGGCACGGACGCCTTTGGCTCAGTGGAGTGGAAGACAGTGCAGAAATATTCAGTCCGGATGCTCGAAACAGCGGGAAGGGGGCATGAAGCGGTCGCTGTCACTGATGGGAACAATCCCATCTTGTCTCACTCTATTGTGGTCCCGATCCCAATTAAATCTCCCGCCTTTGATTTATCTGTATTCTTTATTTATATTGTTTATGCTTATTTTATCTATATTGACGTTTCCTTAAGTTTCTTTGTGTGGTGATTTTCATATTTTATTAGTCTGTTACTTTAAAAGGGATTTCTGTGATCTTAGTCTATTTTTCTAGTTAATCGGGGTTAGGTAATATGACGGTTTACGTAGTTTTGTTGGGTTTACTATTGACTCTCTTTTTTTGGTTTAAATAATATAAGTTGGGCAGGCTTTTCAATATAATATTTATTGATTAATTTTGGTTTTTTTGATAGACCTATTGTTTTGTGAGAATTTTGGCTAGTTTTTTTAAAATTTTTCTAGGGCTTCACGAAGGGTGTTAAACATATTTTATATAATTGATTATTGATGTTATTTTCAAGCGATACAGTTTAATTTTTATTTTGATTGCTTTGGAGTTTATGATGAGTTTCGCTAATGCGTATCCAATTTTATGAGCCCGAATTAATCATTTTTCCGAATTTTATGAGCTGACGTTATTTGAGCATTACCTGGTGCTCTTACGGAAAAATTCGTGCAGTATTCGTCAACGGGATTGCGGAGACGCGCTAGCTAACTACAACCAATCAGAGCACCGACCAAACAAGCGCTACCCAATCAGGACACAGAGACGTTAGTCCTAGTTTATACTTGCGCCGTCATGCGACGCGGCACCATGATCGCCACAGATATCGATTTTTCGCGCCGCCCGGTCGATATCTATCCCGACCGCAGTGCCGCGCCGCGTTGCGGCACAAGTATAAACTGGGGCTTACCCGCGAAGTAAATTAAGAATCCGGTTCAACTACCGCAGAAAAGACGATGACCAGTCCCCTGCGCTTCGCCAGAAATTCACCCGCAACTGACTACTAGGGGTCCTACAGATATGTGCTCGTCACCGCTGGCACGAGCGGGCCAATCACAGAGGATAGGCCGGGGCCTCTGATTGGTCAGGTGCGTGTCCCTCTCCATGTAGATCACATTGACGGCTAGTATCAATCATCCCATTTTAAACACCTCCATGAATAAAATCGGTTATCGTATCTTCCAAAAATATAATATAAATGAACAAATAAAATATATAATATAAAATAAATATATAAATTATAAATAATATATATAAATATAATGTATATATAATTTATAAATAATGTTAAAAACAAATAAACAAAGCCATCAACTTAGTCACCTCTTAGCCCTATTTACAGCGGAGCCGCTACGTGGTGAGGCACCACGATTGCCATAGATATTGATTATTCGCGCCGTCCGATCGATATCTGCTCCGGCAAGGGTGTCGCGCCACACAGCGGCGCAACTGTAAACTAGGTCTTATGCAGGATCAAACTGCAAAAAAGAAACAAAGAAGCTTCTAGTAGGCACAGTTATATTCCTCAGCTCCAGCTCCTACCTCATTCAGCATCGTTTTGAGTTTTTTTTTAATTCTCTTCTTTACTTTCCCTTCTGAGGAGACAAAGACAACTGGAAGACCTTACTTTGATTGCCGACGAAGCGATACTGAACATAAGCTGAAATCTGACTCGGAAATAAACGCGCTCAGCTGTGCAAGCAGGCGATCTCTGACGCGAGAATGATGCTCATCCATCTCCGGCCAGTGTAACACATGCTGCAACAGCGAAACAGACCTCAGAATGCGTTCATCTCGACTGTCTGTTCTTATGAACATCTGGAGGAGAGCGCTATCCAGTGGTTTAGGAACCGAATGATGGTGAAAGATTCCCGCTAGAGCGGAAGAGCTTCGAGATTTTGCTACTAGTCGTTAATGTGGCCTACATGGATAGACAGGAGCGCAGCAACCAGTCACAACCAACAACAAGAACACGCGCCAGGCATACTTTCCCTCAGTGACACAACGGCTTTCATTTTCCAATTAAATACTTCAAACAGAATTAAATACACAGTTAAGTTAAATAAATCGTCAGAATGTCTATCCGTTTGTCGGCGCAAAATTAATTACCGCTGGAAGAAATCATAAACTATTAGTGTGCCACCCATAAACTAATTCGCTTCATTCTTCCGAGTGTTTGCACGTCTGTCCACGCAGAATTAATGGCCGGTACAGTATCGCTAGCCAGTCTTCATCCTTCATACATATCCTTCCATTTCCATTTATTCACGTGCATGTACAGCCATTAATTCTGCACCTCTGTCCACGCAGAATTAATGGCCGGTACAGTACAGCTGGCCGGTCTTTATTCTTCATACATATCCTTCCCTTTCCATTTATCAAAAACGTTCGGCAGTTGTACTTCTTCCCTTTAATGTTTCAAAAAGTATTAGATCGCATCTGCCTACATTTGAGTTATTTCGTCAGTATGTCTATCCGTTTGTCGACGCAAAATTAATTACCGTTAGACGGAAATCATAGGTTTTGCTTATATTCGCTAATGTGGCCTATATGGGTAGACAGGAGCGCACCAGCCAATCACAAGCAATTCAGCTGCACAAATTGAGTTCGCTCGTCAGTATGTCTATCCGTGTGTCGACGCAAAATTAATTACCGCTGGAGGAAATCATAAACTATTAGTGTAGACCGTTCAATGTAAGCCACCCATAAACTAATTCGCTTCATTCTTCCGTGTGTCTGCCCGTCTGTCCACGCAAAATTAACGGCCGTTGCACGAACGCCATCCTTTTGTGCATCACTTACCACTTATCAGAAATGTTCCGCAGTGTTCCTTCTTTCGTCTAAAACTTCAAAAAGAATAAAAACTGCAGCTGTACATCATTGAGTTAATTCGTTGGTATATCTGTTCATTCGTCCGCTCAGAATTAATGACCGATGAGAGGCTATTATTGCCGAAGACCATTTTTATTTGATGTAGACCATTCCTGCAGACTGCATAAATAAATTAAACCGTCAGTGCATCAGTTAATCTGTCGAGGCAAAATTAATGACCGCTACACGAAAGGGATTGATTTATGCAGACGGCTGTGCAATCGCACGCTCTTCCCATTCCGTGCAGTCTGACTGGTCTTATGCGTTCTTTCCAGCCTATATGTAGGCCTCATTAACGACAAGTACCGCAAGTTTCTCCTGGAATCCTCACAACGTAGAATGGAATGCCTAAAATAGGATTTAAGAACTCCATGTCACAAATCGCCTTTTGGGAGACTGGAATCTCAACCAAGGATCGGATTCATCAGCGATTAAACCCACAGCTATGCGGGGTATAAGGGTAGTGTGAGAACTTCATCCCGGGTATCTCTACCCCTTATACCAATGGATTTAGTGGTTAAAACGGCCACAGAACTGTGTAAAGAGTGGATTCTGGATTTTTTCTCATAACAGCCTAGAAGACGAGGGCTCTAGCTGTGATTTTTATTCTCGGAATGTTTCTGGTAAATACGATGGAAAGGGGTCAATGCAGAGGTCATCAGTTTTGCGTGGACAGATGGACAGACACAGTGACGGATTAGTCTATGCGAGTAGAGTTTGTGAGATGGCCTACATCAAACGATAAAAATCTTTGATGAGAAAAATTGATCAATTATGTATCAATCATGCATAATTGTTTGCTTGTGAGGTATAATTAATCAGGTATAATTACGTGTACTCTAATTTTTTTCGGCGAACAAAAACTGCCGTGAAAAAATAACAAAATAAAAACCGTCCAGTGTTCATGAATGCGGAGTTTATGTTCCTCTATTGACCTGGAGCGAAAAGAACCCACTGGGCCACTCTGGCACGGGACCGGGACGAATGCAGGCAGCTCTGGTACCGGCTAGAGTGAAGGGACACGATCTGTCGATGGGACGGCAAGTGGTGAGGATAATACAGTCCCCCCCCCCCCTAGAGAGCCGGATTACGGTATTCGATAGGCGTGGGGTTTCAGCAAGAAGTCGTCTCCAGAAGCTATAGAAGCTGCGCAGGTAGCGGTGGTGCCTGGCCTAGCGGTGCGGCGGCATCGATCATTCCTATAACCGGCGAAAACGGCCGAATCTCATTACGAATTCATGGGCTATGCATCAATTTCACGCTTAATGGACATAAGGTACAAGCCCCAGCGGTCGACTGTGTGTGCCCACGGCTCGTCACGGTGCTCCAGAATCGAGGGAATCGAGGGTGGAGGCGTGCATGTCGTCCTCTCCTGGTAGGAGGTAGATCACAGGGGTTACCACAGATTCTGGTACGATACAGCTCATTCCGCTTCATCAGCTCTCACCTGAGCCAGTTAGCATCGTCAATTATGCAATGGAAATGCCCAGCTGGCTCCAATGAGGCAGACAATCACCTCGTCGGAGAGCTAGACGAGAGAAATGGAGCGAGGAGTATAAAGGATAAAAGGATAAAGGACGGCGTTACTCAATTCCTTTTGGGATGCGCCACGCATTCTACTTCTACGATATGTCGTGGAGGTGATTTGAATCCGTATTTGGCCATACAATGACTTGCGGTGGCCAGGCGATGAACAAGTCAGCGCTTTATCCTTCCCAGACAAGTCTGGTACCAATTCACCGACCCCGGAGGGATGGAAGGCTTGGTTGGCCCGGGCGAGAATCCGAACCAGGAACCTGGTATCGGGTGCACGCGGCAGTCGCGCCTCCTCCGACTGCGCTACACACGCCCTGCGAGGAGTATACATTTGTTTATTTATTTATTTATTCAGGGGCGGGTCTAGCGTAAGCAAATTTAGAAACAAATCAATACAACAACACAAACGCTCTAGAATTCCAGAAACAAATGTAAATCAAGGCATCAGCCGAATAAAACAGGACAACATCACTTATTATTATTATTATTATTATTATTATTATTATTATTTATACTACCAGACGATAGCGGCTGCCAAATTAAAATCAAAATAAATCATTTCGTCCTCAAACTAGGCAATTCTAAATACATTTTACTCTTTCGAAATCAAAACGAACATCTTCTCAGTTAAAACGAGCGTTTCTCAAATTGAAATACAGACTTTACAAGAGGTTAAAATCATTTTTTATTCAAGAAAAATTTAGCATGACTTTCTTTCGAATTTTTTGATGGACATACAACAGTAAGTCAGCACATTGTTTGAAGAACCTCTATTCTTTGAGAGAAAATAATAACTTAAAACTTGTCCGGAGCGCAAGAACGCAGAAGCTTTTGAAAGTGGAGATCGCGCCAGGCATCCGACATAACCGTCGCAACTTCTATCTGGTAGGTAGTGTGAGGATACTTCCTTAGACCAGTGACTTGAGAATATGTGTTCTTTTGCAAATGCTTTTTGCGGTACTGTTTACATCTGTATTATATGAATGAACCAGAATTTTTGCTATCAATCAAATGGATATCATGACGAGCTAGTCCAGTGCATAGCGCGACCTAGTCCTTTAATAAACTATATGGTTGCAATTTTTAACTCATCGTTTTTCTTTAAAAAATAAAAATAAATTCGGTACATGTCGCGAATATGGGCAGCATTGGGAGGTGGGAGCGCGACAACCAATCACAATTAAGCAGGGCACCGAAAGAACACAGTCCAGCCAATCAGGATACCGACCATATACTTCTTCTCTGAATAGCACGCCCATTCGACGCGATCTGATTGTCTGAAGCGTCCCCACCTCCCAATGCTGCCCACTTTCTCGACATGTACCAGCATTTCAAATAGTGTGTTCACTTTTAAGGGTAGGTGACGTAGAAAATTTCAAAGAAAGTCGCACTAATAAACACTTCTGTTAACAAAAACTCATTCTAGTGATCTAGGAGAGTCCATTTTCATATGGAAGGAATTCGTTTTAATTCGGAAAATGTTGAATTTGATTTCAGAAGCGTGAAAACTGGTCAGAAAAGGTATAGAATTCAGCGTAACAATGGAATTCTTCAAGGAAAAATCATGACGGAAACGGTATATGTTACGTCCTTGCTAAGCGATAGAGCCTTGCATGTAAATTGGGGCAGGGGTCATTCTTATTCTGAAGCCTGATCGATATCTTCAGCTCTCTATCGTTTCGATTTTGTAATCTATAGCTCCAGAATATGAATTTGATCTACTTCTGAAAGGGAAGCCTGATCACGTCGACGTTACCCTTAAAGAATTAATAGAAACAATAAAAGGTCAAGATGTAGATCACAAAAAATTGAGCCCAGGATGGGCAGTCCGGTCAGCTTGACCTGTGAATGCGATGCTTTTGTTGATCCTTAGCAAATAATGATGAGCAGCTAGTACACAGAAGACAGAATCAATAACGAATCGATGGAAGTTGGAGAGGAGAACAGCAAGCAGAACGGTGAGGAAGCCGGCAGATCACAGCTGATCGGCGTTGCAAATCGATCGGCGGCAAATCGATAGCTGATAGCGGCGGCGTCACGCCGTGTGTGATCAGCTGCTGTGTCTGGCAGCGAATTACAGCGATTAATTCCGTTTCCACGCATTGCACTTATCACACAGCCGCCCGTCGAGGGTTCACTTCGGTCAAAAGCTCGTTCTATTTTGGTTTGGTCGTGAAAGCTTTCCGAACCGCGACGAAAAGAGTCTTCTGATCTCTATTGCGTATTCATGAAACTCCACTCTTTTCTGTGATTCGAGTGGAATTTTCTATTCTTTCGAGACCTGAGCTAGCTTCTGTAAGAAACAGGGGCTGCTACTTGCGTTATTTATTGCCATAGGTCAGTCAGTGCCGTTTCCCCGTCGAAAAGCTCCTTCACCGGCCAATAATTCAGCGTCGACGCGCGGACAGACAAACGTATTAGCTCTTCTATAGAGCATGATTAGTCGCTAACGGCACTTACTCTGCCTGAGAAGGTTAAAATACTGACTTCTGTGTCGGCTGAACACCGCGGCAGGTTGTTCTGTTAGGCCTCTGTTATACTCCCGCGGGAGCATCAGCGGAACGTCCGCGGACGAAGGGCGTGGCGGGGCGCGGCGATTGGCCAGGTGAGGGATCTCGGCGCGATTCCCGCTCTTCTGCGGATGCTCCCGCGAGAGTATAACTCAGGCCTTAGCCAAATTGGCATTCTGGTCGTTTTAAGGAGCAGAATTTGTAGCATTTCAGATGACCGCGACAGACGTCAACCTTCGTTCCTTTCAACTCAGTAGAAGATACTATTCTTCAGGATCAATAGCCAAGAAGGACGAAATGACTGAACTATTTCTGCCACCGCTGTGACCTTCCGAATCGCGTCGAATATGAGCTGAGCGCTGTTTTTGCATGTGGCGCCAGAAATTGACTGCAAATGCCGCCATCTGAAGGACGGCGCTCACAATTTATTTCCGGACAAAAAGCCCGCACCATCCACCTGCAAAAGGTACGCCGAAGGTCGCCCGGTCACCAAAGCGACCTCTGTTTTTGTCCGGCGGCGAACACGGAGACAATCGCTGCTTTTCAGCGAGACAGGCGATAATGACTGAGGCGCCGACGACTTCAGAAGCCAGCCGCGTCCAGCTCGTCCGACCTGTCCAGGGAATCTCGCGCCTTGGAAGCATTTTCTGATGACATTCAGAGAAGGCGGCATTCGTTTTTATTTAAAGAGCGGTACGACACGAATGTTGTCAATATCGATTAGGCGATGCAGGCGATCAATACTGGTAGCGCCCGTGATGTCGCGCCGCGCGGCGACTGAAGTATGAACCTCGCTTAAGATGTGTCAAACATGTGAACTTGTGCTATTCTAGTAGATCACGCTGCCGCCGTACCGACTGCTACTCGACTTACATCGTTAGCATATATTGCATCAGGTTCTATATGCTTCTCTCCCCCCACTTGAATTGCTCTGACTAATTTTTTCGCTTAAAAATTCTCCCATCAAAACGATCAAGCACTGTTAGCGATGCGCCACGCATTCTACTTCTACGGGATGTCATGGAGCCGATTTGAATGTGTATTTGGCCATACAATGACTTACGGTGACCAGCCAGTGGACACCCTTCCCAGACAAGTCTGGTACCAATTCACCGACCTCGGAGGGATGGAAGGCTTCGTTGGCCTGGGAGGGAAATCCGAACCAGGAACCTGGTATCGGGTGCACGCGACAGCCGGCGCCTCCTCCGACTGCGCTATCTCGCACCATAACTTTATTGTTTATTCATTTATTCAATTAAATAGACATCAGAAGAAAAAAACAACGCAATCAACATAACCTAGTAATAATGTAGAAGCAGATACATGGCTTTCTGTCAGCAAAACAAAGAGAAACATTTTTTTTCAAAAATGGATAAAAATAGATCAAATCATCATAATCAAAATAGAGAATGAAAATAGAAAGAAGTAAACAAATATAATAAATAAACAATTAACGAAAATCGCAATAATAAAAAATATTTTATTACAAAATAAAATAAAGCAATACGATGTAAACTGGTTGACCATAACAACTTCCTACACTTTCAGCGACTGCCTACCAATTTCTATTCCATTTCTATTTACAATACGATTTAAAAATAAAAGTTGCCTTAGTAAAGTGAACAACAAATTGGAGAGAAATCAAAAATGTAGGTGAAATATAAATATAAGTATAAAACCGTAGTGTAAATAAATGAGAAATAGATGGAAAACAAATTCTGGCTACTTATTCTTGTTACTATTATTACTTTTTCAATAAATAATAAAATAATAATAAAATAATAAATAAATAAATAAATAAAATAATAAAAATAACCTAAAATAAGTTGAAAATGACTCAAATATAAACTAAGCAGACGACTGCGTCGTGGTGGCGACTTCTAATAATTTCATTCAAAGTCGAAAATTGAAAACTAAACAAAAAAATGATGAAAATAAAAATAATTATGTATTTGTTTATTTATCTGTTCGAGGCATAGATCTAGCATGAAAAGCATGTAACAAAACATCAAAGAAAATAAGATACATTGAAGATCACTCGAACACTAGCCAAACAAGTTAACAGCACTCCTAAATAAATATAATAATAGAGATTCTTCTAAACATACATAATTTCTAATAAATTCTTTCTAATCACATAATAAAAATTCAATAAATATAATATGTAAATACTAAAACTAAAACAAAATAAAGTAATAACCAATAAGTTCAATAAGGAACGATGATGGCAACCCTTCAGCTATACGCTTTAGAACAAGGGTATTCTGAGAATAATGAAGGCGCCCAAAAAAGTCGATCGAATTATCAAAACTGCGAAACATGAGGAGAAAAACACCTTTATACCCGTGCCGTGCGGGCGCGATCGCGCAAATATTTTCTGTTATGAAATTTGACTCGGCGATGATAGGCGGAGAGGAGGAGGTGAGACTGAAATAATACGGTCATACTCGCGTTGCTTTCGACCACAGGAAAGGGTGGTGAAGACGTGAAAATCGAGAGCGAGACTGACTAGGGAGGGCTTCGACCTCCCATGGAACTTCAAGATGAGACCAGGATCATTAGAAAGAGCTCGGAATGCTGATTACGAATATGGGTGTCAAAATTGCAGAATGAAACTCCTGAGCGAGTTATGGCCTGCCGAATGCGACGGGCCTTACCACAGGCCGGCCGTGCGATGCACCTGGCGCGAGAATGGTGAGTCATCGGGGCCCCGTAAGAGAGGACGGCCAGATGGCGCAGGGGTAGTGCACCTCCTCGTAAGGTTCGACGTCGATGGTTCGGTCCCCATTGCTGCCGATTTTTTTGCACACCATAATTTATCTTCGAAATGATCTTCTGTTCTGAATTATGACACGTATTTGATTAAATAGCGAGGAATACCACCATACACGCTTGTCAAAATGCTTGAAGGCAAGAAACTGGTATGGTCAACTTTTTATTTACTATTTTGCACAAGTAGAGTCCAAATCATATATTGAACAACTAGAGGTGTTTCTAACAACCTTGGCATTCGTGGAACAACACAAAAAAACGTGTGAAGCAGACATGTTGCTCACACACTGCACATCTTATGCATGCAGCCTCTCTACAACCAGCAGCAATTGTCGCAAGATCAAACAAATATTCACCAGGAGTGACAAACACACCTGAGTGATGATCGATGCCACGAGTATTTTAAAAAGTTTGAGAACCTAGGGGCACAAAACATACGGTAAATCTGCGGTAGAACCTTCAGTAGGTTGTCTCTCTGGGTCATGTTGAACTCCACGCTATTTGCCATAGCAAACGACCTGACCCTTTTCATAACGTTTTTCATCGGACCGAAGGAATTTGGACTCTACTTGCGCAAAATAGTAAATAAAAATTTGACCATACCAGTTTCTTGCCTTCAAGCATTTTTACAAGCGTGTATGGTGGTGTTCCTCGCTATTTAATCAAATACGTGTCATAATTCAGAACAAAAGATCATTTCGAAGATAAATTATGGTGTGCAAAAAAATCGGCAGGAGTGGGGACCGAACCATCGACGTCGAACCTTACGAGGAGGTGCACTACTCCTGCGCCATCTGGCCGTCCTCTCTTACGGGGTCCCGATGACTCACCATTCTCACGCCAGGTGCATCGCACGGCCGGCCTGTGGTAAGGCCCGTCGCATTCGGCAGGCCATAACTCGCTCAGGAGTTTCATTTTGCAATTTTAACACCCATATTCGTAATCAGCATTTCGAGCTCTTTCTAATGATCCTGGTCTCATCTTGAAGTTCCATGGGAGGTCGAAACCCTTCCCTAGTGAGGATCCCATGTATGAGGGTTGAATGGAAACATTTGGGGCCTGAGCCAGACCAATCCGGTCCTTGGACCAAGTTTTTTCAGAAAAATTGTCCTTAAACTAAGCTTTGAGCTACGAAATTAATTCAAAATTAATTGGACATTTCAATTCCTGAGGTAGAACGTCTTCCTCTAAAGCCAGTAGATGTACCAACGCCGATGTCACGGTCAGTCGTCAGCTTTTTGAGCGGAGCAAGTCGCTGTCAGCTCGCCAGCATCATCATGGACCTACAGTATGAACCCCGGCTTACTGTAAGAAGGCCATGCACTGCCAACGACAAAGAACTCTGCAGCTGCAGGTTTCACTAACATTTCCTAGGCTATCAACATGCATCTCATCTACAGTCTCTATTCCATGGAGGCCCTTTCTAACGTTGTCTAGGAAAGAACTGCGACAACTATTCAGCCGGAAAGGTGTTTGGATTTATTGACTGAAAGTCAGCGATTATACTCTGGAGCGCCTTTAAAACTGATCTTTTACCACTTTAGAAGCAAATATTTAAACAAGTGGGCGTGTGGCAACGCACTCTGAGGATTCCAGGTTCTTGGATAAGGCACGCCGCCCCAAACTAGGCTTTTTAACCCTGTGAGGTCGATGAACTGACACCAGACTCGTTTATTTGAAACAAAACACTGACTTGTCCATCGGCTGCCCACAGTTAGTCAATGCAAAGGTCAAGTATGCATTCAAATTGCCTCTACGATATCACGTAGAAGTAGAATGTGTGGCGCATTCCAAACGAAATTGAGTAGCGCCGTCCTTTACCCTTTATCTGCAGAAGTAAGGCGAATCGGTACTGGTCGCTGATGTGGCTTACCCGAAGAGAAGGGATCCGCTATCCAATCAGCTACCGACCGCATACGCCCCTCCCTGGTTGGCTCACCCTCTCGTAGAAACGTATTTATTTCCACTCGAAGGTGCACTACCATGCCAAAAAACCGTCAAACAAACAAAATAACCCTTAAAGTCAATAGTAGATTAAAATCTAATTCACTAATTGGTTAGTGAGCCCTACGTCCCACTCCATGTAGGCAAAATAAACGACAAGTAACAGGGAGCTTCAAGGGTAAAGGATAAAGCACGAGTCCAACCCTTCATGAGACGCGCCATGCATTCTACTTCTAAGGTGCGTCGACGAAGCGATTTGAAGGCATACCTGACCATACAATGACCCTCGGTGACCAACCGATGGACAAGTCAGGGTTTTATCCTTCCCAGACGAGTCGGGTACTGTTTCGCCGACACCAGATGGTTGGAACGCTCGATTGGCCTGGGCGAGGAATCCGAACCAGGAACCTGGTATCGGGTGCACGCGACATCCGACGCCTCTTCCGACTGCGCTACCACGCGCCCAAGCTCTCAATGTCATCAGAACAATCAACATAAACCGCCGGAAAGCTGGTTTGGCCTCGAAAAGGGTCGGAGCTTTATTCAGTTGCCTATCCAAGCGGTATTCAAGATCTCTTTACTTCCTGCAGGAGTGTAAAAATCGGATTTTCATCGTACCGAATGCTCCTGTCAGAAACTCATATTCTGGAGATCTCAAGAAAGGAGAAGACGAAAGGAATTAGTGCCTATTTGTGGTGGAAAAAAGCTGAAACTGAGAGACTGTGGATCAAGAAAGAGCAGGATCTCGGACAACGTCGTCGAGCAGTGCAGGTCAGCATGGACAACGTGTATTGCTATTCAACGTTCGAAAGTGAGTGGGTGGGGATATCCAGCGGCAGATCGGGGCAGGCGACGCTTCCGTTCCCGGACATCCGATCCTCAAACGGGGATTCGATGACACTCACCGCCGACTCACTTCCCGAACTGCCCATGATAAAGGGCATGAGGCGATCGTAGAAGCGCCACCGTAGGAAGCGCCGGCTGTCGCTCCATCTCGAGACGTCATAGTTCGGTCCCGCCCAGGTCAACCAGCCTCACCTCACTACGGGGTTAGATAGCTGGTGCGAATTTGGGAAGGACAAGACAAAGGGACAAGGACAAGACTTGTCTATCGGCTGGCCACCACAAGCCGATTTTATCGATTTTTGCCAAATACAGTATTCACTTATAAATATACATTTAACTAATTGTCGTACGCACAACTTTGGGGGTATATTAAACCATTTTTGTTATTTTCAAAAACATTTAATTAATAACATTTTCGTTAGCTCTTGCGGCCATAACAAAGAGCAACGCCACTTGTTTACAATGCCAGTGACTTCAAAAACACTTCGAAAACGAGAAACGTCTCTTTGGCGGAAGGGTTTTTATGGATTCAGGGCATCCCGAGGGACTGAAGTGTATTTCAATCTCAGAGCCGAAAAGCGTTTTTGCGCTAGAGGACCTCGCGACTCCATAAATTCGTAGCCGATCGCAGAGGTTCTGATGCGACAAATGGCTGCTGGCTTTTTGAAAGCATCAGCTCGACAATTCAGTGAGGATATGTACTCTCTGTTGACTCGAAAGTCGATCTTCTACGTCTTTCAGTCGTTGGTAGAATGCGCCACGCATTCCACGTCCGCGGAATATCGTAGAGCAGTGCTTAACTGGCATACACTATGGCGTTTGGCGGCTCATTTTCAAATGAATGTACAGAATCAAAGCCCAGATGTAGAGCTGCTGGCAGCATCGTAAGCCACCTGACAAATGTGGTTCCCTCTCCAAAACGTCTTTCGAGCTGAAATATGCAAAGCCGTTCGAAATAAGTCTGCGGCCGAGAACCGGAAAACGCGGCGTTATGGCGGCGAGTCAGCAGCTCATTTCGAGAATGTGGAGGGTTATAAAATCTCGCCCGCGAATGGACTCGACGGCAGTTGGCGGCGCATGGCGGATTCCTCAGGCACCGGCAAAAAGCCGGTGGACTCGAAGGAATGCGGCAGAATCGCATAGTAATGCACAGCGAAGGGAGACAAGAACTTGACGGCAGACTGTAGAAGCGGCGAAGGCTGAAGACAACTGGGGCAAAGTCAGTCAAGAGAAGGAACACAGGCCTTAAACAAGCGTAGGAACATTTTCGACAGAGCAAAAACGACAACGAAATTCAATAAATCGATAGAACATCATGTCCAGATGCCGTTCTGCACCAGATGACCCCCACCCCGACCCCTCCACAGTAGCACGCGACGACGTACTGTACAGAGCATAAGAATCCAGAAAAATGAGGCCAAACGCCGACACGGCGCTCTCACGTCGTCCGCCGGCATTCTACGACGGCCATTTTGCGCAGTTTTTCCGCCGCACTAATGTCTATCACATAAAGCTGCTCGTGCTGCTGCTGCTGCTGAAGCTGAAGCTGCATTGTTGCCTTTGTCCGCATCCGACGACGACATACCTGATCGTCGTCGTAATCCGAGTGTCGAATTGCGCGACAGGTGGTCGTGAGCACATACGCTAAACAGCTTCGCAACGACATGACGGAGTTTTCGTAAACGGACGGGGGCACTATCGGCACCAGATGTCGGAGCGGTGTGCTTCCGAAGCGCCGGAAGCCGCTCTCAGGCGCGGCGGAAGCTGAACGGATGGCAGGAGTTGGTCTGCATTGGATAAGGATATGTCCCAGAACACGCGGGGGTGCGGGAACGTGCCACAAACATAAACACGATGGTCTATCTCGGCTATAAAACTGCAGAGAACTTCCTTTCCGATACATGTCGCGAATACGCAACGCAGAGGTGCGGGAACGCGCCATTTCTCTCACCATAACCGCCACAGCCATTCAGGCACAGGCAGAATACATGATTGGCTGCCGCGATTACGGTAGGAGCAACGTCGGCGCGTTCCCCCACCCCTCGCTGCAAGTTCATGAGTTCAGTGTATCGTCTTTGTAAAATATTCCGTTATAGCATTATATTTATTATATTTATCATGCACAATTTTGATATTTAATATTTAATAACAATATTTTTAATATTTTTTAGTTATTATTAGTATTATCATATTAATTTAAATTTCTGCCGCTCTTGTCAGAAAGAGGGAAAGAGGGAAAAGCGATTTTCTTCAGAAACTTCAGAAAAAACCGTAAAAGATTATTTTAATTTTTCTAATTATTAAAGTAAATTTCAACAGAAGTCGACAGCACAATCCTAGATAGAGCACCACGACAACCACCGATGAAGACGCTGAACCCCTCTCTAAGTACGGACATACGCACTCCGAAGACGAGGAAACTGGTACTGGTCGGCAATGTGACCTACATTGGAGAAGCAGGAACGCGCTAGACCATCAAACCACATTGAACGGGCAGCCAGCAAAAGCGGCAGCTGCACGGTGACCTGATTGGCTGACGCGTGTCTGGGCGTTACTCTGATTGGCTGCGACAGCCGGTGGTGCGTTCCAGCCTCCCCCACGTAGGCCACATTAACGACTAGTACCGGAAAAGCAAATGGAGACGAAAGGAGGAGTCAGCGTTCTCCACTACGATTTCTATGACCTATTCAGCCCACTCTTTCACGTTGTAATACCTTCTAAGGGGTTTAAAGGCGCCTCAAGAGCAATTAATCTCTGTCACCGCACAGCGCAATCGGCAGTAGGACCCTCCTCGATTGCATCCCGAATCGATTTTGGGTTCGAAACCAAGACGATCCAGGTAGAGCAACTCTTCTACCTCTTCGTGACTCGCTACCAGACCTCTTTGACAGATAATAGAAACAGGCTTAGCCCGACTAGACAACCCAGGTTATTTCGTGGAGCACATGTGCCTCGATATTCCCTAGAAAGAGAATGCGTGGCGTATCCCAGAATGCGACAGAATAACGTGGACATCTACCCCCCACTTATCCCAAAATGCGTCAGACACGTCAACTTCGTCTTAGCCCTAGTTTATACTTGTGCCGCCACGCGGCGAGAATCCGCGGTCACCATCGATATCGATTTTTCGCGCCACCCGATCAATATTTATTCCAGCTATGGTGTCGCGCGTCGCAATTATAAGCTAGGGCTTAAACTGAGTTCCTGGACAAGTTACACGCCTGATTTTCTTGATCGCAGCTCTGTTTCCGGTTCTGCACCACTAGTAGATACGATATCGATTGACCAATCAATAGTGTTGATCTACAGCGAACAAATCCCATCGGTGTTCGTGTTCGATCAGGATTTTTGACTTCGAACACTTCGAGTATCCGATCGATACCGCTTACTACCGTAGTTGTGAAAGCAATCGGTGGCCGCAGTTAATTTTGCGCGGACGGACCGACAGACAGACAGACTGGTGTGCCAGATCGCTCATATAATACGGTGGGATTTGCAAATTGATCGTGAGCACAAAAACTAAACCTCCTTAAATAATTTCTTCTTTAAAAATGAAAAATTCAACCTGAAATTTCGGCTATCAAAGCAGGCCAAAAGCTGAAATCAAGAAGGAAATGCTAGCAATGATCTACCGAATACAGATGCTACTAGGAAAGCTCGGACTATCAGCAGCGGCCAGGACAGATCGATAAGAAGCCATCAAGAAACTCCAGAATGCGGCCAGTCTTCTGTGAAATAGCCACCGCTTAGTCAGCCTTACATGGTGAACAAGCGGTCGAGCAACAGCGTTCGGCCCCAAATGGTTCATACCTGCGGTTCACTGTTGGAATTCATAACGCAATCCGATTAGGCTAGCAGGGCCTTTCGGTACTAGTCGCGAATGTGGCCTACATGTGAAGGCGAGTGCGCGACCGGCCAATCACGGCCCCGCTCTGGGTGACACGCGCATTCGAAGCGGTCTAATTGGCCTAGTGCGTACTATATCTTCATGCAGGCCATATTAACGACAAGTACCTCTTCGGCGAAAGAAGTCGTAGTTCAGACTAGTCATCCACGTTCCCTTTCGGAAGCAGGCGAGCAGGAAGTGCGTACCGCAAACGGAGATTATTCCCCAGAAAGCGACGGTTTTTGCCGCGGCGCCACATGACGCCACAGAAGACCAGTTCAAACGCTTCCAATTAGCCAGGGCTTGCAACTGCCCCCCGACTAAGAACACCTAAATGGGTGCCGCGCTGAATTCCAACCAATCGACGGAACCAGTCCCATAATGGGGGAAATTGCAGGCCAACGAAGTATAAACTGGACAGCGTCAGTGAAACGCCAGAAGCACGAAAGGAAAGAAAGAAACTCGCCTTCTGTAGCCGAGTCGCTTGACCATCGATGACAACAATGTACAGAATTTGAAATGATCTTTAGAGGAATTTTCAGTTTTTATACATTTCAAGATGCCATATTTATATGCTGTATTCATATTGATCTCACATTTTTCATATTTTAAAATATTTTTTATGCTTTTTGTACCCTATTAATTTTTATATGTCAATGGCGCTTTTCTAGTTGAGAAAGAGGCGGGGAATCGGTGATATTCCCTTCGTAGGAAGATCAGTGGGTCATAAACTATATTCTCGAACGACTAATTCCGTATACGCTGTCAAAGCCTGTAAGCGGCCAATAATTTTGCGCGGACGCACTACAGAGTGACCGACAAATTAGCGATTTTGTATGTAGAGATCATTCGGTCATTGCAGCCAAGTGACCTGATCGATACTATATAAACACTATCCCAAGCCCTTCAGTGGCCATTAATTTTGCGTTGACAGAATATCATACAGACAAACGGACGGGCGGAATATTTCTTTCAAATATAAAGCGGTGGCCGCGCATTTTAACAACGATCGACTGAGCGATTTTACATACATACGCGTTGTCAAGGGGCCACTCAGCGGCCATTAATTCTACGCAGATGCACGTATGGATCAAAGGACATACAGACAAACTGACTCTTTTATAGATGGTACCAGCAAAATGTCATTGATCAGGTATGGTTCTCGAACGTCTGATTCCATGTACTCCGTCAAAGTTCGTTAGCGGCCATTAATTTTGCGCGGACACACAAATGGAGTGACAGACAATTTAACTATCTTGTATATAGATTTGACAGTACCAAATTCTCGTCTCGACAGCCAGGTGAACCGAATGATTCTGTATTAACAATATCAAGCCCTCCAATTGCCATTAATTTTGCGTTGACAGAATATCATACAGACAAGCGGACGGACAGGCAGAATATCTCTTTTAAATATAAAGCGGTGGGCATCTTATGACGCGTATTTTGACAGCGATCGATTGAGCGACTTTACATACGCGTTGCCAAGGGCCATTCAGCGGCCATTAATTCTACGCAGACGCACATACGGACCAAAGAACATACAGACCAACTGACTCTTTTATAGATGGTACCAGCAAAATGTCATTGATCAGGTATAGTTCTCGCACGTCTGGTTTCATGTACTCCGTCAAAGCTCGTTAGCGCCCATTAATTTTGCTCGGGCGCACATACGGAGTGACGGACAAATTCACTATTTTAAACATGGAGCGATGACCAACAAATTATCGTCTCGACAGCCTGATGAGCTGATCGATTCTGTATTAACAACATCAAGCTCCCCAGTGGCCACTAATTTTGCGTTGACAGAATATCATACAGACAAACGGACAGACAGAGTATCTCTTTTATTAAATATAAGGCGGTAGGCATCTTATGACGCGTATTTTAGCAGCGATCGACTGAACGACACACTCGTTGCCAAGGACCACAGAGCGGCCATTAATTCTACGCAGAAGCACGTACGGACCAAAGGACATACAGACAAGCTGACTCTTTTATGGATGGTACCAGCAAAATGTCACTGATCAGGTGTAATTCTCGAACGTCTGATTCCGTTTACGTTAGCGGCCATTAATTTTGCGCGGACTCACAAATGGAATTACCGACGGATTAACTATTTTATATATTGAGCGGCGAGCACCAAATCCTCGTCTCGACAGCCTGATGAGCTGATCGATACTGTATTAACAATATCAAGCCCTCCAGTGGCCATTAATTTTGCATTGACAGAATGTCATACAGACAAACGGACGAACGGACGGACTATCTGTTTTCAGTGTGAAGCGGTGGACACTAAACGACGAGTATCTTGACAGCGATCGACAGAGGGGCTTTACACACACGTTGCCGAAGGGCCACTCAGCGGCCATTAATTTTACGCAGACGCACGTACGGATCAGAGGACATTCAGACAAACTGACTTTTCTATAGATGGTACCATCAATATTTCAATCAGTTATGATATTACATAGCGTAGACATCACATATCTAAATTTCTTCGGCTGTTAGGCGATGCGACTGCACATTCCTAATTGGGAGGGGGTGGAGAGGTAGGGTTATACGCATTTATTTATAAGGAAAAAGAAAATAAGCGAGTAAATGTACGCAAATAGCGAGCACAATAACAAGTCAGGTCAGGCCGAGAGAGAATGATACGCTCTCCTAGAGGGGTGGAATAGCTGGGTTGCATCAAGCGAGACTGTTTGTCTGTCCGTGAGTCGGCGCGAAATTAATCGGCGTTAGAGTGAGACGTCACGAAATAGAATCGTCATTGGTAACGGACACTTCTAGATTTTGCTGCAGAACTTAATTTTGCATGAGAAATAAAGGTAAGCCACGCCCAATTGATAAATGTGTGGGAAAGCGTGGTGGCCCCACCTTTTTGGGACAGCGCCAAAACGAGGAACACAAAGAGGATCTGTCTCGAAACGAAAGGATGTGATGCAAGGCTATACGGCAGCGAAACTTCGACATTTTCCAGCTGATTAGAGCGGAACATCGAAGAACCAGCAAAAGAAGGTTTGCTGGAACATGCGCCACCGCACTATCTGACGCTGGAATCGCAGTGAGCGAACCGGGCCGCCGGTTCCGATCCATTCGCAGATAGCCGTCGAATGCAAGGAATTGCCTGGAAACGCTGTGCGAACGCCCACGAATGCGCCCCCAGCCCCATCTGGCAGAAAGGTCTTCTGGACAAGTCGCTACATCAGCCGGTAGCGGTAGTCGGTCGGCTGGATGGACAGACCACGTCTTTCGCGGAGCCAGTCGCCTCGCCCCGTCCGTTTCTGACAGCCCACCCAATCATCAGAACGATGATAATCCCCGGCAAAATGCCCGTAAATCACTGCCGATGATGTATCATCGAGGTCAGGCCGCCCTATGACAGATATGCATGGCTCCCGTGATGGAAGCGTCTAGTACGATGGTCATGTTTGGGGCCATGTCGTGGAAGTGAGCAGCATTCGGAGGTGGGAGCGCCCCAGTCAATCAGACCACATCGAATGAACGTGCTATCCAACGAGGGATGTGCGTTCGATGTCCTGATTGGCTGGCGTGCGTTCGGTCGATGCTGTGATTGGTTATGACAAACTGGCGCGCTTCCTCCCACCTCCCAATGCTGCCCGCTTTCGCGACATGGGCCATATTTTCTTACAGAACTTACGGAATACTTACATAGCCCTTTATGAATACAAATTCTGAACGGAATAGGAGGCTGATTTGGATTCGATGGTGAAAATTGGGAATCAGGGTGTCGTCGACGTGATTCAGCCGAACTTCCAAGTGATCAAAGGGCGAAAAACGTGCCGAGGAGCAAATTTCTGGAGTCACAATCATGCCGTCGATATCCCTAACAAGGACTGGAATGGACAAAGAGAAGGACATGCGTAATGAGTAGTCCATCAGCTCGTTCAGACAACGAGGACCTACGTTTGTAGGAAGTGCTTGTCTTGCTAAGCTAAGCGGTACATATTAGGTTATCCCATAAGTCCCGCCGTTTTTTCCAACGACTCATTGCGGATTTCGCCGGTGGTCTCTTGCATAGCGCTATAAAGCATTCGAAAGAGAATGATTTGCTCTATCGGACCATGTGTTGCATTTCTTTCTTCATCATGAATTTTGTCAATTTTTAGGTCGTTGAAGTGAACAGTGAAAAAGTGAAAAGTGGCCATTTGCGCACTTGTTCTCTCCGCTTAGGTTTGTAACTTTTTGCGCAGTCTTTTATAGCATTTGGAAGACAATGTTCTCTACTATAAGAATATGTGTTAGTGCTATTTGCTCATTTGTCCTTTATTGATTTTTAGGTCATCAAATTGGGACGTCCGAAGGAGGAGGGTTATTTTTACCGACAGCTCCTGCTCTGTGGTTGGATTTTTTGGGTTGGGGTTATATGTCATTCGAAAGAGAATGTCTTGCTCTATAAGAATATGTGTCGCGTTTATTGATTTCTATTGAATATCAACAAAATGCCAAAAAGAGGAGAATCGTCTTCACCAAAAACTCCTTCTCCTTATTCAGTCTGTTTTGCTCAGTTTTATATGACACTTGAAAGTGCATGTCTTGTTCTACCAGAATATATGATTTGTTCTTCGGTCATTTAAACTTTTGCTAATTTTCAGGTCATCAAATTGGAGCAGTACCAGATCGACAAGGATGAGCACTTTTGGCACCTTCTTCTCCTTGCTTTCAACCAGTGTTCTACTACGGCTAAGGCATTAGAACTCTGGTTGACCGTGCAAACACTACTTTTCATCGCCAGTTACAACTCTGTGGAAAAATTGTTGAATGGAATGAATGAACATCAGGAACCAGCAAGCGACGATTGCTGCCTGCCTGCTTGTCCGTCATCATTCATCAAACGGACATATTCAACGATTTTGGCACAGAATTGTGACTGGCGATGAAGACTGGCGAAATAGTGTTTGTACGATCAATCAGCGTTCTAGTGCTTGAACCGCACTAGGACCCTGGTTGAAAGCAAGGAGAAAAAGGTGCCAAAAGTGCTCATCCTTGTCGACCTGGCACTGCTCCATTTTGATGACCTGAAAATTAGCAAAAGTTTAAATGACCGAAGAACAAATCATATGCTGTGATAGAGCAAGACACCCACTTTCAAGTGTCATAAAACTGAGCAATACAGACTGAATAAGGAGAAGGAGTTGTTGGTGAAGATGATTATTCTCTTTTTGACATTTTGTTGATATTCAATAGAAATCAATAAACGCGACACATATTCTTATAGAGCAAGACATTCTCTTTCGAATGACATATAACAACCCAACCCAAAAAGTCCAACCACAGAGCAGGAGCTGTCGGCACAAACAACCATCCTCCTTCGGAGTTCCCAATTTGATGGCCGAAAAATCAATAAAGGACAAATGAGCAAATAGGACCAACACATATTCTTGTAGTACAGAATATTGTCTTCCAAGCGCTGTAAAAAACTGCGCAAAAAAATACAAACCTAAGCGGAGAGAACAAGGGCGCAAATGGCTACTTTTTCACTTTTTCACCCTTCACTTCAACGACCTAAAAATTGACAAAATCCATGATGTGAAAAGAAATGCAATGCATTTTCTGATAGAGCAAATCATTCTCTTTCGAAAGCTGTATGGCGCTGTGCAAGGGACCGCGGGCGAAATCCGTAATGAATCGTCGAAAAAATGGCGGGGACTGATGGGGCGACCCAATACAAAGGTCAAGACTGCGCCATGCGCAGTTAAAACTTCAGTAGACACAGCTGAAACGTGGAGACAATTTGCACGCATCAGATTTCCAGTAAATTCCGTTAAACTGGTTGCCCCGTTAAATCGCTAAACGTTGAGTGGGCATTTCTGGTAAAGAGGTGCCGGTTCACGCCCCGATCAGAGTGAAACCTCAGCATCTTCGCGACAGCCTTAACCATATACCCCTTCCTGGCCCGATTCTTCGAGCGAGGACGTCCTACGCGGCATCAGAACGACGTCCACGAGTCCATTTGACAGCCGAATCCGTCAGCGCGCGACTGACCACCAGGGATCAAGCGGGAGGTCGCGCGGATGTCAAGCATTCTCATCGGCTCGCGCCACGCTCTTCATCAATAACCGCCGGCAGAACAAACAACTCGCCCGACTCGCTCGGCGCTCGAGTTATGGAGATCGAGGCCGGCCGAGAACAATTAGCTCGAGAGCACTACGTCGTGTTGGTGTGAGGTGCGAGTCGTACCTCGTTTGCTACGACAAGTGGACGCCTTCAACTGACCAAGTGCTCGGCACGGAAGACCTGAACTGCAACATCATCCAGTGGACCTCTCATCCCCGTATGTTAGCTCGAAGACGTCTTAGAGCTCCAAAACGCATCGAAGGCAGCGAATTCTTCGATGAAGCATCACATCTCCAGCTGGACACGGATGAGCAAGAAGCCACCCTGCCCATCCTCCCTCTTCGATTCCACCAAATAGTCTGGTACAGCCGTAGATGCAGTAGGAGGGCCACTGAAATCCGCTTTTTCGACGTCCCGCCTCTCTATGTGACTCCTATCGCTGCAGCTTGCCTACGTCCGTCGATCCGCACATGTGTCTGCGTAGAATTAATGGCCGCAGGACGTGCTTGGCAGCCTATACATGGAACAGCACTAATGTCGCCTACATGAGAACACTGGAACAAACCCTTCTCCACCCCAAAAAATAGAAAAAATCGGTTACAGATCATGTTGAAAATGGCAAATCAGGTGAAGAATCGTTCACCGTGGGAATCTACTCCTAGCAGAGACTGGCTCGACCACTGTAGTATCGAGAAGTGGTTCAAAAAATGAGCACAACACTAAAAACAAAAGAGAAATCGAGCGAGAACTTCGGAATGGGTGCGCGATACCGTTAAAGACAAACATCAGAGATTTCCAGCGTAGAAAACTGGCGAAGAGAGTTCGAAAACGGCAAGAAATGCAGAGAACCCCCGGGGCCAAGACGCCCGGACGGAGTTCGAATATGGCGGTCGATGGAGTGGATGGTGGTTGGGTGGCTCATGCGCTGCGTGCGTGAGGTCGTGTCGCCTGGTCACCGCCATCCATCGACCACCACCTGCGCGACCACCTCCGTTGACCTCGCTGGGGGGTCGGTCGGCCGAGCCGACGGTGTTCATCCCCCTCCCCGTCCACCACTCAGCACCGTATCCCCCGTGCTCCATAATTGCCCTTCTCGTCGGTCGGCCGCCGACTCGCCATTGTATGACTGCGCATTCCTGGAGGGGATCCATCGTCGTTGGGGTTCTAGAGGTTTGAGCCGGGTTTCGACAGCTGGCATGAAACTACGGTTCCACATGGACTATGCGGTACTTGTCGACAATGTGGCCAGCATGAAGAGGCGGGAACGCGCTTCAACAACGCGAAGAGAACATACCTCGTCAAGAGAAGCAGCTCCGACATATACGGTAAACGTTGTAATTGGCCAGCTTCTCCTCCTTATGTAGGCCACATTGCCGACTAGTACCGGTTCTGCCTCGTAGAGGTATTTCAGACGAGTTCTTGATCTACAGCGTATACCTTGCTCAGGCCGTAGTGACCTAGCAACCGTTGGACGACAGGGTGGAGGATAAGGGTTGGAGTTTTTCGCTTCCCAGGAAGGTCACAGGGATTCCACGCTACTTGTCGACAGTGTGGCCAGCATAAATAGGCGGAAACCACAGCCACACTAACGATAAGTCCGGGGTTCTCATTCGCTGAGAGAATTCGTCAAGGGAAAGAGCTCCGGCATGTTCTTAGATAAAGGTGGAAATTGTTCCCTCACTCATAGAGGCCGTAGGGGTTGTCGGCAATGTGGCCAGCATGGAGAGGCGGGGAAGAGGCTCAATTGTGCGGAATTACACGACAAGGAAAGGATGTTCGGAAGATGTTCTGCTTGGTCAGCTTGTTCTCCCCATGTAGGCCACATTCCAGACTAGTGCCGATTCGACCGCATCTACACTGCCTAGACCAAGCCGGTCATTTGCCAATGATCATCGGCTGGATTCTCGGAAAGAGCAACAGAACGCCCAACAATTCCCCTCAGTGAAAACTGTGGACGATAAGTTCGAGGATGCGGTTCTAGTCGCCAATGTGGGCAGCACAATGAGGTCCGCGCCATCCAATCAAGCCACATCGAACTAAGACGTCACTTGGATGGCAAATCCGTGTAGAATCCGTGTCCTGATAGGCTGGCGTGCGATCGGCAGGTGCTCTGATTGGCTGACGCTTTTTCGTCTTCAGATGCTGGTCAAATTAGCGAGAAGCAACGACAGCCTCCCCGGTTTCTCGAGCAGGATTACCTGAGCCAGTCTGGCACGCGACTGGGGCGAAAGTAGATCTGGAGCGAAATCAGTCTGATAAAGCAGGTCACGGTCGCCCTACCGACGTTCTGATGGATCGTTGGTTCTTCGGTCCTACATGGAATTCCCTGGATGCTCCCATTCGCATCGGAATCGTGGAATTTAATGATTGCCATTCGTCAAGGAACAGCGGCAAACCGGGGCTGAAGTGATGTCTCCTACCGTATCCAGGCGGCAACCTGAAAAACTACTCGGCCGACGTCTCATTGTCGCCTATAGGGCGCCCGTCTATACGTCAGCTGAGCAAGAACGTCGTACATATCGATTAATTGTGGAAACCAATCGATACCGATGATCCCTAAGCTGACGAGGGGCTTGACGACGTCAACAAAAAGTGTGGAATGACCGCTGAACTGGTGGCAGACTTGTTTGGGACGGGTATGGTCAAATACACATTCAAATCGCCTCCACGAGAACCCGCAGAAGTTGAATGTCTGGCGCATTCCAGAGCGAAATTGATGAACGTTAGACCACTAGATCAGTAGCCAGCGCTGGTATTGATTAGCCGATCGATACTGCTTTTGAGACCTGTCCATCGATCACCACGTCCTCAAAACTTCCACTCCGAACAGTTTCCACACAGTAATCGATAATATCAATCGATATCGACAGGGCCGTCTGCGCTGACTAGATGCCGTTGGCTATCCATTGGTCATCATACAGGCGTCTCAAAAAATGTATGCGCCGTTTGAAAAGGTACTGAAGAAGTTAAGAGCTCATGCGAAAGCGGAGGAAAGTAGAAATTTTCTGACATATGAGTGGTAGGGATCGCGCCACGCACTCGTCCGAATTCTTGGATTCCACACTCGATTGATTGTGTTTCGCTTGGAATGCTTGTTACAATTTCTCCATAGTGTGATCGAATCGATTGATTTGTGCTTCTTTTAAAGTTTAAAACTTAAAAACACACTAGGGCTTGCGAATATGCAGGATATCCTTTAAATATGCAGGCACTATTTGAAGGGTTCAAACATTGCTGCTAGTGAAGCCCTTAAAGATGTTTGAGACTCATATGAAAGCACGGAACAAGAACAACTCTGTGACGAGCAAGTGATCAAGACTGCGCCGTGTACTTGTCTGAAACTTTACATTTCCGAGTCGATTGGTTGTCCATGGGCTCAATGCTCGTCACAGAATTGTCAATAATTGACCACATTAACCTATAATGACCTTCTTTTAACGTTTAAAACTTGAAAGTGCACTATAACATGTAGATAAGCGCAATACAAAATGCCAGCAAAGATTTCGGAGATGTTAACCTACGTTAAGAGCGGTGTAGATGGAGTTGAAGTGAAATTTCTTCTTGTAAACCTAATTTAACATCTCCAAAATCTCTACTGTCGTTTCATATTGCGCTTATGTTTTCTAGAATACCCGCATTTGGCCACAAGTTGTAGGCACCAGCAAGTTCTGAACGTTAAAAGAAGCACATCATAGGTTAACCTGGCCAAGTAGTAACAGGATTGTAACAAGCATTCAGCCCATGCACAAACAATCGAGTCTGAAATGTAAGGCTTCAGACGGGTGCATGGCGCAATCTTGTCCACTTGTACGTCACAGAATGTTCGCTATCCTGTGCTTTCATAGGAGTCTCAAACATCCCCAAAAGCTTCACTAGCACAACGTTTGAACCCTTCAAATAGAACTTGCACTTTTTCAAGGTACCTTGTGTATTTTTAAGTTTTAAACTGTAAATAAGCACAAATCGATCGATACAACCACATTCTGGAGAAATCATGACAAGTATTCAAGCGAAACACAATCAATCGAGTGCAGAAAGTAAGAATTCAGACGAGCGCATGGCGCAACCACTATCGCTCTATTTCAGAAAATTTCTATTTTTTGCGCCTTTACGTAAGCTTTTAACTTTTTTCAACTTCCTTTAACCTTTTCGTATATTCTATATTATGTAGCATTGTTTTAAATTATTGATTTACAATAAAAATTAACACTTTGCACGTTCTTTACTTTTTAAAAGTTCTATCCTTTCTTATATTATACTCTTCAGTACCCTCGCTGACAGCAAAGCGATCAGCACGGGAAAAATCGATAACATCGATCGATATTGATTGACTGATCAAGTTTTTCCGGCTTTTACCAGGTCAATCAACTTCCTTCCCTCGATATGAAGCGCACAAACATCGGACCATTCTCAGATCAAACAGCGATCAACGCCGGGTAGAAATCAACGGCACGGCAAGTAATTTCGCGCCGACGCACGGGCAGACAGACAAATGGAATCCATATGAGATCTAAAGTCGCCAATGTAGCGCACAATCGGTATGCAACGACCCAGCGAACAGGTTTTTGATGGCGCCGTTGGGCATCGCCCACTTCGATAACGACGAACTACAGACGCCACATAGCGTCATCGAGGTTTTTGCCTGGTTCCGCCGCTTCAGATGCATCATACAGCACCACTACTAGGAGGTAAAGACCGCCTTGACTGGCTTCAGAACCAGAATAGCTCTTCAAATGTCGCAAACAACACATTTTGAAAAAATATTTAAAAAGAACAACAAATAATACCATGGACAGCAAGTCAGAAGAAAAGGTAAAGCCTCAACACATAAAGCTACACTCGGATATGTTGACGCTATAGGACACAGAAGAAGAAGGGGTGGCGGGAGACGACGAACAGTGCTCGAAGGCGACGTTGATGACAGATCGCCGGCCGACATCCCCGGGGAAATGCCGGGAGCGCGACATCCCCGCCGCCGCTCTTGAGCCCCGAGCCGTCCGGCCCCGTTAAAACGTTTAACTCGACAGCAGAGCAGTTGTCAGTACAAAGAGCAGTGGAACTAGGCGCGTTTCCGAAGTTTGGAAGAGGGGGACGGTCACCGGGAAGTCTTTAATAAAAAATGTCCCTCCCAACTAGGAAAGCGTGAAATCAGAAATAGGACACAGTAGAGCAGCTAAATGGTGCGGAGGAACTACATCTAAGCAGCCACCAGCGCGACGTGGAAGCGCGACTGTACTAGAATCGATATCGATTAGTCGCGATGCGTAATCGATATCGATTCTAGTACAGTCGCGCAGCGCCCAGCCGCGGCACAAGTATAAACACTGCGTAAAACAGCCGTAACTTCAGAGAACAGAAAGTGCAGAGCAGATGGATGGCAGTACATTAACAACCACACCAGTACAACACGTCCTGAAGGAGCACTTGAGATTGGAAATAAGTGAAAACAATCAACAGCGACACGAATTCACAAGTACCAATATGGTTCAAGCACCGAGCATAAAAGGATGAGCTTTTGGTGGTAGTACAGGCGTCATGGACATAGAAATCTAGAAAACGACTCTCAGCAAACACCACAATCGTCCCATAGCACAGCAGAATGCGTTTACAGTCGAGTCGCCGCGTGGTGGCGCAGCGCAGCGCGAAATGCACCAGTATCGATCCTCCGCGCTGCCCAATCGATAACGGTGACTCTCACATATAAACGCGCGCCACGCCTCAGCACCCGGAATCGAGAAAAGCGCTGAGCTCAGAACGGCAGGCCTACGAACGGACCGAATACGCCGTTGTCGTCGACACGATCGTCTTCGAAGGCGAGGAAATGAACCCGACGCTCAGGAAAGCGACGAGGACGGAAAGGTTCAACGAGAGCGTTGCCGAACAGCGGCCATTCCTCTCCGATTGCGCCGTGCTTGTCTCTGAGATGACCGTACACCTTCGATTGTGATTCATCCTGCAATAACGAGCATCTTCGACCGTTCACTGATTCATCGCGTAACAAAAGCTGCATCTGAAGGCGTGTTTATACTCCGCGACCGCAGTGAGCAGTTCCAGGGAGACCATGCATATCGATCTCTATCGAGAGATCACTTGGTTGGTCAATTCGGTCGTTTTGCGATGGCGCGTTGGCAGAGCAACTCCGATATTGATCAAGTGCGCGGCACAATCGATGGTGGTGAAGCGATTGAAGTATAAACTTCGACTTGGGGCCTAAAACACCAACAAAGCAGGCGAATCGATTTTTTTTCTGGCGACTGCTTGCACCTGATCGATTTGTATGCTTTGCTAGGCGTCCTGTCGCTCCTTCTGTGGGTTACAAACAGGCTCTAAGTCGAACTTAACTGTTGACGACTTAGAACCGCATATATCGATTACACCATCGACTCGACATCGATTATGCAATGGATCGATATCATAGTTTTTCACTGTCTCACCGCCTGGGAACAGAAGTGACCAATCAGGCACTCGCTCGGCAAAAATCGATATCGATTGAACCGGCGAGCGATCTCTGTCGTCCCAATGGACTATAAACAGGTCACTAGAATGCTGTAGCAGGTAAAACGCCGTTTATAACGCGGTTCTCAGCAACGGAAACACCATTACCGACTAATCAACGGCAGAAATCGATAATGATCCACGTCAAAAGAGTGATGTGACCATTCAGGAACATGTGAAGGGCAGGGGTCAGTTCCTATCCGAGACTCCAGGGACCTGATTCATCAACAGTTAAACCCGTGGGTATGCGGGGTATAAGGGGTAAAGATAAGATAAGAGTCAGAGACGCAGGCTTCATCGTGGTTATCTCTACCCCTATACCCACGGGTTAGTCGTTGATGGATCCGGCCCAGCTTTCATCTCTGTCGACGAAGGCTATGACGACTAATCGGTCGAAGCGGTAGTCGCCATCCCACAGGTTGTTCACGGCACCGTTCGAAAGACAGCGCACATGGTCAGCTCCTGCATCTAGGCCCCCGATGACAGCTAAAAGGGAAGCCTATTCTGCATAGATAGACTACAAGCACCAACACACAGTCGCTGGCTCACAGAACCATTGAATCTAAGCCACACTAACATCGCATGTAACTCAAAGAACCACAACCTCTGTGTCTGCGTTAGGGAATATTAACCCTGTTAGGTTTTAATATCAGAGGGAAAAGAGACTTTTCCCTCACGATGGTGCAAGGCATAATCCAGCATCTTAGAATCGACTGACCCACATTCAACTACTGTTCACTTCCCCAATTCAGTCTTCAAGGATCGAACTTGACCATTTGCTAATACCACCGAGATCTGCACTGACGGAAGCTCCAGCTGGGCCTACGCCCAAAACCTTCGACGCAACCGTCACGACCGCAGGCGCTAGACAATGCACAATCCATCAACGGTTGGGTATAGGTCTCTCGCTCAAGCGCCATCCATTTTCAGGGCTAGTTGATTCGGCAGGTGAGTTGTTACACACTCCTTAGCGGGCACCGACTTCCATGGCAAACTTTCTGCTGTCCTATGCCACAAATCATAATCTGATGGTGGAGGAATATCGGTAACCATGCTAGCCAACAGGATTTTCCTATTCTGATCACCACACAGGTGAGAGCCCGCAGAGTAATACCTTGATGACTTTCTGGGGCCGGATTCATCAAAGTTACTGCAGTAACTTTAACGAAGAATTGTAAGCAAATAGCTCAGATAACGCGGCTTATCAAGCGATATGGTGAGCGATAAGCCACGTTATCTGAGCTTTTGTTTACGGTTCTCCGTTAAAGTTACTGCAGTAACCTTGATGAATCCGGCCCCTGGTAACCAACCAGTTTCGTGCGAATATAAGTGAAGGCCTGCTGTACATATTATCAGCACAAAAAGCGTCTCCAATCAGAAGATAACGACCGCTTTACTACCTCTTGGCCATCGTGGACATTAGCTAGACCCGTCTAGTAAACCAGATATCCATCGCGGTCTTCCAGGGGCCGGATTCATTAACGACTTACGCAACTTTAACGGAGAATTGTAAGCGAAAAGCTCAGGTAACGCAGCTTATCAAGCGATATAGTGAGAAATAAGCCGCGTTATCTGAGCTTTTCGCTTATAATTCTCCGTTAAAGTTACGTAAGTCGTTGATGAATCCGGCCCCAGGTCAAATCCGCCATTCACCGTAAAAAAGCAACTACAAACAATACGCAAATGGGTTGCAAGTAGTTCTTTTTACAATGAGAAGGGCTTTGACCTGAGGAACCGCGAGGATACCTAGTTTACTACACGGGCCCGGATATTGCTCCCCGATGTCCCAGAGCTAGCAAAGCGCTCGTTATCTGGAGGTTGGAGGTGCTTCTCACGCTGACAGCGTCTCCAGAGGGCCTTAGCTTCTATTCGTAGGAAACCGGTTGATTACCAGAAGGTCGTCAAGGTTTTATTCTGAGCGTCTCTTATCGGCATGGCGATCAAAATATGAAAATCCTGTTGGGTAGCATAATATCGACATTCCTGGCCCATTAACTGATTGAAGTGGTGAGAGTTCAATAGTTCCGCGAACAAGCGACTGCCTACTGCTGCTCGCAGTGTGTCTGCGAAGGATAGGCTTCTATTTGAGCCGAAACCAGTGGTCTAGATGCAGATGCTGCCCGTGTGGGCAGCCTTTCGAACGATGCAGCCGACCACAACCTCACAGATGGCTGCTACCGGTTGGATTGACGTGCCACAGTCCTCGTCGACACAGATGAAAGCTGCAGACTCGGATACCAACAGATCACTGCCATGCACTTTTTCCTTGAAGATAACTTTCAATAAATTAGAGTGCTCAAAACAAGGTTTAATTACCCAAGTTTGAGAACTGCCTCGTAGGTTTTCTAAAATGATCACATTGCTCTTCTGAGCTGGACCTTTATCGATTACAGCCTTTGATTAATCAATAAGGCCGCGCGCGAAGGAAGTATAAAAACCATATCGGCTGCAAGAGCATTCTATGGGCCACTTCATAGTACGCGACGCCAGCGACTAATGGCCAGGACAACGCATACATATCGATTTTCACGCTCAGGAAGCACACCTCGGTCACCGGGCTGTGCGGAGTCATCAAAGCCACCAATATCGATCAGGATGTGAAGACGATCGATATTGGCAGCCTTCACGATACAGGTCGCCGGCGACCGAAAAATGAATCCCGCGCGCGAAAATCGATATGCACGCACTGACCACGCTTCAAGTTGCTGCCGTCGCGGACTGTGAACAAACTTTAAGAACTCAAATACTTACCCTAAAGCCGCAAATCCAACAGAAGTGAATGTTGCACATCGAGCAGTGCATATGATTGCAGCCTTCGCCTTTCTCGATGTACGCCCCACAGGTCTCTGTCGGACACTGACGAACTCGTCCTTCTTTCTTCTTCAGGTAGGCGCGAAGCGATGCCGCCTCATCCGCTAAAGAACAACGAAATCTTGACGGTAAACGGGAGAACAGATGGAGACGGAGAGCGACTCACATCGAAGCACAGCATACTCGTCACACGACACGCCTTCATGGGGCTCCACCATGCACGCGCTGCATCGGGCACGTTTGCACGAGTCGCACGTGACTACCTTATTCTTCTCAATCGTCGCCACCTTGAAAAAATCTGTTAAAATACAGTTAAATGGTACATGTCGTTAATGTGGCCAACACAGAGAAAGGGAGTGGAGACACCAGATGGACCCCAGCGATTGAATTAACGAGAAGAAAAATGAAATCCAAAGAGGAAGCGGATAAAATTAAGCAGCAACGAAAAATTCCGCACTTCGAACAGATATGGGCAATACTCTTCAAACTGCAGACACCACCAGATATTCACAAAACGCTGCACATATTCAGGCTGGCCCCACCCAATTGGGACAACGCCGTTTGTTCTTTCGTTATGCTCCAAAGCCACCAGAGTAAAACTTTAACCACGTTTGGAACTGATAAGGAGTCGTAGGGCCCATTCATAGTCCACGACGAAGCGACTTGTCGCCCGCGCAAATCATACGTATCGATTTTTGGATGACCGCTCGGCGTCGATCGATTCGTATGATTCGCTCGGGCGAGAAGTCGCTTTTGTCACGGACTATGAACAAGCATTACGACGCCTCAACAGTTCCAAACCTGGAAAATGTTCCACTCTTGCAGCTTTGGAGCATAACAAAAGAACAAACAGCGCTATCCCAGTTGCGTGGGGCCAGCTTGAATGTGAGCACCATTCTGCGAATACCTGATAGCGACTGCAGTTTGAAGAGTATTGCGCATGTATGTTCGAATTGCAAATTTTTTGTTGCTGCTTAGATTTTGACCGATTTTCTTGTTGGTTTTTAACGATAACTCAATCGCTTCAGTTCTGGATCGATCCGTACGCATTGCACATGCGATTCCGCCATCACTATGAACATACCCTTAACAAGTCGAGGCAGGTTCACATTCTCGTCTTGACGCGGTTGAAACGCGTTAAGACGGAAAATCGATAATTTTGTCAACCACGGTGTCGCGCCGCCGCGAGGAGGCGAAGTTTAAACTAAGCTTGCAACACTATTCACCCGGTCGTCGGTGTAAAGCATACAAATCGATTACTTCAGTAAAAATCGATGAGCACACTCTACACGGGCGACAAGTCGCTACCGTCGCGGACTATGAACACCCTATAAGGTGAAATGTGAACATAAACATATAAATATATATAAAAAATATAAAATTAGCTGAGCATACCATGAAGAGTCCATAGCAGTCAGGCGTGGGACAACGTCGTAACGACGTCTCCTTTTGGAGCATACAATCCATCGTACTGTCCAGAAGACACTGGACTTTCTTCGCATTCAACCACGGAAGTCTTGCGTCACCAAGTAGAAGATACTAAAGACGAACGGATAAGCAGACAGAAGGTCAGATCGAGCTCGCCACATTTAATATTGCCATAGGTAGGGTCTGAACGAATAAAAAAGCTTCTATTTCGGGTTTCTAAAGCAACTGCACTCACATGATTCATGGGAAGTTTGTTCGTAAATGGCCAACCGTTGCATAATCCATAATTTTAGAGACATTTTCCAACAAGCAACCCTTTAATGACTGAAAAATAGCCTAACCACTAAATTTTGAGGTATAGATCGTCACTCTAGTTTGCCTTCACTATTCTACAGGTGATCTCAGCAAATCAAATTTGCTTCAAAAATGGTTTAGTGAAGCCAGATCCGAAAACCGTTGCAGTTTAAGGTTACAAAACTTTAAGTTTTGGTGGTGGTTACACCAATTAAACAATCATCGCGACAGAAAAATCGATCGCATGGTGAGATATTATTGTTATGAGATTCAAAATCCCCATACAACCTTTCCAGCATTGAAAGACGATCTTTAACCAGGCAATGCCTTCGGCTTCCCAGGGAACTTCGGACGGAGACCTATATGGTGTGAAAGAGCTCGAACCACTGATGACAGATATGGAGACGAAATCTGCTAAATGAATCTCCTAAGCGAGTTCTTCCGGCAAATGTTTTCGTTGTCGACTGCATGTCAGGCGCTCATGCAGCGTTAGACACAGTGGTGCATAGTCAGAGGAGCCATTGGCTGTCCCGAAACCTGCGGCGGCGGAGCAGCGGTAGACTTCTCGCTTTGCAGGAATGGAGCATAGGTTCGGTACCCATCTGTGCTGGCGTTTTTGCATTTTGTGACTTATCTTCGACGAAGACCTTTAAGCACATTTTTAACACATTTATGAGCGAACGTCTGATGGCCACTTGCATTTGCGCCTGTTAGGATATCAGATGTTAGAACGACATGAAGGAAGTCCAAAATTTTAATCAATCGCTCAAAAATGTGCTAAAAATGAGATTAAAGGTCGTCGTCGAGGATAAGTCACAACATGTAAAAATTCCAGCACCGACGGGAACCGAACCTATGACCCCATTCCTGCGAAGCGAGAGCTCTACTACTGGGCCGCCGCCGCAGCTGTCCGAAACCTAACGGCTCATCTGATTACGCAACACCGCGCCCAACGCCACATCAGCGCGCCTGACATGCAGTCGACAACGCGAACTTTCGCCGGCCATACCTCGCTTAGGAAATCCGTTTAGCGAATTTGGTCACCATATCAGTAATCAGCGTTTTGAGCTCTTTCACAGGTATAAGTCTCTCCAAAGTTCCATGAGAAGCTGAAGGCATTCCCCGGTAAAACACCATGTGTATCCAAAGCCATGATTATTCCAACAATCTTCAACAGTCTCAAGTCTAATGTGGAAGGGGCTCGTTTTGACCAGGAGTCTTTCAGTTTGGTTTCAAAAGCGACAAACTTCCAATATGGTTGGAAAAGTGCCCAGTTTCATCTGAAATGTATCCAATGTACCGTGACAGTGGTACATATGTATGCATAGTTTCAGTGAACAATCGGTTCATGTCGAAAATGTGGACAGCATTGGGAGATGGGATCGCACCAACCAATCATAACCAAGCAGAGCACCTACCGTGCGCACACCAGCCAATTAGGTACCGACCGTACATCCCCCCTCTTAATGGCATGCCCATTCGACACGGTCTGATGGCTGGCGCGCCCTCACCTCCCAATGCTGCCCACTTTCGCGACATGTGCCGACCAACCCACTCCTGGATTCGCCCTTCTCCTGTGCTTCTAGCAAGTACTGCATTCCTGTCTCCCACTGCCCTCAAAAAAAGGAAAAAAAGTTTTGGCGAATATTGGGTTAAAAAACGAACCTTCAGGTCAGTGACTGCTAGGAGCTTCCCGCAGTCGACATTAAAGCACCGAAGTGGAAGATCTCGGTTCCTAATCAGCGTCTTCACCTAGAAACAAGGGATTCAACTGCCCTAACTCAAAACGGTGGAGCCAGGGGGTTACCCTACCTGGTAAATGATGCACTTCAGGCAGTAGTAGTGCCCGCACTCCAGGCAATAGAACGCGTCGGAGACCGGTGAGAGGCATATCGGGCAGTTCGGCTTCGAGGTAGTGTTGACCTTCGAGCTGGTTGAAATCAGCTGAAATCGCTTGCCATCGGTCTGCGATGCAAATCACTCGCTCCTCGCCGACATACCCGTCCGTCCACCTCCTCGAGATAGTTCAAGAGCAACTCGTGTTGTTCCAGCGTTCCGCTGAACTCCATAGTCCACTCGTCGATGAACTTCAACTTCGCCCCTCCACATATTGCCCTGAAAAATTCCGATTTTACCTCGATTTTTGAAGGAAAATATCCCACTCGGATACCGGACCCACCTCAGCCTTTCAATTCCTACAAACCGCAGAGCATTCCGCATGAAGTGGAGGTATCTTGGCGGTGTGATCTTGATCTGTTCCGTCAGTGAGAACGCGTGCCTAAAACGGCGAAGGATGAGGCGACGTTTATACTCAAGTCGCTTGGCTGCCTGACGAGACGGTGCGAAAACCGCCAGTATCGATTAGGCTGTGCATGACATGCATGACTGCCCAATAACTCGGTTGCAGCGGATTAATATAGAAGTCCTAGCGCTTTCACAGTTAGTAGGAGCAGTGAGCGACCGCCCCCAGCTACGAGAAAGGACACCTTCCTCTGAAATTTAATTATTTATTCGAATTTTTCTATGTAAATTTCCAACTCCCCGCCGCTTCTTACCTCATTGATTGCCACTAAATTCCCAAGTAATTCAGTGGCTGCTTCGAGACAATTCGCTAAATACGACGCTATTCAAATTCGACTGAGGGTCTGTTCATAGTTCGCGACGGGAACGGCAGAAGGCAAGTCGCGCGGGCAAAGAAAGCATATCGATTTTTGCTATTTGATCTCATGGCACTGATCGATTCGTACGCTTTTCATGAATGTTGCCAGTTGCCCCTGTCGCTTCCGTCGCGCACTATAAACGGGCCAAGAGGCTTATGACACGAATCTACGTAATTTTGCACAAATTCTGACTACCCTCCCTCAACTAGGAAGCCTCAAAAATGTGACTAATTCATATTTTTGTGTAAATATAGCACGAAACTAATCAGTAGGGGGTCGAACCTGCTACTGCGCTGCGCAGCGGCTTAGAATGAAAACGCCGACGCGTTCCTAATTGGTGGGGTGAGGAAGAAGAGGCACTGAAATAAGTGCATAATTGCGTAAAATTGCAGACTCCTCCATGACTTTTTGCCCTACTGCCTACCACTGATCCTGCCCGCGTGCTCCAATGCCCGCTAGATGATATTCGCCTGTAACGGCGCTATCCCAGTTGAGGTGGGCCACGCTGAAAAAAAATTCGACGCAGTTTTACAGACATTTGCAGACAATTGACCACCCCTGTCGAGGAAAGCAGAAAAACACCAAAAATTGATATTATCAGTTATTTTTAAGCGAAACATCGCAGCTCTACAGTTTAGGTAGGCAGGTATCGCTAAGGCTTTCCCAATTGGTGGGGTGGCATTCAGAATAAGTGTGCAAATACGTAAAATTGCACACTTCCCTGAAGTTTTTTTCTAGCTGCTTACCATTGCACTTTCAAGTGGTTGTTTCATGATATTTGGCGGTACATGATGCTGTCCCAGTTAAGGTGGGCCAGAGTGTAAGTATTCGGCACAATATTGCACACATTCAATATCCTATCCCCATCTAAAAAATGCCGTAAAACTCCAAAACACTCACGGATTTTGGGCAAAGAACTCCAATTTCCTCCTGGCCACATCTGCATCTTGTCCGACCAGTGTTATTCGTTCTCCCACTAGATCTACGTCTATCACCGCCGTTCCGCGCAGTTTCTTCCGCACAAATTCGACATAGTTCGCACCGAACCTTGAAAAAAAGGGAAAATTTGAGAAATAAGTGGTAAACTACGGTGAATTAGCTCTGGTTCATAGTTGCGCTACTGTGCGGCGCGAAAAATCGATATCCGTGGCGACCATCACGCCGCGCTGCGTGGCTGCACAAGTATAAACCAAGCCTTACGCCGTTCCTTACCCATAGAGCAGCCGACCGGTCTCTTCATTGCTACAGTCAATGTAGGTCCCTTCGAAGTAGGACATTAGCCGCATCGCCACTTCTTCAACGCGCCTGAAATTCTACTGATGGGTAGAAGGGTCAGAAGGCGAGAGTTTGTGCACTAACAAATATCTACGTTGTCGCAATATAGCTGGGCCACCATATATCTCCGCCAAAGCGGCGGTTTCTGTAGAAGACAACAGATTTCATGGTATTTTGTGCTATTAAAAGTGTCCTGTCATTTATGAAGAGATGCTAGATGCACTAGGTGAATCGCGATAGCGCCGAAGTATCCTCTACTTCACCAGCGTAATTCGGTTCTTCGGTACAAGACCTTAGTTACTGTTCATCTCTCGTGCAAAGGATATGAATCGATTAATTTCGAGCTACCACCCGCCAAAAATCGATATGTATCCTTTGCGAGTCGGGCGCCTTGGTCGCAGAGTATGAACAGTCACCAAGGTCTTCTATCGAAGAAACGAACAACACTGGTGAGATAGAGGACACCTCCGGGCTACTGCGATTCACCTAGTGTACCCGGCATCACTCCATAAGTAGGAGGACACTTCTAATGACACAAAATACCATGACGCCTGGAATCTTCTACTGAACCACTCAATGACGTCTTTTGCTCATCGTTCTGGTCGAGACATAGAATGCCGTCCGGCAGTAGGAACGAGCCCTTTGAAATCGTGATGCGCACCAGAATTTTCTTCGCACAGCTTGAAAACGCTGTGCTTTTCAAAAACGCCTTTGAAAACAGACAAAAACAAACAAGGAAAACCCACTCTGGAGGCCAGCCCTGCACGCTGAGTTCGCCTTCGCTCGTGTCGCAGTCATCGGTGGCATAGTAGCCCTGAGTCCACGTTTTGTCGACAATTTCCAGCGAGGAGAACAGCTGATCGCCATGATAAGCAAGTCGAGCATTCGCCGACTCTTCCTCGTTCAGATGCCTGCAAATAGCTGGTGGGTGGACGCTGTACTTGTGCACGAAATTTTTTCGAATGAACGAATAATCGAACCCCGCTGAATACTTGAATGAACTGCATAATGACGGTGAGATTTTCCTCTCAGACAAAACGTCGCCCGACGTGCGTCAGGATTCGGAAGACGTGTCACAGATCGATGAGGTAATCAATATCGATCGATATTATCGATTTTTGGGTGACTATAGCAATCTTCTTAGACTTAGTCGGCAGAGACGAGGAGAGTCATGTGATTACGATGGCCGACGGATCAGCTTCACACCAGGGGCTAGATTCACCAACGACTTACATAGATTTAACGGATAAATTACAGCCCAACGCCAACATTTCACATATCGCCTGTTGATAATCGGCATTAATTCGCGTTTTTCAGGAATTTCGGCTGTAATTTCTCCGTTCAATCTCTGCAAGTCAATGAGGAATCCGACCCCAGGTGGAAGGTTTAGATATTGAATACGTTTTCGTAACGGTAAGGTCATCCTAAACGGGTACGGGGAGAGGTCAAGTCGAAATAAAACGAGCTGCTTCCTAGGGTTCTGACTGGTTTCTGACGAGACGACAACGGACAGTGAATAGACTACGTGCCAAGATGGCCCAAAACAAAAATTCAACGGACGCATACCTTATGAAAGCGTCACACGCAACGCGTACTTCTTTTGTGACGCCGACTCCGACACAGTACAGCGGCTTCATTAGAATCTGAACGTCGATGATCACTTTGTTATTGTTAGGTTAAGCTTTTCTGCTCCATGGACTCACTCGTTGTTCAGGCCCATCTCGCATCGAGAACTTCAGATCGAGATCGTCCATCGTCAGCAGATCCAATAGGCGAAGTCCTAATTCGACATCTTTGAACGTGAGCTCACCCTCTCCTACTCTTGCACCATATTCGTCCTCTATTACATCAAGAGGCCGCCACGTCCACGGAAGAAGATTCCCGTCCAACAACTGAAAATGCTGGGCGCACTTAACAAACGACAGAAACACTGTAAAAAGTCAGGTTCATGGAAGACCACTCGGCATTCCTTTAAGGCTAGTTTGTACTCATGCCGCGTGCGGTCGGCATGGATATTAATTTTTGCACCGCCGGCGGCGTCGCATCGCAGCATTTATACTTTGTCGCCGTAATACACCTCATTTGATGGATTTTTAGGGCACTGTAGTGGGCAGTCGCGCCGCGTCCATTTATTCCTCGATGCAATTCTTCGAGCACAGTACCCCAAAAAATGAGGTGTTTCACGGTGTCAAAGTATAAATTCGATGCGCTGACGCCATGCGATGCAAAAAATCGATATCTATGAAAGTCACGGTGCCTGGGGAGCGGCGGCGCAAGTGTAAACCATGCAAAGCACGACGAACTGTGACGCGATTCCCGATGAAATGTATCAGACGAATTCAGATGCGCAACTAGAAGACGTTCGATTGGTCTCCGATAGATCCCGTACCTGCTCATGAGGCCTTACATCGAACGACATATATCCCTCGCAGTTTTTGAATTGACTGTTCATTTCGCCTCCTATACACTCAAACGACTTTTTTTTGTTGGTGTTATGACTAAAACAAAAAACAACAGAAACAAAATTTCGGCTGATAACAGTAGATTGCGGTAGGCATGGATGAGTAAGGCTGAAGAGGGCACTATTCTATTCTTATGACCACAGAGTCATAAAAAATTCGTCAAAATATCGGCCAATGGGAAGGGAATTTATTCAGGAACCTAACTTGGTCCAAATTTTACTCAAGGAGGGGATTGCTTGGGTTTCTGATTATGAATACGATACCCGTTTCCAAAACTTCAACCAATTGCCGTAACTTACGCCAAGTGTTATGAATTCGCCAAAAGGGCTTATTTATTTATTTATTATTTATGCACAACGTGCGCCATGAAGAACAATGGTGAATCAAGTGAAGCATATTATCAGTATGCACTGCAAATTTGGGCGTTGAAATTCGCCAAAAGGAATTATTTGGGCGCTGGTTAGCATAGTACTTCTCCGCTGTGGTAGCCTCTTCAGTTTTCAAGGGCTTGTAATGGACTACACCAGTCATTGTCCACCATAGAGATACCGTCTTCCTCGGAAGGCGGTATCGCAGATTTCTTCTTATGCCCAGTCTCCTTACACTTCTTGCAAAACCAGGGCTTCAACTTACACTGTCTCGCATAATGCTGTTCTTCACAATTCCAGCAAACAACCGGCTTCCTTTCAACCTTGTGTGTTTCCTCTACAACTTTCACGTTGCCAGCAACAGGTCACTTTCCCTCTTCAGACTCAAGAACTTCTCACATTCCTTGTGCAACTCCTGGAGCGACACTTTCCTTTCTTCATTGCACTCTCTGTATAGCACTACAATGAGACGTCTTATTTCAGCTCCTTCTGACACTTCAGACTGAAAATCCATTGTAAGCATTTGATTCCATCAAAATCCCGCTCATGGATTTTCGCCTTCTCGCAGAATTCGTTCACTCTACTAGTGTAGATGAGGTAGTCTTCGAAGTCACTCTTCTCCAACTTGAGAAATTGGTATCTCGTGATGAACTCCGATGTTTTGAAATCAAACAGCTGCTTCAGTGTAAGCACTGTTTCATAAAAACCAATCTGTGACACATCACGTGGCAGTACATGCCTCTGGTACTTCCCAAATGTGGTTGATCCTAACTTTTCACAAAGCAATCTGACTCTGGCACTCTCCGACAGTTGTCTTGCATCATCAACCAGCACCTCCTTGTACTAGAATACCACCTGGTGAAACTAATCTCCGTCCTCGGATAGCATACGAATCTCTCGATCCGATTGCTCAATGCAGACATCGCGCTGGGAACAGATACTTTTCAGCTTCCGTCTTCACTCTACTGGTCCCTGCCATTTGACTCACAACCATGGCAATCATAGCGTTTTGCTGCCTCTCAGCTATCTTTCTCTGCTCCTCCATGAGCTCTTTGAACATTGTCATTACCAGCTGAGGACCCATGGCTTCCTTATAACACCAATCACAGAACCTTTTTATCCACTCGGTTTCTGTCCAACTAGACTCTTACAGGTTACACGGGCTCTCTCTACCAGAACAACAATCGCTGTTGTTCTCAACAGAAGCACGCGGAGCTCTTCCTCCTTGAGCCCCAACAATGTCGCACATTCCTTAGCAACGAGTGGCTTCCTACTCCTGATCGCCACTGTTATATACCTGCCTGGTACACAATTCTGATGGGTCTCCTTCCTGCGCCTTTCTTGCTCAGAGAGCCACTTGGTGAGAAAGATGTAGAGAAGGTTTATTAGGAGAAAAGATTAGAACAACAACCGCAACTGGGAAGTGGCGAACCCGACCTTAAGCACACCAAAGCCTCCTGCTGCCAGCCTTTTATACAGCCCGCTTCCCGCCTCGCCTGCTCGTGATCTACTTACTTGTTAGCGGGAGACCACTTCTTGGGTGGTCATGGGCGTCTAACTGCCGAATACGGACTTAGCCATCAGGTCAAACGTCTGGGTCACTGCCACAACAACTTTGTTAGTGCCACGATCACCGATTTCGCTCAAAATTCGCCAAAAGGGATTATTTGGGCGCTGGTTACGAACTGATATCCGTTTTCAAAATCTTGAATGATTACGGTAGATAACGATGGGTACTAGTCAGTAAAAGTTGCAGGGTGAAACTTCACCAACACTTCGCCTCTGCCTATTATTAGGTCGTTGCATATGAAATGGCCGATTTTTATGGATATTTGACGGATCATTACTTTGCTTGGAAGCAATTTTGTTAATCGATATAAGCACCATTACAATCAAAACACTACTAGAGTTTCGTCTCCCAATTCTCCCGTTTCTGGACGACAATGTCTGAAACGTGCGCACGCGCGTTGTCATGCCGTAGGATTGGGCCTCTTCGATTGACCAAACACGGCTTTTTTCAGTCAACTTCTGGTGCATCACCTCAATTTCGGCACAGTACTTCTGCGCTGTGGAAGCCCCTTCAGTTTTTAAGGACTTGCAATGGACTACACCAACCATTGTCCACCATGCAGGCACCACGACCTTCTTTGGATGGAGACTTGGCGTCGGCATCTCTTTGGACTTTAATTCTTGTCCAGCCACTGTGCAGAGTGACGACGATTCTCATGAAGGATATATTTCTCGTCGCATGTCACGACTGTGTCCAAAAAGGGCTCCATTAGAATGCGCAGTGTTAACGAAACCCAGGTGTCGTGCCTTTTCAGCATCGCCCCGGAGGTCAGCTCATGCGGGATCCATTTATCCAATTTCTTTCCTTTTCCGATCGGATTCAAGTGACCACTGATAGCGCTGCCGTCAGCGCCGAAATGCTGTGCCGGCTCTCTCCAGGTTGATTCGCTTCCACCATGGCTTTGACTTGGTCGTCGTTAAGGAGTAATGACGACCTACCTCGGTCTTCATCTTCGAGATTTTCATCCCCAGGGGCCGGATTCATCAACGACTTACGGAGATTTAACGAAGAAATTACAGCTGAAATTTCTGAAGAAAAAAAAAGCGAATTAACGCGACTTATCAACAGGCGATATGGTGAGATGCTGGCGTTATCAGGAATTTCGGCTGTAATTTCTCCGTTAAATCTCTGTAAGTCGTTGATGACTCTGGCCCCAGGTAGAAACCTTTGGAACCAGTGGAGAATTGTGCGTTTCTCAGCAAAACCCTCCTCAAGTGCAGCGCTGATGTTGTGTCCACTTTTCCGTTCATATAAGTAGAGCACCCGAATATCACGTTGATTTATACTGTAGAAACGATGTCAAAAACTCGGCAAGAAGCAATTACGTCACAAAAGCTATAGATGTAAGAAACCGGAGATTCTGCGCTTTCGGAAACTATATGCAATGCCTGAAACCGACGGGGACGTTCGTAGCCACGGAAAATCGACCAGAAAGTGATGTAGCAAAATCGGTCATTTCCTATGCAACGACCTAAAATATTTGAGCTGCTGAGCACAAATCTGCCATTCCTTTCTTAACTATCAATTTTTCGTGCAATACATCGAGCCAAAGGTTGGAAAATATCAAAATCGTGATCAGCAGCCGCCCAAAAAACGCCCCTGAGCGACGACTTTTGAAAAAAATGTCGACCTCTGCAGTCGTGAAAGTACAACAAAGCGCAAGCAACTATGTCCGTCTCAGGCGCCGCCTAATCGTTATCGATTGTTACGACATACGGCGATACAACAAGCATCGATTCTACAACGGCTTGCCAGACTCCAAACTCAGGTGATATCCACGATGAATCGTACCTGTCCCCATTCTAGAGATCTAAGGGGAACGGGGCCATGCCACTCTCGTCTCCTCATCAGATACTCCACAATGGTTCGGCTGACCAGTTTGCGCACTAGGTCGTTGGTGCTGAAATGGAAACTTATCATCTTCCTGTTTACTTTGCAACTACGAGGACTTACAAGGAACGGTTTCCAGGTCAAGGTGAGCTCTTGTGATGGCATTTTGATAGGATGTAGGGCCGCCTGAGCGGTGTCCAGAATTACAGTTAGTTTTTGCTGAACGCTTCCTTAAAGACCTGAAAAGGAGGTGTAACAACGTGTGCGCAGCACTCATCAACCCCTATGAGACCTTACGAGATGTGCCTCGGTGGCGCAGTCGGTAAAAGTGCCGCCTCATAGAAGCACACCGGCCGTCTTTTGAGTTCGAGGCCGCGTACTGCTGATGTTTTTGCACTTATTAGTTTGTTGTTATCACGCTTTCTCATGATCACAGGAGTATCCTAAGATGCTGTTGGTGTGGCAAACGCTTATTCTACTTGTTTCGTAGATTTCTACCGTAGTTGTTGACTAAAATGGAAGAAACTATATAGTGCAGATAGGCATCGCTGAAAAACTAGCACATATTATGGTGCAAATAGACAGCCTTGGTATTTTGTAAACGCTGATGGCCTGAAATAGACTCCTGTGATCATGAGAAAGCGTAATAACAACAAACTAATATGTGCAAAAACATCTGCAGCACGCGGACTTGAACCCAAAAGTCCGCCGGTGTGCTTCTATGAGGCGGCACTTCTACCGACTGCGCCACCGAGGCACACCTCGTAAGGTGTCATAGGGGTTGATGAGTGTTGCGCACATGTTTTCACACCTTTTTCCGGTCTTTAAAAAGGTGTTCAGCAAAAACCAACTGTAATTCTGGGCTCCGCTCAGAGAGCTCTAAATCCTGTCAAAATAACATCGCAAAAGCTCGCCTTGAGTTGGGAACCTTTCCTTGTTAGTTCCTAGTTGGTGGAGGGGAGGGAGAGGGCTATAGATTGTAGACACCACGTTTTATCGTGTCAGAACGAGCCAGAACGAGACAAAACGGTTGATGGCACTCCACGACGTTCATGTGACGCACGCTACGTGGCGTCTTTTAGGCCCCGTTTATACTTCCGACGCCGAGCGACGCGACGGCATGTAAGGCGGCCAAATTGATCGATCGCGCCGCTCAATCAATACGGCCGCCATACGTAACGTCGCGTCGCTCGTCGTCGAAGTATAAACGGGGCCTTAGCCAGCCCTCGCCCCTTTCACTGTGAGGAAAACGCCGACTATCGCCTACTCGTGTCTTTCCATCGAATAATGATGCAGGTATGCCCGTTTCAATCCGATGCCATTCATTTCGAGCACTTCACGAATGCGATTCTCAAACGTCGAGTCGTGTTGGTAGCATTCCGGGATGCATCCGACCACGATCTGGAAGGAAGAGGACAGTGAATGGAGCCAGTCTTCTTGATCCTTCTATCAATGAATGAACGCCACCAACTGCGTCGTTGTTGACGTCGTTGGCGTACTTCAGCTCGCTAGAAAAGCCATTATAGAGCAGAACGTTCTTCGCGATCTCCTGGTCTCGCGACTCCTTTAGCTGAAATAAGCAATCATTGAAGCACATTACTGTCATACAACTGGAAGCAAAGGAACCAGAACAGTCAACCGAGACCGCTGATCTACTGTATTTTTGAGAGGTGAAATCGTTCCCGTGAGAAAATTCAGAACACTTTTCGGCAATGGAACGACAAGTCTGTTTATTTTCTCTGATTTTGGTGTCCATAGTCAGAATCAGCGACCGATCACGGCGTATTGATTCGAAAAAAGAGCGCCAAATTTTAACACTTGACGCTCACAATTCGTAAAGACGGTTTGCTCCCTGAGCTTCATGCTCATATCGTCGTCTTCCTAGTACCAAAACTAGAAATTGAGGAGCAAAACTACACAGAGACAGAGACATGCAACATAATCGGTCACAGAAAAGTAACAAAAGGGATATGCTGGAGCAGAGCTTCAAGCTAGTCGCAGCGTTGGCGAAGAGAGACAAGCAGAAAGCTATAGCGGACATTTCGGAAGGTCTACATTGGAGTGGAATGAAGTTAAGGCTTTGGTTTCGAAACGATCCCGCTAGATTGCCACGCAGCCCATTTTTGGCGCTTTACTGCGATAGGATGTCCAAACATGTTTTTTTGGTATAGGGTGCTTTGCGATTTTATTACAATGCTCTCAGACATAGGTGAAAGGGCATTGATTTGAAATATAATATAGAGATCGTCACCTTCTCAATGGTGAATCTCGAAATTGTCAAATATTTATTGACAGTGTTTTGGCCGAGCCTTAAGCCCTTCTTCACGTCTAGAATAGCAATGACACATATCCCATACGGACATACTCAACAGAAGCACAGACGCTTTACAGACCCAGACCTCACGGGAGGGACGAAGAGACCCTGCGCTTCATTTACGCAAAACCACCTTACAGAAGGTCTTTGGCATATCCTCTTCCTTCCTATGAGGACCTGGTCTGTAAAGCGTCCGTGGTTCTGTTGACTACTCCTGTATGAGATATGTAACACTGCTATTATAGACCTGAATAAGGGCTTAAGGCCCGACCAAAACACTGTCAATAAATATTTGACAATTTCGAGTTTCACCATTGAGAAGGTGACGATGTCTATATTATATTTCAAATCAATGCCCCTTTCACCTATGTCTGAGAACATTGTAATAAAATCGCAAAGCACCCTATACCAAAGAGAAAAAAGTTTGGATATCCCGCCGCAGTAGAGCGCCAAAAATGGGCTGCGTGGCAATCTAGCGGGATCGATTCGAAATCAAAGTCTAAACTTCATTCCGCTTCAGTATAGACCTTCCGAAACATCCGCTATAGCTCTCTGCCTATCTCTTTTCGCAAACGCTGCGACTGGTTTGAAGCTCTGCTCCAGCATATCTCTTTTGTTTCTTTTTCTGGGACCGGTTATGTTGCACTAGTCGCTGAGTAGTTTTTTTAACTGAAGAATTCACTGTTTTTTAAGGATAAATCTATTTCAGAGGCCTTCACTGAATGACCAAAGAAGCTCGAAACCGCTACTGTCCTTACAACACACACCTCCTTCACGTCAAATTGTACACTTTCTAAACCAAAGTGGAGATTTTTCAAATCATGTTGGACACTCTTCTAAGCAAACCTGACGCTTTCGAAATCAGACTTAACATCTTCCAAGTCAAAGCAGACTTCTTCCAGGTTAAACTAGAGACTCCAGGAAGCTTAGAATATTTTTTGCTCAAGGAAAATGTAGTATGATATTCTTTGAAATTTTTCATTTACCTGTCCCAGTAACTGAACCCACCATTTCAAATTTTCTATACTTTTTAAACGAAAAGGAACGGTTTAGTGATTACGCTAAGGCGCAAAGAGAGCAATTTTTAGGGTATTAGAAAAGACCGCGCCACGCACTCGTCTAATTCGTCGCGATTTTCATCTGATTGATAGTGCAAATGCTGCCAACTTAAACAAGGCATGATTACTGTTGTTGGATGACACCGTTGCTGTTATTATTGTCACTATTGTTGCCACTTTTATTGCGTTGAAGGATAAAAAAGATAAAGAACTGTTACTCAATCCCTTTTGGGATGCGCCACGCATTTTACTTCTACAGGATAACGTAGAGTTGATCTGAATGCGTATTTGACCACGATGACTTGTGGTAGCCAGCCGATGAGAAAGTCAGCGCTTCATCCTTCCAGACCAGTCTGGTGCCAATTCAGCAACCCCGAAGGGATGGAAGGCATGGGCGGGGAAACCGAATCAGGAACCGCGACAGCCAGCACGGCGCTGCACGCGTCTTTCTTAGGGCCCACTTATACCTTGACGCCTAGCGACGCGACGGCATGTATAGTGGCCAAATTGATTGATCGAGCAACGCGATCAATCAATATGGCTACTATGCATGCTGTCGCGTCACTTGGCATCGGAAGTACCAGGCTGTCCAATAATTATTGTCCGAAAATTTCACCATTTTTAATTTTTTTCAACTTTATTGAAAAGCAAGTCTAATTAACAATATAATCACCACAGTTATCCACAACAGTGGCCCATCGATTGGGCAGGTCACCGACGCCCTTCGCCCAGGACTGCGGGGGCTGCGACTCGAAGAAGTCCGCGATGTCGGATTTAAGGTTGTCGTAGTTGGTGAATTTTCTTCCGGACAAATGGTGCTTCAGCGGGCGGAACAAGTGGTAGTCGGAGAGGGCGAGGTCCGAGGAATACGGCGGATGGGCAACCGTCTCCCAACCGTGCGTCGCCGCCGAGTAAGTTGAGTCGATTGTGGATGGTGAACTTGCTGCAGCCGAGCGTCGTCGCCAGTTCACGGGTGGTGGCTTCCGGCTTCTCCTTGATACAGCGACGGACTTCGTCATCATCCACCGTAGAAGGCCTCCCGCTGTGCTCCCTGTCCTCGAGGCTCGTGTCGCCGCTCTCGAAACGATTGAACCAGCGCCTGTGCGTTGGGACACTGCATCCTCCTTGCACGCCCTGCAGATGTTGGCGACCGCGGTGCCCGTGTCGTTGCCCAGCAGCCACCCGTAGTACACGAACGTACGAATTCGACCTTGGTCCATTTTAGCTTGTACTGGTAGCTAGACGCGGCGACTGCGCCTTATATACCCCTAGCGTGGAACTCTGGAGAATCTTCTAGAAGGCTATTACACTTGCCTGATATTATAACACTTCTAAGGAAAATTATAGAATTTTGAAAATTTTCGGACAGGAATTATTGGACAGCCTGGTATGAACGGGGCCTTATTGTGCTTCATTCATTTTTTTACGTTTCAGCATTATAATACTATAGGAACCTGAAGATTCTTTATTTATAGGGTATATGTCGCAAAGATGAGCAGCATTGGGAGATGGGAACGCCCCACAAAGAGGGCGTGTACAGTCGGCACCCTGATCGGCTGGCATGTGTTCGGTCTGTGTTCTGCTTGGTTATCATTGGCTGGCGCGCTCCCAGCTACTAATGCTGCTCACCTTCGCGACATGTAGCATTTGTAGATTTACAGATTCCTATTGAAACAACGAAGTGAAATATGGTCATTTTCTACGTTTCTTTTTCTCTTTTCTACGTCACTTAAATAGGTTTTAAGCCATTATATTTCCTAAAAAATAAAGGTTTTCTAAAATTTCACACAGTGCGTTAACTTTTTTGGCGTAAGCAAATGTTAAAATTTCAAAGAAAGTCATTCTAGGCTTCCCTTTGGACAAAGAATTATTCTAGCATTCTCGTAGAGTTCCTAGTTTGGTGCATAGAACGTTCTTTTGATTTGGAAGCCGTTGAGTTTGATTTCAAAAGCACCAATGTTGCTTTGAATAGTGTCAAAGTTGTTCATTTTGGCTTGAAACTGGTGTAAAGACAACCAAATAAATCAGACAAGTATCGAAACTACGTAAGAATACGGGCCACTACCAACTCACTGTCACTAATCCCTCTCTTTTGGACGGTGCTGTGAACCACTTCGCCCGATAGGTCATCGTCGCGTTCTTCGGACTATTCCAATCGGCTCTTCCGATGACGAACGCTCGAGGAAATAGCTGAAGCGCACACTTAAACGCCGAACTACTCTGGAAACGGCAGCCGACTAGCACAAGCGACGTACCTTGCACACTCGGCGGTCCTTGCCCTGCAACACTTCTTCGCACTCGGCGATGGAATTGTAGAAGACGCGCACCGCGTTATCGAATTTCTCGGATTTGACTTCGTTCAGGTACTTGGACAGCGTCATCCGCTCCGTTGTGGTCAGACGCACGGCCTGATAGAGGGAGCCATTTAGAGGGAGGCTGGCATCAACGATGAACAATAGCCACTTACATCGACGGCTCCCCGGTAAAACCACCTCACATACTCCCTCACGTCTTGATTCGGAGCGACATTGATAAGAATCGAAGTGCCCTTGCCGTCCCACAGGATTTCGCACAGTCCCCCATCATCGACAGAGATCTGAAACGAAGACGCCTCGAAAGACGGTTGACGATAAATTGGCCGAGCATTTCGTTCGACGGTCAGAGTTTTTCTAGTTGGGTGAGAGCACTGGGAACATGCTCAACATCGTTTGCCTAGACCCACAAGGCTTGATAAAAGGCATTTACCTCAGTTTTTACACTAATTGGCCAGAAATAAGGGGAATGGGACGAGTCAGGCTGATCTGGCATCGATTGGCCAATCAATCTCTTGCACATGCCCAGTCCAACTCTCCCAATAGTTCCGAGAGAACCTACAAATGGGTCGGGCAACGATACCGCTTTTAGCTAATGAGAGATGCGAGTGAAATGTGTACAAATCGATTATTTTCTGCGTTCACTATCAATCGACTTGGGTACTAGTCGTTAATATGGCCCGCATGGGTAGGGGAAGGGTCGCTCCCGATCACTCAGGTCGATTTGAACGGACGCGCTTCTCATCGAGGAGTGTACGGGCTGTACATTTGCGATTGCTCAATAGGTGCTCTGATGGCCCTAATAGGCTTTCCTACCCATGTAGGCCACATTAACGACTAGTATCGCGACTTGCAAATTATGCATGTATAACTTTCTACATCGTTCAGGAGTTATCAGCAGCCCAAATCCTTCAAATAAAGCCTCTTTTGGACCCATTTCCTATTTCAGGAAACAAAACACCGTTAAGAAATCTAAAGATCTGAGCTTGAAGTCTAAAATGTGTCTCTAATTGGGGTGGTACATGTCTGAATCTTTGCAATATTATGTCCCAGGCACCAGATAAAGGGTGCCTTACTCCACCACTCTTACGGTGAACTTTCGAAATTGTTGGCAGTCCCTGCGGTGACCTAAGGATGCTTCTTCTAGTTGGGGGAGCAAGACAATATAACGGAATTTCACGTGAAAAGGTGAAGTATTAGCGCCTGTGGCCACCTCATCAGGTACCGTGAAAAGAATCTCTTCTGGAGTCAGTGCCTAAGGCAGGATTTATACCTCAAACGTGGGCAGCGCGGCGTCATGGAATCTAGATGTATCGATTGGGCGACGCAGACGATCAATAATGATAGGTTTGATACCGTTGGGCAGCTTCGCGACGTAGGTATACATTTAAGCACAACACGCAGTACAATAACTACCGATATTGGTAAATATCGATCGGTTGTTATCGATTTTTAAGGTAGATAGTCGATGCCAACGGCTTTCGTACACATCACGCCCAGCGAACGGAGTATAAACCCTGACCTAAGCACTGAATTGGCTGCGACCCCAACTTTACCCTAAAAATCGAAAGCAATCGGCCGATAGTTACCACTTAATCTGCCGGTGATAGGCTAAAGCGAGATCTATACTTCAATGGCCGGACGGGATGGGGTTCCGAAAGCCAATAATATCGATCGCCTGCACCGGCTGATCGACATTGGTAGCTTTCACAGCGTCGCACCGCCGGCAACTGAAGTAAAAATCCCATCAATAGCATTACGCCGGTTAGGATCTCGCCATTATTGAATGTACTGCGCCCCCAAAAATTCACAAAAAATCAAAAAGGGTCAGCGTTTGCGCAAATCGCGCACAACCTAGCTATAATAGGAAATTAGAAAACGCGCAAGCAGTTCACCGACGATGATTTATTGATCGAAGCACATCACTTGCAATGAGAGCCTGTTCATAGTCGGCGACTCGTTGCCTGTGCAAAACATACTTATCGATTTTTGTCGAGTGGTCGGTCGGCATTGATCGATATGTATGTTTTGTAAAACTTAGTCGCTCCCGTCGCTGACTATGAGCAGGGTCTGAGATACACGGTTAGTGCTATGGACCGGCAGATTTGAAAGACCACAGAGTTGACCTCTGAGGAAAAGTTTGACGAGAAGTGCGAATGAACTTGTCTAAGGTTATGTTTATACTCTGGCACCCAGGATATCGATACCACGCGCTGTAAAATCGATAATGATCCTTCTCTTGCCATTTACGCCATCTAATAATTCAACCACAACATACCGCATAGGACGAGCTCGGCACAGCGATTTCGAGTTTCTGTTTGAACGACGGCAGTGGACGATCGTAGAGTTTCGATACGAGAACATCACGAAGAGCCGATGACTCCCTCTCGTAGTTCACGTCGGGGTAGTACACCTGGAAACAACCACAGAACTCAGGCGCGTAGTCGCGGCCTGATGACCGAAAACATAGACACGGAGGTCTTCGTCGTGCTTCACAACCTGAACCTGGGCGCACAGCTCTCACGCCACAACACAGAGGTCAGGCGAAGACACTTACACTCACAGAACACTGTCGGAGCACGTCGCTCTCGACGTCCTCGATCTCGGCTCTCGCAAAGTAGTCCAAATTGTCGACCTGAACACCACTTTGTTTACTTGTTTACTGCAACACATGCTTGGAAATCCGATAAAAGGAAGGACATCAAGCCCGCGTTAGGGGAGCACTGTATAAACTACCGATATCGATCATGGTCGGTGACTAATCGATACAAGAGAACCTTGAACTACCGCTTCACCCGAAAACCGAAGTACAAACTCCCCCTAAGGATGAAAATATCTCTACCTCCATGAAGACGCAAGGTCATTCAACTACGCTCCCACCTTCAAACGCTCCCGATACATACAGTAGGCCTAGGCGTCGGGTAAAGAGCTTTTGTGCAATTGCAGACACGCTCCTTGGGGTCTGTTCATACTTCGCGAGAGCAGCGACAAGAGCGACGAGAGCGCAGCGTGCGCAATGCGCGGAAGTATGAACAGGCGACAGCAGCGAATGGAGCGACAGCACCGGCGCTCGGGTATGAACACTCTTCGGCGGCGCCCGCTTTTTAATCGATATGCATGTCTTGCCGTGCGACGAGTAGCTCTTGTCGCGAAGTGTAAACAGTCTCTTATCCGATGCCCACCTGTGCGCCACAGCCCCAATAGACCGTCGAAGTTATTTTTAAAAAATACCAAGAGAGCCTTGAATTCTTCATCCTAACCATTTGCCGTTCTGAAATCTCTTTTTCGGTTATCTCGTCTATTACACTATTTCTTTATGAACAGATACAGCAGCGTGTGTACCGCAGTCGGCGGAGTCACGAAATCCTCTCTGCGCCTAAGTCGATCTAATACTCAAGCCCGTCCAAGATAACTCCTCAGGGCGCCATACAAGGATAAAACGTTAGTTGCCCAGCGACTGACCAACGATTAAGAACTACGATACATGGCGCATTCCTAGGGAGAAGGGCGCTCTCGACGTATTGCGACAGCAGTGGATATCGAAATAAATCTCTTCTCACGAATGACACAATCTGAAGTGAACGTACGGCTTGAGAACGTGCCTTATAGCTACGGTTTCTGCACACTTTGTGATTTCTTCTCAAGTAGTGGTGAAGGCGAAGTCGTAGAGCTGGGCCGAACAGCATATCCGTTCTCAGTCGCTTCTCTCTCATCTGAACACATAGACAATTAGACAATTCAGTACCTTCCTCTGCAAAGTTATACTTAAAAATTTGAAACACAATAGTACTCATTCTCAGTTCAACGAGCATCTCTCACAGAATTCACCCAAGATGTTCCATTTCCGAGCTCTTGTCTGTCAAGCCGGAAAGAGAAAGTGATTGCCATCATTCTGTAGCACATATTTACCCCCTTTAAACATTTTTTAAAAATTATTTTGCGCATTTTTAAATATACAGTAAAGTAAATCTGTATCCTTTCATATCACATAGCCACGAAAGACAAACAAACTCTCTTCGAAGCCAAAACCTAAGGTTTTACAGGCTTTTCAAGTTCAGAAAGTGAATTTTACTGGTTCCTACCTTGGTCCAGCCCAAATAAGCTTCTACTTCTCCACCTGGAAGAAAGAAAGGGATCTATCCTAGTCCGGAGGGGGGGGGGCACATAACTAAAAACTAGGCAGCAAAATGAATTAATACTTACCGAGAGGCTCCTAGGGAACGAAACCTAACCTAAAAGAAACCAAAAACGGACGAACAAACAAAAAAATAAAAAATCGCCGCGGTTTCCAACCGTCTCGGCGGGCAAAGAGCGACGGAATAGAGGCATGCCGCGTGCTGACCGTCACTTGACATGTTATAACCAGGATCTAACATGGTGAGGCGGGCACACAACTTTGCCTTCTTACAACCGTAACAAATGCAATTTTTTCGTTTTTCTTTGTGACTTTTTCTTGTTTAGGTCCTGTGTTGTTCTGAAGGAGCCGCTCTGTAAGTCTTGAGTGAATTTGTCACATATAATACTTTTTAGTTATGTGGCCCGCCCCCCGGGACAGGATAGATCCAAAGAAAGCTGTGCCAAATCAAAAAGCACGCAGACTTCAAGGAGTCTTCGAATTCTTACATCAAACTGCAGATTTAATGGACATACTCCAGACTACCTCGCTGTTGTTCGAACAACCGATCCCGAATAGGTAGCCATAAAATATGTTTAAAAATTTTCCTCTCGACTCAACATCAGGGAACACCTGCAGGGCAAATCTAAGTTGCGGCTCTCCACCTGATTGGGCACCCATTGGGTTGAAACGCATGCAGTGGAAGACTTCGAGACCACAGTCAAAATTCTGGGTCTGGAATCCGACATCACTGCGCGAAAGACAATAGAGGGCTTTTGGATCCACTCTAAAAACCCAAAAATTAACCGGAAACAGGAATGTCTTGCGATCACTAGCGAGCTTACCCCGTTTTTCGGACTTTGTGGGCTGATCTAGGTCTGTACTGCAGTCTGACCTGGGTCAGTGCGAGTGCCTAGCTTGTGGTCTCCTCAACCATCCACTTCTGTGGATCCACATTAAGTCGGTTTTTTTTTGAGTTGATCTCCCTGGTTTCTGAGTAGTACTTCCTCGGCTTCCTTTAAGATTTGTCGAGGGATTTGGCCGTTCAGCTCAATGTTCTGTCTCATTTAGGCGCCTGAAGGCGATTTTGCCGAAACGTCGGCCAATAAACGGATTCAGCAATCTCGTGTGGCTAATCAATCTCAACAGACAACACTGATGCCCAGATTCAATGACAGTCGGACCTGGAGTCTTGAATGGATCTACTTTATCAGCAGGCAAATGATGCTATGAGAAATAATTCTATTACGATGCAACCATATAGACTACCGTGCAAAAATATTAATCTCATATTAGGCTGGACACCTTGTCAGCCTTAAAAACCGAAATTTCCATTTAAAAACATCTCGCACCCTCAAAACTGATTTCATATTTGAAAAAAAAAAACTCCAAAATCTGCTATCCTTTAGCTCTTTGAACGCTTTCCAGCTCATTTCTACAACGAGCCATTGAATTTTTGACTTGAAAAACATCTTACCAACTCAAAAACGATTCTCTTTTTTTAAGTGGGTAAAACCTTTGTCCATTCAGCTACAAGAGTGCTCTGAGACTTATACCAGCAGCAACAACAAACAAAGAGATTCCACCACACACTCTCCGAATACACAACGGTGCTCATGTCAATAATAACATGTTAAATTAATAACGAAAAGAAAAACGACAGTGTAAGATAGTCCTGTATTTTTAAGCTAAATATTTTCAAATCAAAAAATTCGCTTTTCAAGTGTAGTTCAACTCTAAAACTCTACTCTAAAATAGTACAGAGACGCAATTCTAAAATGACTTCACCATACCCCGTAGACGCTGAATGCGTTGCTCATCCCACAAAAGAATTATCGCCTATGTTTATCTTAATTTATTCGATTTTCCAGTGAAATCGGTAAGTTTTCAAACCCAAACCGATGCTCTCTAAATCAAACGAAGACTTCCGAGGACAAAATTGGCGTTTTTCAAATGGACCTAACCGCATTTATCAGCAGTTAAACGGGATAACGCATACAGTAAAGAGAAATCTTATCAAATTCGCTTTTCTGTGTGCGTTATCGGCTTTTCAAATTCGTAAAAAACTCTTTGAATTGAAAAATATATGAAACTAAGCTTACATAAAAAACTAAAACTAAAAAAAATAATAAAAAATTAAAAACCTAAATAAATGTATTAAAAAATACACTAAAAACTGAAGACTTATACGAATAAATAAACGTTATTAGGAAATTTATACAGATGAACCACAATCGTGAGTACACTATTCAGTGTTCATAAAATTTTTGTTCTTTCAGCTGTATAAGCGTATTTTAAGGCGCTGAGAAGCGAATATTTTTCTATGCATGGTGATCGAAGAGACTGTGCCATGCACCCAATCTACTAGACCGTTTATCTGGGCGATGGTAATCGATGGTTTCGCTTATGTTGAGCTGCATAGTGGAGCATTGCGTACGTTTTCGCCATTGATTCTGCCACTGATTTATAAAGCAACAAATTCTTCACTGTCACTAGATAAGCAAAGCGACAACAATAGACGAATGCATGACACACCGGTCCTCTGCACTTCAAAGTAGGCTAGGAATCACTTTGTAGCTAAAAAAATACGAATCTTCTGAACACTCAAACAGTCTATGCACTCTCATGTAAGCAATTTATACTCCTTCAGACAAAAGAAATCCTATTAAAACCTATTTCGACCACCATAAAACATGTTCAGTCCAAATCGAAAAATAACCACTTTGATTTCCGAGATGTTTCGTTCGACTTGAACAGCACAGCACTGCACAACTTCACGCAAACACTACTAGTAGAAATCTCTTCATAGGATACAACAGGAAATCTGTACCTTTCTGCACTTGAAAATAGGCAGCTTAAAGTCAAAGAAACTGCCTTTTAAATTTAAATGAGTTTATTCAAAGTCAATTAGTTTAAAAAGGTGATTCACACTGTGTAACCCTAACCAGCTCCGGGATACACTATATGTAGATGAGTTTTTGAAAAAGAAATATTTTTTGGGCTAAAAATTTTGCCTTGACGTTCCTGAAATGTGACCCGTGCGCTGTGGTAGTTGGCGGGGGGGGGGGGGGGGGGTCACCTTGCAAAAAGTGTCACAGACACGAAAAAAGAAACGGTAACACAGTGATAGTAAAGAAAACAACCAAGCAATGCTATAGCTCTGTTCTGTGCTCTCCTCCGCGTCAGTGGGGCAGGGGAAGGGACTCCAGGGTGTGGCTCGAGTGGCGCACCCGTGCTAGAATTGCCTACATCCTAGAGTTCCCTCCCTTGTCAAATTCGGAAGCACGTAAAACACGGATCTGGGTACTATTGTACTTTTGGTACCCCACTTAATCTTGTTCAAAATAGGTCTACCGGGGGTTATCTGCCATGGGAGGGACGAATATCATAGTCGCTTTTTGCGGAAATGCCTTATAAGCCCGTTACATTGAGTTAAAATTGCCTAAGGGCTTGCGAAATGGCGCGCGCAGGTAAGACACGCGGAGACACCGCCGTCTAGCAGCACGCAATCGCGACCGTCTCCCGGGGGGGGGGGGGGGGGGGGGGGGGGTCAGCGGCGACTAGCTAGCTACACACAGCGAATGCAAGTACAGCCTTATTTCCTCTTTTCTATTACAGGTGCGCGTCTTATTTGTTTCCATATTAGTAATGAAGGGGACAATAGGATGAAGGCAATTTTAGCACGGGTGCTCTAGTAGGCCCACATTCCGGAGTCCCTTCCCCTGCCCAATTCTGTAGCTCTCCTCCGCGCGATCAGAGAGCACACAACAGGGTTTTCAAGGCTTTTCGAGATTTCAAGGCTTATGCCCTGGCTAACCTCTGCTGCAGACTAGAGACGGCGAAATAGTGCGCATCGATAGGAGGCGGAGTCTCTGCGTCTCCTACAAGCGCGCGCTATTTCGGAAGGCCTTGGGCAACTCAAACTTAATATAACGGACTTATAAGGCATTTCCGCAAAAAGCAACTATGATATTCCTTCTTCCCAGGGCAGGCTACCCCTAGTAGACCTATTTTGAACAAGATTAAGTGGGGTACCAAAAGACAATAGTACCCGGATCTGTAATCGAAAAGCGGAGATAAGACAGCATTCACATTCGCTGTAGATAGCTACTCGCCGCGGCTGGCCATGGTGACCCCCCCCCAACTACCATAGTGCCGTGACCCGTTTACTTTCAATGTTGTTCAACCTTTCAACTGAAGATTGGTGTCCCTCAAAATGGAAACGTTTTCAGAAAGTCAATACAAAGTGTCCGAAAAGATTAAGAAAAAACTGCCTCCTGAAAACATATCAAAAATCGATTACTCAGCTTGAACGACCAATCAAGTTGTGTCTGTTTTGGAAAACAGATGGCGCGAAAATTGACCGTTTTAGTGTGAAAATAGTGCGTAAATATTCTCGGCAGAAGTTCATGACCCAGCTGGGCCCTAAAGGGCCTGTTCATTCTTCGCGACAGCAGCGACAAGAGCGACGGGAGCGACAGCGTCGGCGTTCGAGTATGAACACTGTTCGGCGCGATCGATTTTAATCGATATGCATGTTTTGCACGGGCGATGAGTTGCTCCTGTCGCGAAGTATGAACAGGCCCAAACTTTGGTTACCGTATTCCACTTCGCGTATCTGAGCCCATTCTCTCCACTGAAGTTCGTCGACAAGGGAAAGGTGGTAGTACGGCGCGGGAGCGGTGGCGCCGCAGCAAAATTCAAGGTTGTCCTTCCCGATCCGGATAGATCCGGAAAATTTTATGCAACAGCCCGTTGGAGCTAACCGCGATTCAAATTTAAGAGTACTTTTTTTTAAATTTGCTTCATTAAAACACAAGTCAAATCCAATTTAATTTCATTCATTTTCAGCTAAAACTAACCATTGACTGGATTCAAATTTTACATAATTCTTTAAAATTTGCTTCAGCACAGCTGAAATCACCCACCTTAACTTCATCCACGACGTCCCTCTCTGGCAAGACGCAATCCCAATCCACTCGCCCCGCAACTTCACTGCACATCGAGATCACCTCTTCCGTCAACTTCACACGCTTCTCCGACGGTATTTTTTCCGGCGTTTTCTCGGGAAACCACATTCGGAACGGTCTCTCTTCAGCAACCTGCAACGGCATGCCTTGTTTTCATCACGTCTAAACGAGTCCGAACAGGATGAAGCCGCACAGACGCCACTTGGCGTGGTGCCCCCCCCCCCCAACTAGGAAAGTGCGTCAACTCTAAACCAAACTCACCCCGACCATCTTTGTGGAATCCAGTGTGACCCTGTGCAGATAGTAGACCTTGCGCGTTGCACTGCGGGCTCTGTTCGCGTCGCGTATGGAGTCTTCGGAATCTACGAGGACCATATGCCGGTTGGGGATGCGCTGGCTCATCCGGAACTGAAAGCACGGCTAACTGAAGGCGACGAGGCAAGGGAGTCCAGCGATAGGGACCGTTCATGCTTGGCGACAGCAGCGACGAGAGCGCGGCGTGCGCAGCGCGCGGAAGTATTCGAATACGAACCCTTTTCGGCGGCGCGCGCTCGATTTGAATCGATATGCATGTTTTGCACGGGCGACATCGCTCTTGTCGCGAAGTATGAACAGGCCCTTAGGCCGTTTATGCCCCACTCCCTGCGTGGCGTGTCATAACAGGAACCATCAATATTGATCTGCGATCTAATCGATATCCGCAATTCTCACTATGACGCGGCGACAGTCGGCGAGCGGAGTCTGAACGCGGCCCTAGCCCTTCCGCCGTGTTTACCTTTCTGGCGCGCTCATCTTCTTCCTCATCATCCCACTCGCTGCTCTCCCGATGATCTCCGAATCCGCCGTCGCTGTCGAACTGAAATAGACAGTGCGTTCAGTCCCGTTAGGCCAAGAATCACGGAAGACTTGGTTTCCTGATCGGGTGGGAGCAGTGTGAAACGCGTCAATTGCCCTTTTAAGCAGGGAAATCGGTTTTATTTTATTCCATTATCGCTACTCCTGATCGCTGCATTGGTCCCTATACGCTAGTTCGTTAGAGATTAAACTGCCCAAGTAGGGTGAAGGACGACATTTTATGAAAATCGGCGCTACATCGCCTCAAGATATGGGTATTCCCGTGCGACTAGCGTCGAGGTCAGGATCACCGATTTCACCCAAACTTCGCCTATGGGGGTTATTTGGGGCGCTGATCACACATCTGACATCCGTTTTTCGTTTTACGCAGGAGTACAGTAGGCTACGGTAGGTACCGGTGACTAAGATATGGGAGCCGATTTCGCCCAGTAAGGAATGCTTGAGAATATCTAAACACAAGTATTTTAACTGTGTATTATATTATTGTATTAACAAGTATTTTAACTGTGCACAGCAGGCGGCATCTAATCAGCTTCTAAGGAGTTCACGTCCGTCCTGCGCAACCTCAGGAACGATCTGCCACTTCCCCGTTCGTATTTTCCGAATAGCCACTGGTGCCGACGCACCCAGCGTCCTCTATTGTACTTCCACTTGATCACACAAGTTTCATCCAGTTCAACCGTGACCCTAAACCCTCGAAGAATCGGGTATTTCTTCGAAAATGCAGCAACATCGCGGAAGTATCGTTCCATCGTAACCTACCGTAATCAGCCGAAACTTCAAAAACCGGTGTCAGATGTCGTTATCTGCACCCCAAATAACCCTCTAGGCGAAGTTTGGGCGAATTTTTTTCGACCTCTCCTCAACCTCTAGAGTCCCGAAAGTAGAATAGTGCTAAAATAATAAATATAAGAGAATAAAAATAGAAATTCTAGAACACAATCGACGACTGTTTTCTTCAGCTTGACCAAGATTGGTGTAACCCTTTACTGCGGCTTAAGTTTCGGCGTTGTCGCCTTCTTCAGAGCCTGGAAAAATCGAACCGTTACCGTTAAGTGTCTAGGGCGGGTGGTTCCAAGGGCTCTGGGCTCATTCAGCCATCTTTCGTCCAGCTAGGGCGACGATGTACCCTTCTGTTTACATCTAAGGTTAGCCTTTCTTTCGACTTCTTACGGCGTCGTCTTCGTGGTCTGTTAGCCTTTTGGATGGGTTCCTGCAGAATGATATGGCATTTGGTAGGTGGTTTTTCGATTGACTTCGACTTTTCTATGCCCTGAAGAAGGTGGCAACACCAAAACGTAGGCCGCAATAAAGAGTTATACCAATCTTGGTCACGCTGAAGAAAAACACTCGTCGATTACAACGTCAAAGATGCCAAGATTCATCGAGAGTCGGACGTGGAGTCTAAAATATAAAATAAAATATTGATGTTGTTGCGTTCGATATTCTTTTGAAAGGGCGTATATTGTGGACAATATCTTTCGCTCAAACATTTTTTCTTTGCATTTATGCATTTATTTATTTCATTTATTTATTTCTTCATTTATGAAGAAGGTTGGTATATCGCTAGCTATCCCTGCCAGCTGGTTAGTACGTTTTGACTCTATTCATAAAAAAGGCTATATTTTTTCTCTACATCACTTTCCATCCTGAAACGGCTCAGCTGTTCGAAAGGCAAAAGCCACCACTGTACGAATATCCAGATCAACAAAAGACGCTCATACTACGGCTAAGATAAAGGATCTATAGTAGCTGGAAGGGGCACTTTATCCAGTTTTCTTGATATCGATCGCGAAATTGACATTAATTTATCTTACAAGGACAATACATCGAACTATTCTACGGGAGGACCTTCCTATGGAACTTCCTAGTCGAGGGAAGCTGTCCTGTTTGTGTTTTTGCGTTTCTAGTGACCCCCTCCGACTAGGATTTGGCGTGCTGATCACAAATCTGGTATCCGTTTGTAACTCACTTTACATGGAAATCAAAATTTGTGATCTGTCCACCTTCCATGAGCTCGGCAAACGTAAACGACAATTATTTCCGAGCGTTTATTCAAAAACGTGCCGGACATATGGAGAAAGGACTCCACCGAAGATAAGTCGCAAAATACAAGAGGAACGTCCTTGCTGGAAATCGATCACAGGACACTGCTACTCCAAGCAAGAACACTATCACGGCACCGCCGCGGTAGCTGCTGGCTGGTCAGGCTAAAAGTGCAATATGGGGCCAGTCAGATTCGGCAACTGCTTACCGCCCTTTAACTGTGAAAATACCGTCAAACCTGATGCTGACGAATGCCATATCAGGGGGTTTCGCGGTATTTTCACCGTTAAAGGGCGGTAAGCGATTGATGAATCTGGCCCATGAAGTCAAAAACGCGAACATTGACCGGGCCAAACTCGCTCAAGAGCTCAATTTAGCAAATCTGGGCCCGCATTCAACAAGTAATGGCTATAGGTAGAGAGTAGCAGGCTCGATTCCTATTCATGAAATGAATCAAGGGTAAGGCAAAACTAGGCCTCTCACGAGAACAGCTGATCTCACTGGAGCTCCGTTTCGTCAATGGGGGGGGGGGGGGGGAGCGAACAAGTCGCGGGTATACGGGTGTACCCACGACGATCGGAGGGTTTTCTCTACCTACTGATATACCCACGATTTTGCGGGTAAGGTTTATCATGAATCGTGGGTATGTCCACCCCCTATACCCAGCATACCAGTGGGTATGCGCGTTGATGAAACCGGGCACTGGTCTATCCATTCCTAGATCTCAAATGAAGCACAAATTTCTTGGAATTTATACCCTAGCAAATCGAGGAAAGTGGAGAGATGCCTTCGTGGTATTGAAGATGATTTCTGGACTGTATGATGTGAATGGTACAGCTTTTTATGAAGCCGTATCGTCTACAAGCAGAGGTGTCAATTTAGAATTAAGCCATGTCCGGCCTAGAACTAGCACTCGAGCACGCTCATTTTCGCTAAGAGCTTGAGTTTGTATTCTTAAGAACTGGGCTAGGCGATTTCTCAGCCAATTTTGTTCCCTTCAAGCGACTGTCTTCGAAAAACATCCTTAATTTCTAATGAGTTCCTCTAGAGTGATAGAGCCCCTTCACAACTAAGAACTAGAAAAGCGCCATAAGATGGTTTCTCTTCGTCTGTTAGGGTTAGAGCCCCAATCTGAACCTGAATAATGCACAAAACCAGAGGAGAATAAGGCTGACGAGCACTTACGAGGTTTTCCGACGATCGCACGTACCAATCCATCTCTAAAAAACCGAACTACTAGTGGATGGTCAGCTGAAAGTCTTCATAAACCGCGTACTCTTCGACCTGCTCTTCGTCGGCGCATGAAAACACGAGTCGATCGTGAGCCAGGCGAATGCTGCTCAGCTGAATGGCTCTGAATGAAGGGCTCTGAGCGGTTGAACGCGAAATAAAGTGAAAAGACGCACGAGGGAGGGATTCTCGATGGAAAACTGAATAAACCGGTGCGAAAATAGGACTAGAAAAAGGATAGGCTAGATGAGATTAGGATGAAGAAATAGAAATCGGAGAAAAATCAAAGAGTCGTTGCGATCGGGGCGCCGTATTGTCATCGGAGCGCGCAATTACCAAAGGTGCTCAATGATAGGTCAACTGCTTAAGAGATCCCACTGAAATGATGAGAAAAAGGATTACGCAATCGGAAACGACGACGGTTTCCCAGTTCGCGGGTACAGTCTAACTGTGTGCAAAATGACGCAAAATTGCGGACCCCTGGCCCTTTAGGAGACCTAGGCGCCCCCTCGCTGGTCAAAGGGGTCTTGCATACAAATCTTGGTTGCTGCACCTGAATGAGAGTCCTTAGAAGATTGTCACCTCATGATATCACGCCAAAGATTCCCATCTTCCTAATTGGGGGAACAGATTGTCCGAAATTTTTCTGAGGACCTGAATCTTCTCGCGCTTCTGATACATGAAGACTGAAATCTTGACTAGGAAGGTAAACAACATAGATTATAAACACGATAGAAAGAGACGGACTACACATAGCGCACAAATGCTGGACATTCCCTAGGCAAATCCCGAACTACACTATTCTAGAGTCATAAACCCAAGACTACAGCCTTTCCTCTGAACTTCTAGCAGATATTGAAGCCGACAATTGAAAAATTCCGCAAAAAAAATTCAACAAAAATGAAAAAATGGAATGCTATGATGCATAGAGAGCAAAACAAGGCGCTAAACGGCGCGCCTGCCGCAAACCCCTTGTCAATGGAGCGCGTTTTTTCACGTGACAGCTACGGATGGTATAGAGATAGAAGCGGAGGAAATTTTCCCTCCCAGGGAACGATGGCGCTCTGCAGAGGTGAGAAAATCATGTGCAGCTATAGAATGGTGAAGCTTCAGGTTCATACGGGGTTGACCCACCCAAACTGACCTGCACCTGCGACCTGGTGGACGGCTCGCGGGTCCCATCCGAACTACCCAACGATAGCGACGAGCCAACCGCTAAAGTGCGCGAATTTATAAAGGAGTTTCAGGCGATCACTGCGGGATCCCGGGAACGTTCCGCCCACTTCTGGGACTTTAGGGACTGCTCAGAGTCCGCGACAGCGCGACAGGAGGTACGCCCGCCCCCTGCTGGGGGCGTGGCGTCAGGAGGTACATCGTTGTTCTGCGGACCGGAAACTTTTGTTTTGCGTGTCAAAGGTTTCATAAGGCAGCCGTTAGACTCTTCGTGGAGCCTAGGGGGTTGGGAGTGGGTGAGCAAGGGACATGAGAGGAAGATCGCAAGCCCCAGCAGGGGGGAGGGGTGTACCTTCTGACCGTCCCCCGGAGTCCGCGACAGGAGCGCCAGAATGTTCGAATGATACGCTTCCATTTCTGTTGGACGCTCTTTCGTCATCAGTCGATCCCAATGTATTGCGCGAGCGATTTAGTCGAGAAGTATGAACAGACGCTTAACCGCGGCTGCAAGAAGCATCCTTTGATCTATGCTTTTCAATTAAAGAAATACACCTAACAATGGTGAGTGAAGGCATCCCAGAACAGCCCACGTGGATTATTGATCGTCAAGGAGAAGATACGCACTGGCGATGAGCGCGCGTGGTCCCGTAGGGATTGCCTGAGCTGGAGAAGTCTGCGCACGATCAAGTGGGAGTACAGTTGAGAGTTCGTACTTCACATCAGCACACATTCTAGGCTACCCAATATTAAGTGGATATTCATAGTATAGTTGTCATCTGAAATATCTACGATAAAGAGTATAGCTAAAACGAGAACAGGATGCAAAGCCACAGAAATATTTTGAAATTTAAAAAGGAGAAAAGAAAATTATGTAGAAGAACAAAAGCGTTAGAAAGCTGAAACCGGGGTTTATGCTTCAAGCGCGGATTGGCTTGACCGTTTGAAAACAATCAGTATTGATTGCTTACACCACCTAATCAATATTGGTGGCTTTTGTGACGTCGCGCCGACCAGCGCTTGGAGTATGACTCCGCCTAAGGGCCTGTTCATAGCCACGACGGGTACGACATGAGCGTCTGGTTGCCTGGCCAAAACATACACATCGATTCGCGCCAAACGACCGATCGATAACAATCGATATGTATTTTTTGTCTAGCGAACCAGCAGTTTCCGTCTCTTGTCGCGGACTATAAACACGCCCTAAGGTTCGACTGAGTGTGTGCAAAATTGGGTGGACAGGAGGGCTTACGAACAGTTGCAGACGCCTAGACTTGGTGGGGCTTTTTAGCGTCCACGAGGGAAGATGCTGATTCGCCCGAGCAAAGCATACGAATTGATTAATTTCGAGCGGTCACCTAGTCCAAATCAATATGTATGCTTTGCATTGGCGATCAATCGCTGCTGTCGCGAAGCATGAACAGGCCCTAGTTTTTCCCGATTAAGAACGCGTTAGCTGACTGCAAGTAGACGTCTCATTTTCTTGGGGATCAAGTATATTTACCACAAAGATTTTAGACGAAATTTATGAAAAATAGCTAAATTAACTAAAAATAGAATCGGAACAAACCATTAAAAACTTATACTAAACTATCAAAATTTTTGGTAGAGATTGATGAAAAATAGCTAACTAAATAAAATAGCTTAAATAAAATAATAAAATAAAACTCAACTAAACGTTAAAATAGCTAAAATAGCTAAATGTAAAAAGAGGTCTCATTTTCTATGATTTCAAAGTGATGCAGCGGCGGTAATCGATAATCTGGAGTGCGCCATGCGTCCTTCTTCTCCGTGGCATCGTGGAAGCGCCGTGTCTCGAGTGCACATTAAACCTGTACAGTGGCTTGTAGTGGCTAGCCAGAAGACATATAAGTGTCTTAGGTGGACAGAAAAGTTGGGCAGCAGCTGGCTAACACCGTAGATAACTCTCATTGGGCTCCGGATAGCAAGAATCTTTAGCCTTCTAGACAAGGTGAGAGCTGCCCTAACAACGCGGAAATAGAGTGATTTTGGCAGGAATTTCGTTGAAAACGCGGACGGATCTGAACAGATCACGCTGCCGTCGGCATAGCTATCTGTGGTCAGCTGTAGACCACACTGTAGGCCACATTTTATCGAGCGACCCCACCGGTCCCGCGCCATTGCCACAGGGGTTGCCGACTGGCGGTGTGCGGTCTTCTGTCTGAATCCCGGCTCCTTCCGGGGATCTCTCTCCTTGCTTTCTTTGTTACTCTGAGCACCATCTTCCTGTACGTCCAGGCCACCTAGGACTTCTATGCTCCGAAGTCCGCATTTCTCTGAATAGTTCTTGCATTTCGTTTAGCAGATTGATATAAGAGTGCTCGTAGTAGCTGCACTCCTGTCTCTTGTCGCTTCGTTGAGTATAAAATTTCGTCAAGTTATCCTTAGGACGATCAGCTCTTTGCATTAGATTTCCGATTTCTTGCCAAATAATCAGAAAAAGATTCCTAACAGCTTGATAGTAACAAACCCCAACTTTTAATTTGGTATGTCTTAGAGATAGACGCCTGCTAGCGCAGTAATAGGAGGCGCTGGCCGGCCTAGTGTGCACTCCGATTGAACGTTCTGGGTTCCGTTTTTCCACCAAGTTCAACCAAGCCTTCCATCCCCTCAGGGTTCTGGAAAAAAATCTCCATAATATAGAAAACGCTGCTCAAAGCAATTGAAGCTAGGACGAAGCAGAATGCACTTGAACTTGGACACCTTTCTGATTGCCTTTTGGTTAATAACCGGTCAGTAAACCAGTCGCAAGAAATTTGTCCTCAGCATGCGTATTGCTGAAAAATGCGCCGAAAACGCCTGAAAAATATGTAGTCGTTGGGACCACTGAAATCTCAACCGGTTAATCTCAACGAACCCTCGCTCTACCACGCATGAAGCAGCGCTACTACCCACTGCGCCCCGACCTGCTCGCGGGAGCCCACCGCCGACTTCAAGGACCCCTACTACTTGGGTTCAAGGACTTAACGAAACAGAAACACATTTTTATGCTGACTGAGGGTGGGGATTCTTCATGTAGGACTCGCTCTGTCCGGTGAGACCTACGCTTTAGAACCTTCCCTTGTAAGGAGCACAGTTCAAAGCTGAAGCGCTTTTTTTCATCCTTTTCGATCTCAGCACTATTAGTTCCAGCTAGGAATGAAGCTTAATTGGTACATGTCTCGAATGTGGGCAGCATTAGGAGTTGGGGGCGCCCTAACCAACCACACCCAGTCAGGCGCGCTATCCAATCGGGGTACCGACCGCGTTCACGTACATGCAGATCCATTCAACGCGCGGCCTGATTTGCTGCCGTGTCACCACCTCCCAGTGCTGGGGTGTTAGCCCCGGGGTAGGAGCAAGGGTTACTTTTAGCGGTCAATTAGGTAACGGCATTTTCCGCTAGAATCTAGCTTAAGGGCTCAGTAGGATTTTCAGGAACTTAGCAGAATGCATGGAGGACGCTTTGCATCAGATTGAAGACCCATCGAAAGCTTTGCTGTCCTGGGTCTAGTATCACGTGAAGGAAAATTTCGGGAAAGATCCCCATAATGTAGACAGGATTGGGCAAATTTAGGAGACCATGTCAAGCTGAACCCTTTCCAAAGTCATCCAGATTCACCGAGACACTCTCAAAGGCCCCGTTTATACTTCCGACGCGGAGCGACGCGACGGCAGGTAAAGTGGCCAAATTGATCGATCGCGTTGCCCAATCAATATTGGGCATCACACGTGGCGTCGCGTCGCACGGCGTCGAAGTATAAACGAGGCATAAGAGTTTAAAACCTTGATTTAGACAGACTTTGATTTTGAAATTTTACTCTGACTTTCTCTGAAAATTCGTTATTCATCTGCACTCGTCTGCGGTTTTTATTCGATTTATGGTGGAACATTGCGTACGCGAAGCCATGAAGTGAAGATAACTCTGTTCTCCTCAATTTCCCCGATTTACCCCACAGTTTTCCCGAGGTAGTCGGTAACCCTACGGAAACAGAAATTCTGCTGTCAATGAAAAGGAATTCGCACACTGATGAATACATGAAGAAGCAAGTCACTGCCTTTTATAGGCATCGGATTTGACGGCTTCGTTAGTCTAGAGGACCGACTGATGACCAGTTTCAGTCGACTTCAGAACGAAGCGAAAGGACTGCTGACTGTGGGTGGATCTTTAGGGGCCGCATTCATCAAGGACTTACCCATGGGTATAATGGGTAGAGATACCCACGATGAAGCCTGCGTCTCTGACTCTTACATTATCTCTACCTGACTCGTATCTTATCTCTATCCCCTATGCTCCGCATACCCATGGGTTTAATTATTGAGGAGTCCGGCCCCAGGTCGCTCCAGACGACGACTTCTAGCTGTGCACAACAGGCTTCAAGGACATCCCCAGAGGCTCGTGGGCCGGTGAGCACTAGTCGGAATGATTCTACCTAGTATATGATGTAGTTCTGTGCAATACCTGCAATGCAGAGAAGGACTATTCCAGCACGATTCGTTCCGAGAGTCGAAGAGCTTCATCTTCCATAAGATTAGGGCAGAGGTCAATTTTTGAGGCATTTTTTCTTAGAGAAATGAAGCAAATTCCCTGAAGATCGTTTCAGAAAATTGTGATTTTTCTCACTGTATATTGGGTGAAGCTCAACAATTACGCGGCGAAAGGTTACGTGCACAGGTCGTCTGCTGTTCTTTTCACTAAGATTTTGAATTTTGAATGCGCATCCCTCCCAATCGTATCGAGAAGCCTGGTTTTCTTACGAAATCAGAGAACGTAGTCGCCGACACTTCAACCGTCAGAACTCGAAGGGTTTTTGGATCCCCGAAACAACTGATTTCGCTTTCAAAATGGAGGAAATGTGGATTCTAGGAGCTGAGAAGCGCAATCGAGGGGTTCCATCTCCCTTGGGAGGGGTCAATTTTTGGGAACTTTTTTTCGGCAAATGGGGCGAATTCGATCCCACTATGCGGAGCCGGAATACGCGGGCCTTCCTTTCTGGCTGTACATATGATTACGACACTCCAAAAAGAAAAAAAACTACCATCTGCGGCAATCCTCTGACAATCCAGAACCACGAGGGAGTACGACCTCCCCTTCGATTCTCGAACCCGGTAAGCAAGAACGATTCGTTCTGAACCATGCGCGTGTCGACTACCATGCTTGGGTGGTGCAATTTGGCACCCAGTTGGTGCATATTTTGCACAGTTTCAGGTTCCATGAAGTGGACGGACATTAGTGCGGACATGCTAGAAGCCCACGTCTTCAGCCATCTGACTGACGGGCCGTCTGCTCCCTCATACGTTCCCTAACCATGTTGGTCCTCAAAAGGTCGATGGAAACTAGCAGAAGGAAGCTTCTTCTTCCTAACGACCCTTTCTCTCTCAGTTGTCAGCGGAGCATTTACCCTGATTTTCGACCGATTTACGAGTCATAGAGTTGGGATGCTCAGAAACCATGGCATGTTTCCAAAAAAGTGGTTCTCCATAGGTGTGAGGTATCCTTCGGTAAAATACTCCATTGGAAAGCGCAGGTTCACTGCTTTTTAAGGAATACGAAATATAGAGCGGGTGACCAGAGACTAAAATTCAGTGCGTCTTTATATCATCGGCGCGCAAAAACTGACAGAACTTTCCCTACAACCGAATAAAAAGCTTCCACCGATTGCTCTTCTAAGCCGGAAGTACGCGACTAACTGAATTTTTTGACGAAATTTAATGATCTATCAAAAATTTTACGAAAACTTTTTGTTAAAAAAGCATTGAACGAACATAACTTAGCACACACTGTATCGACAAAGTGACAGTACAAGATAACGAATTCTAAACGAAATGACACTAAAATTAAAACGAAAGCTCTACAAGCGTGATACACTAAACCCGAAGGAAACCCTCGTCTAATGCACTTAACGTGATGAAAACCTGGAATAAAATTAACAAAGGATAAAAGACGATAAATGACAGCGTTACTCAACCCCTTTCCGGACTTGCGGTGGCCAGACGAAGAACAAGTCAGCACTTTCCCCTTCGCAGACAGTTCCGCTAGCAGTTCATTGACGCCGAAGGGAGGGAAGTCCATGGGTTGGCCTGGGCGGGAGCCGAGAACTTTGCATCGGGTGCACGCGACAGCTGACACCTCCTCCGACTGCGCTGCACACCAGGGATGAGCGGATGAACCGTTATCCGTTATCCGTTATCCGGTTTCCGGGGGGTTTTGGCCTATCCGTTTTGTTGTTCGTTATCCGGCGATTTTGGGCCGGATAACGAACAACAAATTACCTGAATCTTAGCTTTGGACGTGGTGATGGATAGACAATGTACAGGATCCTTCACGATCGTAAGAGTGGTCGTCAGAAACAACAGACAGCATTGTTCATTCATCTCAAGTCAGTCAGTGCTGACCAAGAAGGCATACAAGCCGCTACTAGCAATCGTCAAAAGTGGAGAGCCGCATCCTGGGAAGAATTTTTTACCGCCGATCTTTCCATCGTATCATTTGGGTTAGACGATTGCAGTATGTTCGATTTGATTGCAGGCGGTAAGGTACCTTTTTAGCCATATGCTGTCGTGGATTATCAATAAAAAAACTGCAGTACAGCAATGAATACTAGCAAAAGAAATGGCATTAATCCAAGTACATAGAGTAAGCAGCTTCTCCATTAAAAATTTTAGGGGGGCATTAAACTACTAAACAAACTTATCATCGTGGGTGTTGGAGACATGTAGATTTGTTTTAGTTTGTGAGTTTTTTTGTGAAACTTATCTGCAACATAGAGAACACCTCCGTTTTGAGGCTGGGTCGGATATTCTTCCTCTGCTCCAGAAGTGATGGGTCGAATATTCTTCCTCAGATCCAGAAGGTCTGGATGTCATAACTCTTTGGGTGGGCGTATGCCGTGAACAATTGCTTGCAGTTAGTACACAAAAGGTAGCATTTTATCCATCTCAGGTAATTCCTCGTTGAAGTATCTTTGATCTTGGGGTACTATCGAGCAACAGTAACGGTCCATAGCATGTGTAGGACAAGACCGTTATGTGAAGCTTGTTTGGCTGGATGTCTCTTGCCTTCTTCTTCCTTCTAGAGATATCAGAAGAATTTCACTTCTAAGGACTATTCTATTTTTCAACTGCTCTAATTGAAAAAAAAAGAGTTAAGCGCAGAGTAAGGCTGATGAATAAGACAATCCAACCGACCCCTTGGAAACAGGTGAAAGGCGGGTATGTTGCTATGCGTTTGCCTTCCTACGGATAGGCAGAAAACACCGTAGAGCGTCGTTAACGTGGCGACTGCAAGGCGTTTAAAAAAACACTACTAAAATGTCAAAAAATGGCTTAAAAATTAACAGTGCTTTAAGTCCTGATCTGTTGTTGAAATTAGTGCAATTTAAAACGAGTTTTAATTTTTGTTGTTTGTTTGTTATCCGTTTTTCCGTTATCCGGCCATTTTCGGGCAGAATTATCCGTTATCCGTTATCCGTTTTTCAAAATGTCATTATCCGCTCATCCCTGCTGCACACGCCCCAGTAAAAATAGTAAGGAAGAAAAAGGGCAGAAACTCTAGAAAAACAATTTAATCTACGCCCCACCCCAAGCAGGACACGACTGCTCAGCCCCCCCCCCCCCAAAAAAAAAAAGGATAAAAATAAGATAAATCTACGCCTTGAACTGGCGCCATGTGGCGTGATTAACGTAAAAGGATCCAAAATAAAAATAAGAGGTGGGGAAAATTAAAGTAACGAAAATTCTAACAAAGCTACTTTAACCACGTCTCCCTGTTAGAGAAAAAAATTAAAAAAAATAACAGGGAGGGTTGGGAGGGGAAAATTAAAATAGCAAAAATTCTAATAAAACTACTCGAACTACGCCTTCCCCAACATAAAATGAAAAATAACAGGAAGAAAAAAATTAGAATAACAGAAATTCTTACAAAACTACTTAAGCTACGCCCACTCCCCCAAAAAAAATTTAAAAAATAACAAAGAGGAAAAATTAAAATAACAAAAATTCTAACAAAACTATATAAACTACGGCCTCCTAATTAATTAAAAATAAGCGGGAAGGCCAATAATAAATTAACAAAAATTCCGCCAAACCTACTTGAACTAGTACCCCAAAAAAATTAACGGAAGGAAAAATTAAAATAACAAAAATTTTCACAAAACTACTTAAGCTACGCCCTCCCCTCTTCCTCAAAAAATAAAGAAACCTACGACTTAAACCCCCGGCATGTGGCGCAATTCAACATAACAAATCCAGAATAAAAAATAACAGGGAAAAATTTCATTAAAAATTTCAATTTTAGCAGAGAACGACTTGGAAATTTTTTTCCAAGTCGTTGAGCCAGATTTTAACGGAAAACGTCGTTAGTTCGTTAAAATCGGTAATTCGACCGCCGGTAAATGTGCATCCCGGCTAACACCCCTTCGCTTATCCGCCGACGGACAAATGGAACGACGTACGAACGGACTCTTTGCCCGAATCCTGTGTTACACCTTGAGAATTGTGGTGCATGTTAGAAGACATCTGCGGCATGTCTTCTGAATCTCGACGCACGACGTATGGGTAAGAAGGATCGGCTGCCAGTTCCGAAAGCCTGGAATAGGCTCAAAGGCACGGCCGGATAGCACGATAGCTGGAGGATGGGGATGTGGATGGTACAGCGCAGTCGCTGTAAGTCACATTCACAGTAGGTCATCAGCTAGAATACGGTCGAATAGGACCCTCAAAACGGCTCCTATAAAGCCAGGTAAGTGTGTCCGACGGCAGCAGTTGTTGACGGACTCCTGTAGTAGTTGACGTAGTAAGCACGACGAGTGGCGGATGGTGATGGTGGAAGGCACAACGCACAGAGAGATGGTATCACGCGCGTCAGGGCCTGTTCATACTTCGCGATAAGAGCGACTCGTCACTCGTGCAAAACATGCATATCGATTAAAACCGAGTCGCACCTCCGAAAAGTGTTCATACTCGAGCGCCGGCGCTGTCGCTCCAGTCGCTCTTGTCGCTCTAGCCGCCCTAGTCACCTGATCACACTTCCGCGCGCTGCGCTCTCGTCGCTCTTGTCGCTGCTGTCGCGAAGTATGTACAGGCCGTCAGAGGCACAGAAAAACTAACAACAACAGAAACAACGTCACGTCACCTCTGTCGTATGGTGTCGTCCCGATAGCCGACAAGTTGCGCGAAGCTCGTCTACGATGGTATGGCCACGTCCTTTGCGCTAACGACGACCCCGTCTGTAAGATTGGCCTGAATCTTGAAGTCCCGGGAAAACGGCCCAGAGGACGTCCGAAGCAACGTTGGCTAGACACGTTGCACTTGGACTTAAAGATAGCTGGTGTGCATCCCGATCAAGCATTTGATCGGGAGAAATGGCGTCACCACACCAGAAGAGCGGACCCCGCCACCAAGCGGGACAAACGCTACTGAAAATGATGATGAATGAACAGAAACAACGTCAATGAGCAACACAGAACGGAGCGAAAACGTGCATGCTCGTCGCGCGAGCCTCGTGTCACGTCTTGTGAGTCCTTCGTTGCACGACGTCTGTGGTGTGCTGTTCGTTTCTTCGTGAGTTGCGTCCTCGTTTTCCGTTTCGTTCGTTTTTCATTCGTTTTTCGTTCGTTTTCGCTCGTTTTTCTCGTTGCCCGTTTTCTCGACTTGTCGTGTGTCGTTCACTTTCGTTCGTTTTTCATTCGTTTTTCGTTCGTTTTTCGTTCGTTTTCGCTCGTTTTTCTCGTCGCCCGTTTTCTCTACTCGTCGTGTGTCGTTCACTTTCATTCGTTTTTCATTCGTTTTTCGTTTGTTTTCGTTCGTTTTTCGCTCGTTTTTCTCTTCGTCCGTGTTCTCGATTTGTCGTGTGTCGTTCGTTTTGCACGTCGTCGTTTGTCCGGTGTTGCCCATTGTTTCCCTATAATGCACCACCTCACCGCGGTGATAGGGTGAACACCTTGTGGTGGCCAACGGTGCACTCGGTTACGCAGTACGCGACCCCTATCGTGTACGGGCGGCTTTCCTGTATCCTTGGCATAGAACAGGAAGGTAACCAGACCGACGAACTGCTCAAGCGGCTATGCCCGCGCACTATTCTTCCGTAGATGGGATGCGCTCCACTTCGACGGCCGAGGAAGTCCCTACCTGTGAAGGACCATTCAGTCTCAGAGCCCTGCCAAAGTCCAGCAAATCGGAATCCCGAATATTCCCACCGCACGACACAGTGACTGCCTATTCGAAGAATTTTCTGGTCTGCAAGATCTCCCTTGGCACTATCGTGAAGATGATGCATGAAACGTTCGTTTTCCTCTCCGGTGTTGTTCACGTCGGTATCTTCCAAAGAAAAGCCTAAAGCTCCCAGTTGATGATCGTCTGAGGCTCCTCTTCTGGTCAAAGAGGAGTTGGTCCGATCCTCTAGAAATGGAGTCGTCGGTGAGGCTACACTTGCGTCTGCAGATGATGCGGTCGATCTCGTTGTGGAGCTGGCCACCGTGGGATTTCCAGGTCCATCGTAGTGTGGGAGGCTTCTGAGACTGCGAGTTTCCAGTGATGGCCCTGATCGGCATTGCGGCGTCGAAGTCGCCGACGATCCCCTTGTAGAAGGTGCGTGCGATCTTCGTTATACAACTTCTCCAGCTCCCCGCAGAAGGCTTCGACCTCCTCCTCCTCGAAGTCAGATGTTGGATCCCCTGAGATTTTAGTAGCCTCTCCGTACTCGACCTTCCTATCGCTGCAGAAATAGGAGCTCCTTCAGGTTCAGGGCCTCTGAAGTGCAACACGGGTAGCCAGCCGTGACCTTCTGGAAAGTATGTCCGAACTCTGACTTGCCCACTGGTTAGTCACCGTACATAGGTCATTGTATGAGCGGAAAATGAATTCAAATGTCTTACGATATGGTCCGAATGTGGATTGCGTGGCGCATCCCATAAAATGATTAGTTGATGCCGACGTTTCCTTTTTATCCCTTACCGAGGAGTGTTCGGTAGCAGATCACTTCTTGGACCTCGAACAGCAGTCTAAGGTAGGCAGTTCAGGTGAAAACGACCGACGCCACATGGCGTCCAGCTCTTCTACACTGCATCCCCTCCAACAGGAATGCTCCCATCTTTCAGGGCAATGTCTTCCGACTCGGCTGCCTGTCGTCGTTGACCGCCGACCAGTCGCTTGACTGCAAGACGGCACTGCCTCGCCGGCTACACTCCTCCTCGCCGTCATCGACCTGAAGCCTTCTGGAGCTGTTGTTCTTCAAGTACACGCAGGGTTTGCTGCTGTTCTTCGGGAGCAGAGCCGTGCAATTCGCTCTGGAAACCCAAATTGCTGCTTCGTCGTCTGAGGGAAGAAGTGCGAGACGCTTCATCGGCTGGAGACCATCCCGTTCACTTGCGATTTTCAGGAGGCCCTTCCGACGATTATCAGCGTCTTCTATGAGCTGACTCGGTTCTTGAGCTGGGTCACCGAGGAGTGGGGATACGAATTGTGGCCAACGGCGGCGACAGACTCATCTACAGCGAGGCGAACTTTGGAGTGGAGTAAGGTGAGGAGCTGATTTCTATTACATATCCTGAGAGAATTACCTATCTTATTCGTACATCTTGCCGGTCTATGAGTCAATGTGCTGCTATAAAGCTCCCGTTAACTCCTTGGATCTGTCGTAAAGGCCCTAAAAGCCCAAAAGATTGACAGTTACAGCCTATCCTTTTATTGTTGTGGTGATGAAGTCCTGCTACGTACGAAAGCATTTACCCGTCCATTTGTCCGTACGCCAATCCGCGCAAAATTATCAACTACTCGATCGGCATCGCACATATGTATGCACGCAACTAACCGATCAATATGGATCAATATCGATTGATTATGGCGCACCAAGCTAGCGACATCGATTGGGAAGCTGAGAACAGTAGCTATCGATTAGGCGCGTGATCAGTCTCGCCAAGTAAACAACATCAACCGGCTGACAATTCGTCGATCAATTTTATTGATTTTTGGCTGGCGTTGTGTTTGGGCGGATACCTCGTGAGTATTTAGGTTGCACGCATCGGCATAGGCTTCGCAGAAGCTAAATAGCGCTATCAGTCAATGAGGCGAAGTCTCACGATCAGCTAGCACTCTGTCAACCGATATTGTCTACTGTGTCAGTACCCAACGTCGTCGCCGTCGAAGTGCCACCGCATGTGCCTGACGAGATTCGAGGGCGGAAAACTCGTGGAAGGCAAAGGCGCCTACAAAAAGCCCGACTTGGAGGCCGTGCCCTGCACGATTCTTGATCAGCGCCCTAAATAACACCCTAGACGATTTTGAACGAAAAAAATTGGCCGATTTCGAAAATGTCGATTTTCGATGACGCCATCGGCGGCACAGGCACGGCCTCGTCCTCGATTCGAAATTGTCAAAAAATCGATTTTTCCGAAATTAGTCCATATTAGCATCATTCGATAGAGCTTTTCATGCTGAACAGAGTGGTGCGATCGCGACTGCCGAAGGCTCAAATGTAGGCGAGTAAGCCTCTGCCTCTGCAGCTTCAGCCAACACTTCCGCTCTTCTCTCCTTAAGATCCCCGCTCTGCATAGCTTCGCAAGCTCGGACGTCAGTTGATAGTTGCCTGACGCTCGTGCTGCTCCACGCTGGCGTATCAGCTCGAGAGTTTCCGGAGACAGGCGTCTCTTGGTGGTCTTCAAGCTCTCGGCTCCCCTAGCACTATCGTGAAGATGGTGCACGAAGCGATCGTATTCCTCGTCGACGTTGTCCATGACGGCATCTTCCCAAAGGCCGACAAGAAAGGTGTAGAGATCCCAGTTGATGGTCGTTCTGGGATTCCTCTTCTTGAACTTCGCGGCCTTCTCTCCTAGACGCGAAAAGCGGAACCTCGCGCGAAGGAGGCGGTGGTCCGATCCCGTGTAGAACCTGGGGACAACGGAAATGTCGGTCAGGCAATACTTGCGATTGAAGATGATGTGGTCGATCTCGTTGTGGAACTGGCCACCGGGGGATTCCCAGGTCCATCGTAGGGAGGAAGGCTTCTGGAACTGTGAGTTTCCATGGGTGGTCTTGGTCGACATGATAAACTCAGACAGCCTTTCACCTTGCTCGTTCCACTCCAAACCGTGGGTTCCGATGTGAAGTTCTTCCCGGTGACCTTCGTAGCCCGATGTTGGTGCTGAAGTCGCCGACGGTCACCTTATAGAAGGTGTGATCTTCCCTATAGAACTTCTCCAGCTCCACGTAAAAGGCTCCGACGTCTTCGTCGTCGTAGTCGAATGTTGTGGTATACGCGACGAACACAGTCAAAGCTGGCACGGAGCCACATCGCTTCAGTCGCAGACGTCCGATTCGGCTCGTCAGGGTCTACACGACAGGAGGATGTTTATTACCAACGAGGACACCAACGTCGTCCACCCCTACAGCGAAGGTGGGTTTTTGAATGTTAGCGAGGTGATTTCATCCATGTTTGGCATAAAGTGCGATTTTTCTCAAGCACTTCATTCACTAAAAAGCTCCTATATATTCAAACAAAATATCGTCTGCTCTGAAAAAAACTACTTCGTAGTCAACTTCACAAATGTCCTTTTGTTTAAGAAAATTTCTGACTTTGAGTTGAGATTTTGGCAAAAAAATTGAGTTTTTTGAAAATTAGTTTTCGAGAAAAAAATTTCTGCTATTATTTTTTCCAAAAATTATAGAATTGCTATAATCGTTTGAGTGAACTGGCAGGTCTTAAGAAAGCTATACCAAACCTTTCTTGAACAAAAATTATTCCACCCATCTTGGAGAATCTGTAGTTGACCTGTAAGAAGCTGATTTCGATATGGTAAGATTTCAGAAGCATCAAATTTGTTTAGAAGAGTGTCCTATTTGACCTGAAAATGGTATAAGTACCTAACGACTTCTGGCGTAAATGTGGAATACGTGGCGCATCCCAGAACTTGATCACTTAATGCCGACTTTTATCTTTCTTTCCTTTACACAGGGCAAGTTTGGTGGCAATTCATCGGCTTCACAAGCCAGAGGTAGCGCAGGAAAATCAATCAATGCCAGGGGACTGTTCCTTTTCTGGATTGCGCCACGCACTTGCATTCCTCCCATTGTTGCAAGATGAAGAATATGCGGTGTATTCAAGAAATGGCTTATTTGTTTGCGTTGTAGCATCAAATAAAGGATAAGGATAAAGGACGGCGTTACTCAAACCCTTTTGGGATGCGCCACGCACTCTACTTCTGCGGGATGTCGTGCAGGCGACATGAGTGCGTATTTGGCCATACAATTACTTGCGGTGGCCAGCCGATGAACAAGTCAGCGCTTTATCCTTCTCAGACAAGTCTGGTACCAATTCACCGACCCCGGAGGGATGGAAGGCTTGGTTGGCCTGGGCAGGAAATCCGAACCAGAAACCTGGTATCGGGTGCACGCGGCAGTCGGCGCCTCCTCCGACTGCGCTACAAGCGCCCAGCATCAAATATTTTACGAAATTTGGAGTTTTTTCTTCAAATTTGGAGAAAAATGGAGGAAACAAGAGCTCTAAATAAATTTGGGATCTACATATCCTAGTTGGAGGGTGGGGGGAGGGGCACATAACTAAAAAGTATGCAGTAATTCCACTTGAGACCTACCGAGCGGCTCCTAGAGGACGAGATGGAAACTACAAAAATTCGGGAAGAAAAAATGAAAAATTACATTTGCTTTTTTTGGGCAGGCAAAGTTATGCGCTTTCCCCCGACTGGGATAGATCCTGAATTTGATAGAAATAAGTGGGAATACGTCCTACATCGTTAAGGTCTCGTCTGGAGAGGCTGCTAATGCAACTCGCGATTTGAAGGTCGTTGAGGAGAGCAGCGACGGCCCCCTTAGCTATGCATGTGCGGAGGAGTAGCATATGGTCGATGACTTCCGACGTCTTCTGCTCATCTGGTCCTCACGCACGGTTTTTCGACGAAACGCTGTCCGTAACGCTGATATCCGTCTCATTCATGCCTAATTTCGGCGATGAACTTCTGAAGGCTCCTCACATGGCGACAGTCTGCGTCCCTATTCGGGTGAGGAGCTGCTGCTCTTCCCGTCTTCACCGCTTGATCACCCTTTCACTTGCCAGCTTTTCAGTTCCAGCTCATACAGTAGAAGCTGACTTGAAGTTCGAGCAGTTTTGGGTCTCGTAGTGTCTTCACCGCTTCTTTAAAAATTCTGCAATAATAGTGAACTCATTTTAAAGCTAAGCTGCTTTTATCCTACATCCTATTCTCTTTTTCAGCCTGTATTTTGAGAAAATTCACTTTATAATAATGAGCTGAGGCCAATTCAGTACTTCTCTGAACATTTCTCCTGTTCATTTTTCGGGCAGCTGATTCACTTCCCAAGACGTGAAAAAAGGATACGGTACAGCAATTACATTTTCTGCTGGTGAATTTATTTTTATGTCAAATTATTTCTAATAATTTATTTTTTACTAATTTTATCTATTTATTCACATTCTTAGTTTCTCATCTTATCTTCTAAAACTCTCTCATAATTTTCAAAAATTTTTTACTTTACAATGATGAGTGGGTGGGTGCGAAGTCAAAGTTTTTTCAAATATTCCTCCTCGGCTCTTCTTCTCCACAGCTGATTCATCCGTTGAAAATTAATAGAAATAATAAAAACTCTGAAATAATATATCTTCTATTGTGAATTTATTTATAAATTAAGCTGTTTAATATTTTATCCTATTCTGTTTTTATTTTTATTTTTATTTTTAAAATTTTACATTTTTTAAAAATGAAAAAAATAATATTTTAAACTTAAAAAAATATTTTAATCTTATATTTTTAAAATTTGAGTTTTACTTCAAAATCGTGAGCGTTGGAGAATTCAAAGTTCCTCTGTACATTTTCCCTGTTCTTTTTTCAATCAGCTGATTTATTTAAAAAAAAATAAAAAATAATAAAAATACAGCGATAATATATTCTATTTTTATGATGAGTTTGTTTTTAAGCCAAGATATTATAATACTTTTCTTCTATTTGGTTTTTGAGGGCATTTATAATTTTAAAAAATTATCACTTTGAGCAGGGCGAATTAACTCAAAGTTCTTTCAGATCTTCCTCTACTCTTTCCAGCAGCTTATTTCTATTGATTTTTTTCTACCATAGCACGAGTACCTAATTTTTTAAGAAAGACAAGCATCTGCTTTTGCAGCATCTACTGATAGTCACTATGCTCATATATGCTCCGTTCTTTGATTAGAAGTTCTCACCAAAATTTATTTGCTTTTTAACAATAAAAAAACTCGAATAACATCTTCTGAGGCAAATCTATTTCTAATAATAGTTATTTTCATTTTAATTCTATTTAATTTTTTTAAGTCAAGTTTGACGTTTAGCTTGTTTAGACGGAAAAAAATGTAATAAGGATTTTCTAAATAATTTATTTTTAAACTTACTTAATTTCATTCTTTATACTATTCAATGTTTAAGCCTTTCATTTAATTCTTTAGCTTGATATTTAACGTGCTTACATGAGTGAACATGGAATAAGGAATCGTTTACCAATTTCTTCCTGATCTTCCTGATTAAGGAACAGTCCTTTGTTTTTAGTTTTCAGGTTATCAGAAGTATTTGCTTCAGACCCAAAACCATAGGAATTACCTGAGCTTCCAAATGGTCATTGATTTGCCAAAAAGATCTTGCGTCCATATCTAGTGCCAGAGTTGACCAGTAGGTCCTGCTTGCTCGAGGCACTCGAGAACATCATATGTTCACTCAGGTCTTTATTAACTACACACTTTCCGCATGAGGGTTATTTGGGGCGCTGATCACGAATCTTGCATCAGATTTTGACGTACCGTACGTGATAAGCAAAGTTTGGTATCGTTCTTTTGTTCAAAATGAGTTGGAAATGAGGACAAGGGGTGTCTCTGACCATAATTCACGATGTCCAAAAACACCAGCACCGACGGGGACCGAACCTGTCACCGTCCTCCTGCAAGACGGGAATACTACCACTGCGCTACCATCGTAACTGGCAACCTTGCTAATGGTTGCGCAGATTAGGTAGCGCCCCGCCCATCGCTTTATCATCGCAGGCGACACACGAACTTTCACCGGCCAGTACTCGCTTAGGAGATCGATTAAGCAAATTAAGAGGATAAATTTGTAATCAGCGTTTCGAGCTCTTTCACATGGTATAGGTCTCGTCCCGAAGTTCCGTGGGGTGCTGGAGGCATTCCATGGCAAAAAGACGGATAAAGAATCGCTGAGTTTCTTATTGTTAATACGCTTGTAATCCTATCGAATCCAGTCGATTACGATTTTCTTAAGATGCCTTAGGAACGCTTTACATCGCGGTCCAGCTAAATTTCGACTATGTCTTCAATACAGTGGGCTTTTTTGATTCCTCAGTTCGGAGCCCTGGATCAAGCGCGTCCAAATAGAGGTGAGCCTGTCTAAAAAGAGCGCTGGGCGAGATGCGACCTGCTGACCAGATCCCATGGCATGTCCGAGTGCACACTGAGCTATTCTGGCACGCGACGGAGACCAGCGAAAACGCCACGTTTTCTGGCGTCCATTCTTCGCCACTTTTTTGACGATTCTGGCAGCCCTGTTTTAAGCCACCACCCACGCATCTTTCTTTCCATTTCCAGCCCTGGAGTAATGATTCTTGAGCTGAAACATAGAGCGAGAGCCTTCTTTTACAGCTGCTCAGCAGATCTGGCGCAGGAGACTTAAGAAAAACCGCATACTGTGAGAAAACCCCCAGGTTGGTTAGGTTGTACCACAGCTCCCTGCCCAGCTGACGATCATCCGGGAGGTTACTGTAGTGCTTGGCATTCTTCACAATCCTATACCCTGCACAGCGTTTAGAGGTGAAACAGTACGCCACTGCTTGTCAGTGCGTTTGTGATGAATTTCTTCTCCTTTCTGAATCGCCTGCACCGTTCCAGTCCCGCCTACTCAGAAGCACCAGCCAGCAGTGATTCTCCGGCCCGGTTTTTCAGCAGTTTGGAGACAATTTAGCAGCGTCGAATGAGGTGGAATAGCGGCCGTCGTCTGTTGCCACGGCGACGTCGAACTCCTCCCGTCTGGGGGTGCCGGCGCCGTAGCTGCAGTCGACGGGAAGCGAGAAGTGGAGGACGGCGGGTGGGGCGAGTGTCAGAACAAGCTCCTGACGACACGACCACGACCACGCACCTGCCGCCGGTAATGAGCGCTGCTTTGAGGTGTCCACGGGTTTGTTGTGGAGGCCCCGCTGACCGCTGCGCTCTGAATTATTCACACCGCTCATCGTCAATTTCGCCGTCGTCCACCGACAGCAGGCAGTCTCGGCGCGAATTTCCTTGCCGAAGTGGCTCTCTGTCCTTCAGGCGATCTACTTGACAGCGCTTTTTGGTTGCTTCACAGTCTCCTTACCCAAGCGACGTGGTCGAATCTGACAGCCGAAGGGGTCAAGCAATAGCAACTTCTTCCGTCTGAGGCCAGGGGCTTCAGGCTTGTCTTGCAGTTCCAGTCCAGCGTTGCTCGGCTGCTCTGTCTTTCTCGTCGGCGGCGTACGTAATCGCCGGCTTGAAATTGGTCGAGCAGAAGGGGCAACGAGCACAAAACATGCACGCCAGCAGCTGAAGACAGACCAGACCTCCTCCTAGTGTAGTCGACCGACATCCTGTCGGAAACGACTTCCACTACGAGGCCTGATGATATCGACAAGACCCGGCCTATTTCTATGAAATCTTATATCCTGAACTTCTTTGCTCTAAAACGAAAGCTTTTCGTCTGTTTTTACGTTTTTATACTAAGAACGGATTACGCCATGCACTCGTTCAAGATGTCGCGATGTTTCTTTGATTATTAGGAAGAAATTTTCTTACGTGGAGTTACATCCTTGCTACTGATTCAATACATTCAAGCTCCTATTGAGGTTTTATTGTCAAGAGTTTCATCTACAAGAATAAAAGTCATGACGCTTAAGCCTATATGTTTCTAGGATGCGCCAGACATTCTACTTCAGCGGGATATCGCGGAGGCAGTTTGAATGGACATTTAGCCTATACATGCATAATGACTTGCGCTGGTCAAACGATAGACAAGTCACATAGTGTTTTCTTCTCCTCAGAAGAGTCTGATACCAATTCGCCGAATCCAGGAAGGATGGAGGGGGCTTGGTTAATGTAGGCGATACCCGAACCATGAACCTGGATAGGAGTGCATGAGGCAGCCGGCGTCTCTTCTGAATGTGCTATTCATGCTGAAGGAATTCTGAATCCATGTGGCAATCAAATAGCCAAACTGAGATATGCACTACTCGCTGATGTGGCTTACATGGGAGGCGGGGACGCGCCAGCCAATCACAGCCGAGCTAAGCGCAGACCAGGAGCGCCAATCACACAGATCGTCTCTGAGCACGATTCGGTCTGATTATTATGGTGTGCGGCCTCCTCTTGCCATGTAGGCCACTTGAACGACTAGTACAAATTTCAATTTGGCAATTTTCACTACCACATAGGTTCGGAGTTCCTTACCTAATATCAGCATGAATAGCACAGTCGGAAGACACGCCAGTTGCCCCATGCACTTCGATTCAAGGTTCTTGTCACAGGCCCCGCCCAGGTCAACCAAGCTTTCCACGCTCCCTGGTACCGGTGAATTGGTATCATATTCTTCTGGGGAGGAGAAAACACCGACTTGTCTATCGTCTAAAAATCCTGATGTTCATACTAAATTGTTCTTCAGAAGTTCAGCTAAGCGACATCCGGATTGATTCAAACTGGGTATGAGAAGCAACTTGTTTCACATTCGGTCGAAATCGCGATTTTTGGGGCGAAGTTTAGAGTTTTTTTGCTTTTCAGCCTTTGTTGGTTTGTTTGTTTTCATCGTTTTATATTTTCGATCTCTTAACTTGATCACATATCTTTTTCTAATTTTTATTTTTTATTTGGTATACTACATATGGGTATGGATTGAGATAAAGATAGACTCATGATGGCGCAGTCGGATGAGGCGCCGGCTGTCACCTGCTCCCAAAATGAGGCCCTTCGTTCGGGTCCCGTACCGGCCAACCGCTTTCAGAGTTCGGTGAATTCGCGTCGTCAGACTTTACTGAGAAGGTTCAGGTGTCTATCATCTGACAGAGAACAAGTACGCATTCAAATTGCCTTCATTACATGCTTCAGAAATGGAATGCGTGGCGAATCCAAGACGCCAAAAAACCTGTCTTTTTTCTTGATTTGTCGTTTCTTTTTCTAAGCAACCAGATTGTTGATTCATTTATTTATGTTCTTGTAATTCTTCGAAGCAGTTCATCTGCTGATTGTACTCGATTTCGTCTAACATTTTCATCTTCAACTTGGACACTTTTCAAACCAAATTGGACACTCTTCTAAGGATCGACGCTTCTGAAATCAAACTGAACTTCTTCCAAAGCAAAACGGTCATCTTCCAGATTAAACTAGACACTCATCAAAAGGTTAGAATAATTTTTTGTTAAGAAAAATTGTAGTTTTTTTTGATTTTTTTATAATTTACCTGGCGCAGTAAGTTTAAAAGCTGTTTGAAGTTTCTAAAATAACTCTTATTTTTAAGAGAAAATAATGAATTGACGCAATACGCGTTGGGGAAGGGCGTGTGGACCCTGGCGGGTTTGGAAATTTTTGATGTTCATCCTCCAATAGGTCAGAACATTTCGCTTTCTTTAGCCCCTCATAGGATTATGTTAGAATAGTAAACTTTAGTTTAAAAAAATGCAAGAAAATTTTTAAAAAATTAAAATAAAAAAAATCTTGGTCTAACCCTTCCTCTACCCGCATTGCGCTAAAAATTAAATTTTTGTTTTAAGGCTATAATTACTTAGTGTATTAAAAGAAGAGATCACGCCATGCACTCAATAGATCGTCATGATTTTTATTTCATTGGAAGCAAAAATATTCGCATGGATTGAATTAGTCCAGATGTAAATAATGCAACAAAAATGTGCGATTACCTTCACACTTTCAAATAAATAAATAAAATAAACAAAAGAAGTGCTATAAAAACACGCATATCTTCGCACCCTTTTTCAAGTGAGTCACATTTACACAATAAATCAAATAAAAATTGCGACGATCTGGTCGATTGTATGACATTACGATTTTGTTGCACTAAATTATTGCTATCTTTGTGCGCTTTAAAATAAAATTGAAAATTTTATACAAAAAATTGTTTTTTATAAAGGGCTTTTTTCTTTTCTCTATCTTTTCTTTATTTGGAAATTTATTTCTGCTGGAAAATAAAATGTTTATAAAATTTTAAACAGTGTGTAAACCTATAAGGAGAGATGAATTAAAAAATTGCAAAAAATTGGCACTAAATTTCTCTTGAACAAAAAATACTCTAACAATGTAGGAAAGTCTCCTGCTTCATCAGGAAGACGCTCGCTTTGATTTGGAGGGTGATTGGCTGTTTAAGCGTTAGGATTGCTTAGAAAAGTGTCCGTTTTGACGAGAAAATAATATGGAGCTTCTGGGTTTAACGGCGGCTATTTAGAGCTGGCACGTCGTCGGTCGAATGAGGCCGGCACGGAAAGTGCCTCAACGAGGCGGCACTCGCTCGCTTCCTGGCTATCGAGGTGAGGAAAAAGGCCTTCCAGAAGTCAGCAGGCCGTTCCTGGCGTTGAATGTCATCTGTGATTCAGAATGCACGTGTCGCCATCATGCCGACTGCGGCCAGGAAGTGCCACCGGATCCTAAGTCGTCTGCTTCACCTCCACCGAAAGTCGAGATCATCGGGTCAGTAGCTGATTATTCGCTATTAATTGGCAGAATCATATAAACTGAATCTACCAGTGATAGCGTAAAAGGTGCAAGGTCTCGAAGACGCATCGCCGGGGTGCGGGAACGCGCCGTTGCTCCTACCGTAGCCGCGCCAGCCAATGAGGCACGGGCCCAGCCGCACGCGCAGAGCACATGATTGGCTGACCCGACTGCGGTAGGAGTAACAACGCGTTCCCAAACCCCTGCGATAGCTAATGAGGACAGGTACCGTATGAAATAGCGACTTCTAACGAAAATCCTACTGTATACAAACTGGTTAATTTCCAATCAAACGTGCACCAGAATTCAGAACACAAATGGCATCTAACTGTTAGCAATCGCAGAGCACATGATTGGCTGACCCGACTGCGGTAGGAGTAACAACGCGTTCCCAAACCCCTGCGATAGCTAATGAGGACAGGTACCGTATGAAATAGCGACTTCTAACGAAAATCCTACTGTATACAAACTGGTTAATTTCCTATCAAACGTGCACCAGAATTCAGAACACAAATGGCATCTAACTGTTAGCAATTAAGCAATCTTAAGAAATTAACGGAGTTTTCCATCAGCATCTTCATTCTTAACACCTTAGCGGAATATTTACTGGGTTTATTGGATTTTTTTTTAAATTGAAATCACCGCCTGAGGTGTCTTACTTAACTGAATGGCCGACCACCGTCTTGTCATCGGTAAAATGGCCTCGAGTTGGAGAAATCCCCTTGAGAAAGATCCTCTGACTTTCCGTATCAATTTGATCTACATCGGTCCGTCTCAGAGATCGACCGCCGATCCGATGCCTCCTCCACGACATCGACCCGTCGAAGCTGACGTCGCTGCTCTGCGGCCACCCGGCCGGTCGAGGCACTGCACTCCTGCTTCAGGCAGTTCGGCAGGTTGGTCCACTCTCGTTGTCGCCTTTCTTCTGGACGTTGAATTTTGACAAGAAATGAGAAATTAGGCGCAACAGGGGTTGGGGGGGGGGTGTGGACTGGTTGATGGGACCAAGGGTTCCTGCTGTGGCCTGGGATGATGTCATTCATTGTTTTCTGTTTCTTCAGCGATGCTTCTTAAACAAAGAGAGTGGGAGAAAGGGAGGTGGAGAAGGGTGGGAGGATGAGAGAAGACTGGTTGATAGGACCTAGAGGAGACCTTCTTTAAGTCTCACGACTTTTTTGTGCTTCCATAAAGGCTACGCTTTTCGATTTCAATTTTGTTAATTCGCATGGATTTCCTCGGTGGATAGGTTGGCGTTCTTGGATTACACCACCTATGCGTTTTTTCGATGAAATTCCACACCTCCCATACCCGTACTGCGCTCATTTCCGGTAAACCTGTCAAACCAAGCCTCCCTCAGCCGCAGCTGTAGTTTGGCGTCGTCAGTGCGGAAAAAATCAAGTTTCCTTCTTTGTCAACAAATCTTCTTCATCTTCGATACGACTGTATTTTCATCTCCACAACAAAAGACCACCTCCAGCTAGAATCGGTATCGAAGATCAATATCAATCAATACTCTTGACGAAAACCAGAAATGAAGACTGCTAAGCCTAGCGTGAATTGGATGCAAATTAAAAAGTAGGCTGGACACTCAACTGTTTACTTCATTTTCGTTGCTGTTGATTTGGTACCACTTTTGTTATTATGCCTGGAAATATTGTTGTATTTTGGAGCCATCTCCTCCCTCGACATGGATAGATCCGGCCCCATACGGCTTACGTGGTAGACTTCCCTATAAGCGCTGCTATTTCCGACGGATTGCGCCAGAATAGTGAACTTTAGTAAGGGAGACGGTGCTTGTCGCTAATATGGCCTGCATGGTGAGGAGGTCAGAGGCCGCCAGGCAATCGATCACAACCAATCAGAGCGTCTATCTCCTAGCTATGCTAGGCAGCTATGCCATTCGACGGTGGTCTTGGTTAGTTCTGTGCATTCCGTTTTCCAGGGAAAATGTAGGCTACATTCGCGACTAGTACGAAAAAAACAAGGAGAGAATCACTGTCAGAGATGGGGACCTCCTAATCTGTGTTCCCGCCCAATGTCGTAACCAATCAAAGGTCTCCGCGCGGGTGTGGTCGTTGCCGGATGAAAGTCTGTGATTGGCTGGCACACCCCCAGTGCGCGTACGCCCAGGCAGAATTCCCCAATAGTATCAAATGCATGAACTTCTTGAGGAAAGAAATGCTCGTGTCGTTTTTAGACGCTGCTTCAGCCTTTCTAATGTCGTCAAATCATTCAGCAAGTGACAATCGCCGCTTCGTCCGATTACTCAAAAACGGCTCTTGAATGGATAATCAGCAACGACGTGCTGCTTCTGAAGTCGAAGAAACAGGTAGGGATTCGGAGAATAAGAGTCCCGACACAACTGCTATGCCGATTGTGTAATCAGAGCCGCGGTTAAGGCTAAGTGGACTACGGTAGAAGTGCTGTATGGTATAGTGCAGTTGTAGTATAGTCATATGCAGTAACCACAGGGAACGTTGTAGGGCACATGTCGCAAGAGAGTGCCGCTGGGGTACGGGAACGCGTCGTTGCTCCTACTGCAACGGCGGCAACCAATCGAACAACGACTCAGACGCACAATCAGCGGCAGCCAATCGGACAACGACTCAGCCGCAGGGGCAGCGCACGTGATTGGCTGCTACGATTACGGTAGAAGCGATGGCGCGTTCCCGCACCCCAAGGGGCGTCTATGCGACATGTACCTGTTGCAGCTTAAAAATCCGGTGGATCGAAAAAAGTTTCAATTGTTAGCCATTCTTCATCTGATAGGTGGGCAACTACTTCTTCATTGTTGTTGTGTGTTTGTTTTGTTGCGATCAAAACTCTTGCGCCAGGCGGGACTCGAACCCGCATCTTCTGCTTTCCGGGCAGCGATGTTCGCCATTGTTGTTTGCCAGCATTGATATTAGTAAGGTCTTTAGCTTAGCCGGTTCCATGCTGAGATCAGCGACCGGCCCATCCCCGTATCACGGGTGGGTGCTGATAGACCTGTGGCCGTATTCATGAACGTTCCCGGGAACGTTCAAGGCTTCCAGCGGGAAGCGACCGGGGCGGGAAGCAAAATTTCGCATTCATGAACCTGGCGGGAAGCAACGGGAGCCTCCCGCGCCGATGGCGGGAGGCTCCCGGCCTACCCGCACTCAACCGTTCGGGAACACCGGGAAGCTGTCAATGAGGAGGTGTGTGTAATTGCACGCAATAGGATTTCGATGGCTGTTTTGGCATCGAAAGCCATCTTAACGGGGAGTTATCTTCGCCGTTCGTCACGTAACGTTTTCCTAGGCCATCTTCGAGGGTGAGGGGTGGATATTCTCTTCCTATCAAGTGCGATTGCCCCTTTCGCAATTTATTAGTATAAATTGCTTGTTAATTTAGGAAAGAGATAAATTGAAAGGCAAGTGCTTCGAAATGCATAAAACTAGACGATATTTGACACTACTAGCCATGGTGAATCAAAACTCGAGAGTATGCACGAAGAAAATGAAGAATCGACAATCTTCAATGTTACCGACAGCAAAAAGTTTTGCTGCTGAGAAGTGCAGCTAAAATATGCTCTGCAATCTATGTTAACCTAGAAATGCAGAGTATCCCAGAAAATGTCGTCACTGCCTTATAGCCTACTTTAAAAAGCAGAAAAAACAAACTTCCAATGGATGGCAACGAAACGTTGAACCATATGGGGCTTTGGTGAGACAGTAAAAATTCTCTAGATTTGCAACTTTTTGATAGAAACGTGTTTTTTTAAGCCGTCTCAGAGCTTGATCGCGGTAAAGGCCTGCGTAATGCATTCTCGCACCACTCGAAATCATGTTAGCCTTTTATTCGTTGTACACAAATCTGGCGTTAAATTACCTAGAGATCGTTGAAGAAGACCTTCGTAGAGGCAAAGGAATTGAACCCTACCTTGTTCGAGCATATATTTGCAGTACCACCCATGTAATCTCTAAAAAATTGATAAAGCATTACCGTCAAACACTCCACACACAGATTCTGAACAGCTGCAGCAGGTGCCTACTGTCCAAAATTAGGCAAAAAATACACAAATGGAGCGCGCTAGATGTGAGTGTCTGGTCACATTTACGAAAATTTACAATTTACGACTCAAAAATTGTCGTAAATCGTAAAAAAATCCTCAAAAATCGTCGTAAATCTCAAAATCGTAAATAGTAAATCGTAATTACGCACACCCCTGGAAATTTAGGAAAGAGGTAAAGCAAACTAAACTCCCGACTGAAAACGGAAATCTCGAAATGTTGTTGTTCTTAGTGTTGACTGTAATGCAGCCTATTCCCGTCCACTGCGCTTCTGAGCCACAATTCCGTGTCCTTGAATTCCGGTAAACCCAGAAATACTTCAATATTCAGTTGAAAACCCTGTAATTTGAGAAATTTGTTTTTGAAATCTTGCAATTCCCGCCTCCGCTGCGAATCTAACTCGTGCGTCGCGGTCGCTCCTGCTTCCCGGTCGTTCATGAATAGCGACCGGGTTGCGGGAAGCCGGGAGCGGGATGCGGCATCTCCGGCCTTCCCGCTCCCGCCGTTTCATGAATACGGCTACTGGAGGATATCGCGGATGTTACGTGTGGTCAAACAGCGCCGGTGGTGTAAGGCGAACATCGCTGCCCGGAAAGCAGAAGATGCGGGTTCGAGTCCCGCCTGGCGCAAGAGTTTTGATCGCGACAAAACATCCTGTAACAGCATATATAGCCTCTCTATCAGCCGGTTCAGGCTTAAGCAAATGTGTTAAAGCATTTTTAATTTTTTATTTTATTTATTTATTTATTGAGGCATAGACGAAAGTCTAGCGTAAACAGCGTTAAAAACAACATCAAACCATCAGTTACACGGAAATATAACATAAATCAAGCAGCGCAACATCAATAATATCAGTCATCAAGAACAACCGGATTACCCAACAAACCTTCTACACGCTTGAGCAGACAGCATCGTCAAATCACCACACTTGCCAAGCAACAGGTTGAATTCCTTAAGAATCCTGTAGGTTAAGAAGTCTGACCTGACTCGTGATTTAGCGACAGAGACCCGAAGTTTGAGCTTTCCTCTTACCGATTTCGTCAGCGACCCATCAACGAAATCATCTGGATTGATTGATAGCTTCTTGGCCAGAATTTTGTACATCATGATAACATCAGCCATTTTTCTTCTTTTGCTTAGAGATGGAAGACCAAAAAGCGCAGAGTGTTGAGAACCATTGGGAATCGAACTGTAATCCACAGAGAAACATCTCATCATAAGTTTCCTGGTGAAGCTGTTTTGGATGCTTTCCAAGAAATCAATATCCCTCTTCTTAGTGGGGTTGAACACGGTTGTCCCGGTTTCCACGATAGGTCGTACATAGGTTTTAAAGGCCTTTATGTACATTGTTACTTGTAAGCATTGTTACTTCTTCATTGACTTCTTTTGAACACTGTGCCAATCGAAGTTGTTTCAAACCTCGAACTTTTGACATTTTCAGTCGATATTCGTCCGTGTGCTTCAAGCTGATGTCGTGGATTCGCGAGAGCAGATGGCTCGCTTGATCAATGCCCTTGCCAGTTTCACCAAAGGAAGGGAATATCTGCTCGGTAAAGCTTGTCTCGATTGCTATCACAAATTACTTGTACGTTGGCGGCGGTCGTCAGTCTTTTTTTACAAAAATTTACAACAACCCAAGGTTTTTCTAATAATGTCCTAAAATTAAGGCACAGATCGTAGTCGTTCTTAAGGCATATGGTATTCATTTACATTTACATTTACTGTATGGAGAATGGCACCAGACGCTCGCAAGAAGAAGTGGCGCTACATACAGTTTGTACAAGGGAATGAAACGCTGTTCAGGTAATCTGCGTATGTTCCTGACCTGTGTCGTCCCAGTTCTACGTGGGCGTCGTCTACCAGCGTCAACGCAGGAGCAGTTGATAGCCACTCTTCAGAAGGCTAGTGTCCGGTACGTTAACCAGCAAGTTCTTGCTTACGTAGGTACTATTACGGGAAAATCCATCGCATACTGCGCTGATTCGCGCATCTGTAGATCGATATGACTGCTCAGGTAGATGCACACTGCACTGCTGGTGTGGACTACGTGAGCCCTCGCGTTCATAGTCGGTCGCGGCGGCGGGGCGGGATGTACGGTTGAGTTGGCGAGGAGGCGGAGTCGAGTTTCTATTCTAGCGTACCGAGGAGCCGGGAAAATTTGTTTTGTGTCTCTAAAGTTCTGTAAGGCAGCCATTAGACTCTCAAGGAAGCCTACGGGGTTGGGGGTGGGTGAGCCAGGGGAGGAGGGGAAGTTCGAATGAACTCCTCTGCGAGGGGCGTGGCCTGTTTCGTACATCCTGACCGTCATCCGTCGGTCGCCGGTGTATTGACTGTGCGCGGCGGAGCCAATTAGCTTACAGAAACTGCGACCTTTAAGAGGTCGCAGGTCGTAGCGAAAGTCACGGCAGATACTCATATTCGACCCTTCTATCGTGGAATTATTTCGTGTTGAGCCGCAAAATTCAAGGAGAAGGAACCTTCTCAAGACCAGTCGGATGCTAGCCACCTTAAAGTCCAGGATGACCACTCTGCGACGCCCTTACGAACCCTCACCTCTTCCAGAAACACAAAAGAGACAGCTATCCACCATTTGTGCTCCGATCTCTTCGACAACTGCCTCCATCTACCGCAGGTTGAACCCCTTGGTCCTCTTTTTCGAGATCAGACAGTCCATTTGATGGGGTGTAGCGTCGCGCAGCACACGTCAGGTTTCTGCTGACTAAACCTACCCATGTGGAATATACCGGAACCGGTGTATTCTGCAAGTGTTCGTTAAGAGCATGAGGTGGAGGAACGTATCCAGGGGAGGTTTACGACCTGCTCCTGCGGATATGCCAGCGACGGCCCTAGAGCCATAAAACCGAACCCGACGGAGAGTCCGAGGAGCACACGGTAGACACGCGCCAAGAGAGTCCATAAAAGCTCCCAGATTTAAGCAACTTTGTTCAATCTTGGCTTAGCTCTCCTGCTATTATGGTTCCGATGTTCCAAGAACGAGCAAGGAATACAATTTATTAAGGCAAAAATCAGAATGGTACAAATAAGATAAGGACAAGGAGCAAAGAGCAGACTAGAGGAGAGCTAAGCCAAGACTGAACCTAGTTGCTTAGATCTGAGAGCTTTTATGGACTCTCTTGGAGGCGTGTCTACCGTGTGCTCCTTGGACTCTCCGTCCGGTACCGTTTTATGGCTCTGGGGCCGTCGCTGGCATATCCTCAGGAGCAGGTCGTAAACCTCCCCTGGATACGTTCCTCCACCTCATGCTCTTAACGAACACTTGCAGAATACACCGGTTCCGGTATATTCCGCACCCATGGGTGTTCCTTACCACCTCCTGAGTGTCTCCTAATCTGGCCCTTGGTTCCATCAGAGGTGTCGAAGTGGCATGCGGCGTTACTACTCATGGGTACGGATGGACTGGAAATGCACTACAGTACGAACACGAGACAGCAGAGACTCTTGCTAAGCTCGTCTACGAAGGACCTACTCATGGTGCCTGGAAACGAGAGAACACTGCTGTTTGTACGAATTTAGTGGGAACGTTGTGTCGATGGAAGGTCGTCTACTCTGTACAGAAGAAAACCATCATGCGTCATTTACAAAAATTTTGACGATTTCCAGCGATTCACCTCACGAGTCCGTTTTCCAGGCAATCCTGCCAGCGTGAGCTGCTCCAGTGTGGCATGCTCGAATGGGTGGTGAACTTTCTCGAGAATCGGACCACCCTCTACGCCACTGAATACGCGTGTTCATTGGCCATAAATCTCTCATTGAACGTGAGTCCGCATACTGTAGCGACGTTCTCGGAACTTAAGAACTCTCGAAAATACGTAGAGAGTTGGATAAATAAGGTGTTAGATCGGATTCTGAGGCCTTTTTTTGAAATTTCAATTAATTTGCAATTATTTTAACAAGGGTGTGGTCAGTTCAGTTGTAGATAATGTGTGTTATATCTGCTGTTATCAAGTCTACTTTAAAAGTTTATAAGAGTTGTTTAGGAAAAAATTTTGTAGTGCTAGATCAGATGAACAAGGAGACATAACTGAAGAAGAGCCATGATCACACGACTTACGCATACCATTTCAATTTAAATTCGACGCTTTTCAAACAAAAATAAACGTGTATAGAACCAGTACATAGCCATTTTATAGCAAAGGTAGGTACTTTTGTTTTAAGAAAGTTTGCATGAAAAACAGAGTATCTTATGAAGAAATGTGTACGTTTTCTGAGCATGGAGTTCCTATTGCTTTGGTATTAGGGTGTCCCATAATTTTCTGGACTATTTGAACCATGAGTGTTTAGCGCGTTTCAGCTTCTTTGTACATCATCCAAACGGGATGTTCTCCTGGCACAACAAGGCGATTCGAATATATTTCGCAATAGCATATCGATTAACTCTATCGGCCTACTGCCTGCCCCTTGGCAATTTCTTGAAAATGAAGCAGAAATCGACGTATCGCGATTTGCTTCCCCGTCACTTTCGTTCTGGACTGTCTGCGTACGCTTCTCACAAAGTTACCGTGGCTTTGTCAGGCCCAGTATTCTGCAGAGAGTCCACGTGTGAAACTTGGTTTAATCGTTTCCGTAAGGGAATGTACAGCATTACGGACAAGAAGCATATTGAAAGATTGATCGGGCATAACAAATGGCGAGTGCTTGCAGCAGTCAGGAGGCAACCTGCCGGAAGCGTAAGGGCGATATCGAAGACTACTAGTACTCCACGTGGCACTGTTCATCGTTACCTGAAACAAGGAGAAAAAAGGGCAGTCTTGCCAGGATGGGTCTCACATGCACTGACTCCGTCTGAGAGGCGAGAGTGAATGGTCACCTGTCAGAATAATCTCAACCGCGCAAGAATGACTGCGTGGTTAAGCACGATTTTGCCACAGACCGAGAAGCGGTGCATGTACGATAACACCACACGGGTGATCCACTGGCTTCCGAAGCACGCAAGATCAAAACGAATTCTAAAGCCGTCCTCACATGGGAAGAAGATTTTGGGATCTATCTTAGTCCGGGGGGCCACATAATTAAAACGTAGGTGACAAAATGGATTGAGACTTACCGAGTGGCTCCTAGAGAACGAGTTGGAACCTAAAACAAACCAAAAACAAACAAACAAACAAACAAAATAAAAAGTCGCCGCGGTTTACAACCGTCTCGGCGGGCAAAGAGCGACGGAATGGAGGTATGCCGCGTGCTGACCCCTGGCTGACATGTAATAACCAGGATCTAACATGGTGAATAGGGCACATGAAGCCGCATGCCGCGTGCTGACCGCCGGCTGACGTGTTATAACCAGGATCCAACATGGTGAGGAGGGCACACAACTTTGCCGGCTTACAACCGCAACAAATGTTATTTTCGTTTTTTTTTTTCTTTGTGATTTTTCTTGTTTAGGGTCCTGTGTTGTTCTGTAGGAGTCGCTCGGTAAGTCTAAAGTGGATTTGTTATATATAATGCCTTTAATTATGTACCCCCGGACTATGATAGATCCAGATTTTGCTTGTCGGTACGTGTAGTGACCCTTTATTGTCTAGTGGATGTTTGGTTCGTGGCTGGGTCTGCGGCATAGCCGGCATGAGGGCCTGGGGAGCTTGGCCAGGCCCTCATGCCGGCTATGCCGCAGACATATATCCGCACACAACCTTTCCCGGTCGTTGCCGACCGGCTCAGAGAGGACCAAATCCCCTACCGGGCTTGCTGCCTGATGGCTCATTACTCGCTTCCAGAGAGCGCTGATCGCCCCAATCTGAAAGTAGAAGGTTTCGGCTTCGTACCGCACGTGTACGTGACAACTTCCAACGATACTTCAGGCCCGTTGACCAGTTCACTGACACAGCACGCCGCAGTGTATATAAAGGTTTATCTAAAGCTACACAACGATAGAACGGAGGGTCTGAAGCACAGACACTAGCTACTTCACAGAGAGGAGTGGGACCTATACCCGCGGTGTCGGCTGAGTGGGGAGTGCGCCTTTGAGCGATGACTCAGTTATCGGCGGCGCTAACAAACGTATGCGCAGACCTTACCCTTGGACGCAAGGTTGGCGAGGAGACGCTTGCCTCTCCTGGTTCCAGAATCCTTTCCGGAACCTGGCTATGCTGTTTGGGGGACTCTGCTGGTCCGAGGGAGACTTAAGATGGGTTTACTGCCGATTACTTGGCTGCTGACAAGCGTAGATTAGTTCCCGACCGCTCGAGGGAAAGCACAATTGCCCCATGCCGGCCGGCTTATATGGAGTGAGCGCACTCCAAGCCCCGCCCCTGGCCGCGATTGGCTGGCTCGGCGCGCTCCCATGCCCCGCCGACACTGCTCACAATCGACCGATGCCACGTAATCGGTGGCGGGCCGTCTGCCGGATCTACAAGACGAGCAGCTAACCAACGACCTAAAATAACATCAAAAACATAACAGAACAGCACAAAACATACACCGCACCGTAGTGGGGACCCCTGACCTAACATGCTTTCATTTTGTCCAGTCGGGAAGTCGTGCACTACTCGCCTTTACCGGATGGACAGACGATTACAGCGGACTTGTTCATTGAAGACATGCTGGGAATGCAACGTAACTTGCTTGAGAAGTACCAAGATTCGGTACTATTCGTGTGTGAATGAATAATACACGGCCGTATCGAGCGAAGCGAACGCAGGAGACGATGAGGAAGGAGACTATCGAAATTGTGGCATATCCTGCGTATTCGCCAGATATCGGCCCTCGTGACTATGCAGCATTCAGAACTCCTGCTCACTTTCTTATGATCAAACCTTGCTTGCAACGTCAAGAAGCTCAGTGCGCAATCGACGAATGGATCGGCAGCAGACCAGCGTCTTTCTGGGAGAATGCAGTCAACTCTCTGCCTAGTCGTGGGAGAAAAGTTGTGACCAGAGATGGGGAATATATCAATTGACTACCATTTGCCATTATCTTGTTGCAATAAATTTTAGCAAAAATGGTATGATAGCCCAGAAAATTATGGGACACCCTAATAAAAGCGGTGTTTTAGAAGCGTTCTGGAGTGTTCTTCGACACCAAGAATTGTTCGCGTAAAGAGGCTGCACTAGTGTAGAACATTACTATGTTTATTCGATTGATTGTGGAATTGCTGTTTACCTTGAAGAAGCGCAGGAAAATGATGCGATGTTGAATTTCTTTTGTTGTGATCGTTTCAACTGTTTCTTGATTCATACGCATGTAAACAGCAATTACACTATTCTGTCATTTCAATAGACAAAGCAGTGTATGGGACGAGTTCGTGGCGCATCCCTCCATGTAACACTACTACTATGTACAAGCACCATAGTTTTCAAGCACATCTGAATGAGTCTAAAAATGACATTTGAGGGCAAATGAATTGTAGAGAGTTATATGAAGAACAGAAAGAAATAGAAGAGAATTGAGAATTATGTGAAAAACAATGTGGCTTTTCTTTCTAAGACACTCCGAAAAAGTGTATTTTTATTAAAAATCTCCTCAAAAATATAATTTTAATGTAGTTGAACAAGATCTATCTATTTATTTATCTTGTAAAAGTTAAAATGTTACATATTGCCCCAGCATAAAAGTTGCCTTTCTGCAAAAATATTTTTTTCCTTCAAATTAACGCAAATGACTGCTATGGAGCGAACGCCACCGCTACATAGGCCTTTTGTCAATGAAAGAAGGTCGCCCTAGCTTAGCTAACACAGCAGCATTTTTGAATTATAGAACATAGAACATTTAAAAAGATAAATAAAAGATAAAGGACGGCGTTATTCAATCTCCTTTGGGATGCGCCACGCATTCTACTTCTACGGGATGTCGTGGAGGCGAGATGAATGCGTATTTAGCCATACAATGACTTGCGGTGGCCAGCCGATGAACAAGTCAGCATTCTATCCTTCCCAGACAAGTCTGGTACCAATTCACCGACTCCGGAGGGATGGAGGGCTTGGTTGGCCTGGGCGGGAAACCCGAACCAGGAACCTGGTATCGGGTGCAGGCGACAGCCAGCGCCTCCTCCGACTGCGCTTCACGCGCCCATAGAACATTTATTAAGTCAAAAGTGATAGAAAATCAGTTGAGCACAAAAGATTCCAGCAAAAGTTGGTTTATCAGAAACTGGCAAAGAAATCAACGATTTCTTCCAAGAGTTGCGTAAGGGCTCATTTATACTTCGCCGCCAGGCGACGCGACGCCGTGTATTGTGGCCACATTGGTCGTGCGACGTGATCTATCAATATGGACACTATACGTGGCGTCGCGTCGCTCGGCGGCGAAGTATAAAGTATAAGTTCGCATGTAGCCGAGACGAACACAATACTATTTGGGCTAAAAACCTTAGGACAGTCTCGTACAGATGAAAAGTTATTTGTAAAATCATTATGGTCAACGAAGCTTCGTCTGGGATCGAAATACCGAGAATTTTGAAGAAATTCTTTCCGTTAATGCTGACATTCTTTGGCAGTTCCTAATCGAGATGCGTTTCAGATGGCCAGCCACTCGCTGCAGCTTCGATTCGCCGACTCGTTGTCTTCAGCGGCCTGTAGCATCCTGAACAGGGAGACACACGGCGTAAGTTTACTGTCATTGTATGTATATGCCAGATACTTACTTTACTTTGATACTTTGATGGTCCTTTTGTCGGCTGGAGGTCTTCTCAGCGGGGACCACAACTCTTCCAGACCGCTCGATCTCTGGCTGCTTGCATCCAGTGAGGCAGACTCCGCTCTCTGAAAGATCTTGAGAATGAGTCTGCCCATCGCGTGGCGGTCGTCCCAGTGGTCTCTTATGGTCTCTCGGGAGCCATTCTGTGACACGGAGACTCCATCTATCGTCCTTTCGTCGAAGCAGGTGTCCGGCCCAGCGATATTTGGACTTCTTCATGTACTGCAGCGGGTCTGCTAATTGCGACTTCTATCGTAGCTCCGAGCTTCGTAGGCCTTCTTGCCATTGCTGACGAAGGCTTGTCCTTAGAAGACATCTCTGCAGTGCACGATGCGTGGTTTGCATTGATCTGGCGATTGCCCTGTTGTCGGGCCAGGTTCTCGTCGCGTAGCACATCTCAGACAGTGCGAAGGCGTTGAATATCGAGGCCCTGAGGCCGGGATCCTTGACCTGATCGGTGACTTCGCGAATCGAACCGAAGGCTGCCCATGCTGCGCGTCTCCTGCGGGCGATTTCAGGAGCGAGGTCGTTATCCATGTTCAGCTCTCTTCCCAGATAGACGTAGGAGTCGACCTGTTGTAGAGCGACTCCATTTAACCTTACGAGTCTCGTGTCACACCACGGGTTGACCATAAACTGCGTTTTGGACATATTCATGTCCAATCCAATCTTCATACCTGCCACATTGAGCTCGTTCAGCATTTCCTCGGCTTCTGCCGTGCTGGTAGAGATGAGAACAATATCGTCGTCGGAGCAAAGGTTGCTGATCCGTTTACCGTCGACAAGGTAGCCTTTATCGTCCCAGTTCAAGTCTTTCATGGCATCCTGGAGTGCAGCTGTGAATAGCTTGGGAGAAATCGTGTCCCCCTGCCGTACTCCTTTCCCGATAGGAATCTTAAGCTTTCGATCGAACAGCTGGAGGGTAGTCGATGTGTTCGAGAAGCATTCGTCGAGAAGTCGAATGTAGGGCGATGGTATACCAGCGTGCACAAGTGCGTTTAAAACGGCGTTGATTTCCACAGAGTCGAACGCTTTCCTGTAATCCACGAAGACAAGGACAAGTGGGAGGTGGTATTCGCGGCTCCTCTCGATGAGCCGTGAGACAGTCTGAATATGGTCCATGCAGGAGAAATCCTTGCGAAACCCTGCTTGCTCCACTGGCTGACACTCATCCAAGCAACGCTCCATACGATTGAGCAGTATCTTTTATGCCAGATACGCATTCAAAATCCCGTAGAAGTGAAATGCGTGGCGCGTCCCAGAGAGGATTGATTAATGAACGCCTTCCTGTATCTTTTAACGCTGCTCCCAGTAAAATTCTCTCAGCGTGTTACGGTGTGTACGAAAGCGTATTACACACATATTTTGTTGCACGAGAAAGGCAAGGATTGCGCCACGCACACGTCCAAAGCTTCACATTTTAGACAAGACATGGATTGTGTATGGCCAAATGCATAACGGTTCTGTGGCAAACTAGTCATATTCTTGTACTACGTCGGTTTTTAAGCCTGAATCTAATTAACAAGAAAATAAAGCTTATTTGAAAATATTAGGGGGGGGGGGGCGGCCAAAAGTAATGAGACAAATTGAGAAAAATCTTAATCTTCTCTTTATAACTCAATTACAACTATTTGCCATTAAGGACAAGGACCTTGCTGCCATCGCTCAGCCAACGTCTTGATCCCATCCTTGCAGAACTGCTTGGGCCTGGTGTTGAACAACTGCTCAATATGGTTGTCACGTACTGCTTGGGTTCTTGTGTCCCTTCCGACGAGGAAGTCCTGCAGGCTCAAGAAGTAGTGGTAGTCGCATGGAGAGATGTCCAGCGAATGCGGTGGACATCTCTCCATGCGACTACCACTGAACGTAGCCCGCCTGCCCAAGCTTGTTCCGTGGTTACTTGTTCCCGATGGGGTGAACCTTCTTGAAGCGCTGGGAATGAATAAGAGCGAGTCGCCGGCCCATCTCTTCTTTTTCGTTCACCATGGCCTTGGAGTTCATCGTCGTGCTCTTGGGAAACAGCTTCCGGTAAACCGATCCATGGGCGCAGATCCAAAAGCTCCAAAGGTGCGGAATTCTGGCCGTGAGCATCTTGCCGAACGAAGGTCGGTGACAGGTCACCAGGCCTCACCCAGACTCGCTGCTTGGCAGGGTTAAGGTAGAAGACGTACTTCTGATCTTGCGTGAATATTGAGCCCAGGCTGCTCGGGGTTGGGAATTGGGCGAGATTTGCGCGACACAGGTCGACTCGTCAGACTGGGGTTTCGGCATGAGACAGACTGGGGTTTTGGCATGCTTCTGGAAAGGGCGGAAGTGGTAACTTCTCAGGTGGGCTTCAGTAAGTAGCATACAAACATACAAATACGACAAGCACGAAACCAGACTCCAGCCACGAGATATATGGACACGGCATGGGGTGTCTCATTACTTTTGCCCCCCCCCCCTAATAGGTGTACCTAAGAATGCAAGCATTGATTCAAGAAGCTAAAGCCCAAAGCTCGATAACTTCAGTAAAACCAGTAGGGCTATCAGCAAGGGTTAGGTGCAGACTGAAGTGTTGCAACATTTTACAGCATTACACCAGTAATTCCGCATTTTTGAATTGCTTGTTTGATAGTTTGAAAATTCAGCTATTATGGTCGCTTTGCTATGTCCGGCCGACTACTCTGGCCAATTTCCAGTAACTTTTTTCCTTCCCAGCCTCTGGCAGAGAGGAGCTGTGGTATACGTGCGAACATTTTGTTCTCTTCGCCTTAGAATTCTGACTTTCTCTTTCAAGTCCATGGGAGTTCAACATTATGGAAGAAGCGCTCCTGGAATTCACCCACCTTCGACGTTTCTACATTTAGTCGGCAACTGAAGCAAACCCTCCAAAAGAATTTGATCTGAGAATGTTCTAGTAGGATTGCCCTAGATATCATGTGCTCACTGGCACCTCACTTTATCGCGGTCGTGCTGCAGATGAGCACTGTTTCAGCTGGCCTGCTCGCTGTACAACTCCATGGTGCTGGTGTGGCTCGGGTGTAGTCGTGTTCGGTTGAGAGCGAAGGAGACGCGACTCTACGATGCGCTTCGCACCCGCTACCTGAAGAAGATGTGCCCGCTCTGCGAGCTGCACGTGCCGTACCTTCTGGCCGTCATTGTCGGAGGTTCGTTTAGAGAAGTTATTGACTTAGATGACCGCTTAATCACCTGTTCACCTTGTTCTTTGGACTTGCGCTGACTGTGCGCGAGGCATCTTCTCGGCTTCTCTCCCCTTCTGTTGTTTACAACTAAGTCTCTGGCATTTCCATGTAATGTGGAGGATGGCGGCGATGTCCGTGATCGGAGTTTGACTGGAATTTCGAAGGTCCGGCTTTGCATCGAATACGTCAGTCTGCCATCCTGGACGTCTTTTTGTGAACAATTTGCCTTTTCTGAAGTGTAACGTCGTAAACTTTCGTTATGGAATCAGGACGAGTTCCTCGCCCGTACCCCAAAGCCATATACAACGACGAGTTAACCCTGTGTTAGCTCAAAAAGATAGAAACTTACCCAGGAGGTAGCACTCACCAATTACTCCGGCCAACAGCCGTTCTCCTGGGTAGGAGGAAATATACGCGACGATCAGTTGGGTAGCCTCACTTAGGAGGATTTCGCGCTCCATTGCTATCTTACGACTAGAGCTCTCAGGGCGTGTTCATAGTCCGCGGCAATAGCGACAGTCGCGCGGGCAAAACGTCACCTGTGTCACCTGTCGTCCCGTCGATCATCGATTTGTTCGAGCGGGCGCCAGCAGCGTCTCCGTTCGTCCCTGTCGCGTGCCAGAGTGCTCCAATGGATCCTCCTCGTTCGAGGGACACGAAGAGCGTCATATCGGTCGTTCAGGGCTTTCACGAAGAAGTCCGACCAACGTGTTGGTGAGCGTCATGGTGTTCGCTTGACATTCTGCGGAATCCAGTCGGTGACGCTCTCGATCAGCGGGTGTCTGCGAAGCGCGTTGCGTAGCCGGTCCACCTAATTCTCGACGACTCGGCCGATGCGGCAGCACCGATCTTCGAACGTCAGCCCTATTGACTTCAGGACCTAGACAGCCGCAGCTAGAGCACTCGGAGATCTTCGTTCCGTTGAGCGAGAATGGGGCATCAGAGACTCGTCCGTTCCTCGTGAACATCGTCTTCATAAGATTCAGTTGCAGTCAATGATCTCTGTGCAAAACATAGACCTCGATTTTTAAGCAGACACTAGGTATCAATCGATATTTATGCTTTGAACCAGCTCATACCAGTTCGTTTGCTAACAATTTGCATTCCATAGAAAGCCTAGCGATAGATTTGCTGTTTTCAGTAGTCTTTCAGTGGTCTTCCCTCCCCTCTTTAGTCCCCCATCTTCCTGTTCTCAACTACTGGCCCACTTCTTTGTTTTCAGTTTCTCGTGGAGGAAAGTTCTAAGAAAAAAATCGTTCTCATGCTCAACAGCTAGCGTTTCCAGATATGGTTGACATGACTTCTTAGGCCATGTTCCCCCTCACTCGTTTCTTCTTACTGGATCTAATTGCTGGTCAGCCTTTACTGGTCTTCCCTCCCCTCTTTAGTCCCCCATCTTCCTGTTCTCAACTACTGGCCCACTTCTTTGTTTTCAGTTTCTCGTGGAGGAAAGTTCTAAGAAAAAAATCGCCATAAAGTAACAGAGGATGCTGAGCTTTCACGCCTTTTGGGAAGAGAGTCTAGATTACTGTTGCCTTTCGTAGCTTAAAGCAGACTCTCCTACTTAGACTTAGTTCCTCCCGTGCTGTTGGGCATATCGGGCGACGAGACTTCTCCATTGATACCTGTCTTGTGCCAACTCCTCACCTTCGTCTCTGGAAATATTTAGTAGTTGAAGGTCCTTTACGAATGTTCGCCTTCATGTGTTTCTCGGATTACCGCGCGCTCTGCTACCACCTTCAGGAATCCAACACATGGCTACTCGAGGAAATCGGTACTCGGGCATTCGCATTACGTGTCCTGCGAGGCGTAGACGTCTTCGTGCGATTAATGCAGAAAGACTACTTTAACCGCTCCGGTTTAGGACTTCACAATTAGTCACACGGTCTGTATATCGCACTCCCAATATCCGACGAAGACATCTCTGGTGGAAGGCGTTTAGCTTTTTGGCGCACTTCATAGACATGGCCCATGTTTCACTCGCGTAGGCAACAATCGGGACTACAATTGAGTGGTAAAGCCGCAGCTTTATCTTCGACGCGATTGACGGTAAGCTCCAGATTGGACCAAGCTTCCGAAACACAGATGAAGCCTTCACAATCCTCGTTAGTATTTCTGATTCCACATTCCCGTCGCGTGACACGGTACTTCCAAGATATGTGAACTTCTAGACAGTTTCGAGCTGTGATGCCTTAACGTTGATATCTACGTTCATACCTGTTCTCCCTATGCTCATCACTTTCGACTTGTCCGGGTTTAATCCTAGTCCAATTTTCCTGGCTTCGTTCGCGAGGTTTGTGGTCGCCTGTTGCAGTAAACCGTTGTTCTCGGCTATGATGGCTACATCGTCTGCGAAATCGAGGTCTGTTAATTGGTATGTCCTGCTCCATTTGATGATACCCGTTTCATCACCTTTCATGGATTTCCTTATAATGAAGTCCAGAGCAACATTGAACAGAAGAGGGGAGAGTACACATCCTTGTCTCACTCCGGTAACAACTTCGAAGAATGTCGTGTGCATTGCATTCGTTCTGACGCAACAGGAGGAATTCTTGTACAGCTTCTTGAAGATTTCCACAAAAGGCTGGGGTATACCGTAGATCCTGAGAATTGACCATAGCGATTCACGGTGTATACTATCGAAGGCCTTCCGAAAATCCACGAAATTGACGAGAAGTTGCGTTCGAAATTCAATGCATTGCTCAATGACATTCCGTAGGGTAAATATCTGTTCGCTGCATGACCTGGCACCTCGGAATCCACATTGTTCTTCACGAAGTCTTTCATTTACCGCGGCTCGTAGTCGATTTAGTAGAATTAAGCAGAACACCTTGCCGGGTATAGAAAGCAATGTAACTCCTCGCCAGTTTCCACATTCTTATAAGTCACCTTTTTGGGTATTTTGACGATGACTCCTCTCTTCCAGTCTTCCGGAACTTAGCAGCTGCCCGCATATGTTGAATGGCCTCGTCAATGTAGTGGTCATTGCTCTGACTCCTGCCTTTAGAAGCTCAGCGGAGATTTCATCGAGACCCGGCGCTTTACCACCTTTCAGACTTTTGATTGCTCTATCCTTCTCCTCCAATGTTATGTCGCCCATGTAAAATTCCAGAACGCTCTCCTCTTCCTCATCTCGAAAGTCATATGTAGCACTAGGTTCCGGCTGGTTCAGGACTTCTTTGAAGTGCGCAACCCATCTCTCGATCTGTTCTTCGTCCGTGACGAGCAACTTGCCGCCTCGATCCTTTATCGGTGTGTTTGAGCTGCTGTGTGTTCCTGTTAGCTCTCTCACGATTCTGTAGAGCGTTTTCGAGTCACCACGTTCGGCAGCGTTTTGTGTCTCTACACCTTTTTGCGTCAGCCAATTCTTTTTATCGGCTCGTCAGGATCGTTTGACTAACCGATCGAGTTCAGCGTACTTCCGGCAATACTCCCATTTAACCGCATCGCTCTAATTAGATCGGTCCTTTTGTTGCTTCGTACGCTTCCGCTCGTCTATTAGATCCCACGTTTCGTGCCTTATCCACTGTTCTTTACGAGTGCCTCTCCTTCTCCCGATGTTTTCTTCAGCGCAAGCACGAGTAGCTTCCTTTATGATATTCCATTGCTCTTCAGCCTCTGTGCAGTTGCCGACCTTTTCTAGCAAGCGGAATTGGTTTTGCAGCTTAATGGAGAAGGATAAAGGACGGCATTAATTAGACGTTTCATTGACGCCCTGGACGGGTCCGTAACTGACTGGTTTCCGCGGGTGGCAGGCGAACACCTGGGCGTCCCTCAATGTTTGGACGTCATTAGGTTCGTCGTCGTTCGAGATCGAAAAGCTGTTGCCTGGGTCATGCCGTCGAAGATTAGGTGGGTCAGTAATGTGCGCGAACACATTAGTATAACTCTGAAGAATGCCCTTCTTTCGAAGACGGCCTGCTGGGCTACTCTGGCATGCAGCAGGGACGAACGAAAACGTTGCATGTGCTAATGGAGTACCATGAAGACTAATCAGACGATAAGCGGTACGGTAGGGTTTGGACTGGCTCACATCGCTTTTACGTTGAGGTTCTACGTCGTTATGTTGCTGTAAACGGAAAACTAGATGGGCCAGGCATGCGCTGCGTTTCGCTGAGAGCACGGACAACCAACTGGGTCACTATGGCATACAGCAGGGATCAATGGAGTCGTCGCTAGCTCCCGCTCGAGCGGTTGAATGATAAGCGGGTTAGGGTGGAAGGGACATCTTCGTTTCCACAGAAAATTCATCGGCTTCATAGACCTTCGACGGCAACTATCCCGTCAAACATTAGGTGGGCCGGCTACATACATCGTTTCGCTAGCATTTCATTGAGTTCCTTCGTGAAAGTCCTAAGAGAGCTATGACGGCCTTCATGTTATTTTTACTAAGGGGACCGATTGGGCTATTCTGGCACGCGTGAGGGGTGCCTAGAGACGCATAAAGACGTTGGTGTTGGTGATACTTCGTTCACTTTTGTCTACAGGCTTTTCCTCACGAGGCCTAGAGTCGGTGGTCGGTGTGTCTCAATTAGTGCGCCAGCTTTCTACACGGTTGAGCTAGATTTGAATTGTAAAGGACAAAGGACGGCGTCAATCGATCCCTTGTGGAATGCGCCACGCATTCAACTTCGACGGTATGTCGCTAAATTTCCGAAAAAAATCCGTGAGGTCTCTAAAACCAGATTTTAGTGGAAAATTCCAGTTAATTGGTTGAGATCGCTAACCGTTAAAATGCGCAGCATTGACTCGGATCCCGATCCAGATTCAGCCATTCAACAAGCATTCCGTGTTCGTCGACCCAAGTAAGTCCCTGTAGCCGCCGTGGACCGCACTCGGATCGACGGCGGCCGACAGACGGTCTTGCGGCTGACCCAGACAGCGTGTAAATGTGCCCGTGAGTGTGTGTGTGGGGCGAAGTTTGTGAAACGGGCGATTGACCGCGTTTTCGCCGGCGCTTGGCCCAGTTTTTTCAGCGCTTTGACCCCAATTCGCCGGTGTAAGCGGCGGCGGCGGCGGCCGTGGCGGGTGGTGATGGCCGCCGGCGGCGGCGCCGTCGTCGCTCTTTTTCAGTGCCGGCTTAGACCAGGACGCCCAGCACGCCAGCTCCACCAGGCACAGCTAGCAGTTGGCCTGTGGAACTGTACTCGGAAGCGTTTGAGAATTGACAGCTGCTGGAGTGACTCATTTCTGCGGCCCATCGGTCCATGTCGCGAATGTGGGCAGCATTTGGAGATGGGGCGCGCTGGCCAATTGTAGCCAGCAGTCAAACACGCGAAATCCAATCAAGGTAGCGAACGGTAGCAATAGACGTCCTCTCTGACTAGTACGACCATTCAATACGACCTGATCGCTTGGCGCGCTCTCATGTCCGAAGTGCTGCCCACATTCGCGACATGCACCCATGACGCTTTAGACGCTATGATTAATGTGATTAATCGCCTCTGCAAATTATAGAAATTGATCAAAACCGAGGAATCGCCGAAAAATCTGCCCATTGTGGAGCACCGACACCTTATTCGCCTGTTCAAACCATTTTCACCTCGAACTGGACACTTCTGAACTAGCTTTATGACTTCTGAAACCGAAGCGAACTCTTCCAAATCGAAATGACCTTCAGGCAGGTCAAACTATAGGCTCAATAAGACGATTAGAATAATTTTTCGTTCTACGAAAATTTGGTGTAACATTCTTTGAATTTTTTTAGTTTAGAGGCCCAATATGTGTAATAGTTTTATTTAAAAAAATCTTTTTAGGGGAAAATAATCAACTTGAATTTGTCTCAAAGCACAACGAAGAAGCAAGCATATAATGTACAATATAAAACATAAGAAAGTGTAAAATTCAAAGAAGTAAAGAATAGTATAAAATAATAGAATTTTTAAAATTATAATTAATTCTTAGGGGGGCCAAAAGTAATGAGACAAAATGAGAAAAAATCTTTATCTCTTTATAACTCAATTACAACTCAACGATGCTGAGGAATGTATTTTCCATTAAGGGCAAGGACCTTGCTGCCATCGCTCAGTCAACTTCCTGATCCCATCCTTGCAGAACTGCTTGGGCCTGGTGTTGATCAACTGCTCGATATGGTTGTCAAGGACTGCTTGGGTTCTTCTGTCCCTTCCGACTAGGAAGTCCCGTAGGCCCAAGAAGTGGTAGTAGTTGCATGGAGAGATGTCCGGCAAATACGGTCGGTGAGGCATGAGAACGTAGCCCAGCTGGCCAAGCTTATCCGTGGTCACTTTTGCCCGATGCGGTGCGGCGTTGTTGAAGAGGAGGACCTTCTTGAAGCGCTGCGAATGAATAAGAGCGAGTCGCTTGCCCATCTCTTCTACTTCGTTCGCCATGGCCTTGGAGTTCATCGTAGTGCTCTTGGGAAACAGCTTCCGGTAAACCGATCCGTGGGCGCAGACCCAAAAGCTCCAAAGGTGCCTCTCGCCGTGAACATCTCGCCGAACGAAGGTCGGTAACAGGTCACCAGGCCTCACCCAGACTCGCTGCTTGGCAGGGTTAAGGCAGAAGACGTACTTCTCATCTTGCGTGAATATTGAGCCCAGGCTGCTCGGGGTTGGGAATTGGGGGAGATTTCCGCGACACAGGTCGACTCGTCAGACAGGGGTTTCGGCATGAGACAGACTGGGGTTTTGGCATGCTTCTGGAAAGGGCGGAAGTGGTCACTTCTCAGGTGGCCTTCAGTAAGTAGCATACAAACATACAAATACGACAAGCACGAAACCAGACTCCAGCCACGAAAAAGTTGGACACGGCATGGGGTGTCTCATTACTTTTGGCCCCCCTAATAGAAGAATGGTATGTCACAAAATATGAAGCATAAAATATAAAACAAATATTGTACAAGTTATTACATTGTTTGAATTTGCTTTAGAAATTTTCACTTCTGAAAAAAGAGTGAATTAAATTTTGATCTGAAGCAAAGGAAAGCAGCAGCCATTTAGTGTAATAAAAGGTCAGATCGCGCCATGTACTCAAAAAGCTCGCCGCAACGTTTACTTGATTGATAGTGTCGATGCCACTTCTTATATGAGCCGCATCGTTAACAGGTGTGCAACTCCGTACGAGCAGAAATTCGGCTATCAATCGCGAAGTCTTGGAAGACGGCATGGCGCATCTTCCTCCAGCACTAAGAAATAGCTGGCTTCCTTCTCCTTAAAGCAAGGCGTAAACCACTATTTCTACTCAATAGAAGAACTCTATGAAATTTCAAATAACGCGTTCACTTATTGGGGCAGGTAAACAAAAAAAATTCAACGAGAGTTATACTAAAATTTTTCCTGAACAGAAAATTATTTTGATCTCTTTGAGGTGCCAAGTTTGATGTAGAAGAAGCTCATTTCGGTTCGGAAGACTTCGCTTTGATTTCAAAAGTCTTAGGTTTAGGCTTAGAAAAGTGTCCAATTTCATTTGAAGACCGGATCTATCCTAGTCGGGGGGGGGGGGGGGGGCAACCGTAAGATGTCAGGTGTGTGCCTCATCCTGTACACAACCACATCACCTGAATTTAAATAAAAGGCTTCGCACGACGGGAAAGCAGCTGAAGGTGCCGAAGGAATCCAAGAAAGGGATCGAATCGATACGTGCCCCCCTTCGACTAGGATAGATCCAAAATGACCTACCCTAGGTCGGACTCGGATCGAACTCGCTGTGCGCAGGGGATTGCCCAATGGGGCTTCTCCCAGTAGGACTATTCATTGTGAAGCCCATCTATGTATGTGCCATTGCTGTGTTCACCTGACCCCCCAATTCCGAGCGATCATCCATTCCTAAGCGGTAATCATTGCGAAGTCCTCCAAGCGGCCATCAATTTTGCGCGGACAGGCGAAGCGAAACACGGACGGAGTAACTGAAGGTGGCGCAGAAAAGCAGCAGAAGTATAATGCCAATCTCTTCACGTTGACATTGACGTCGATGTAGGACGGCTTGTTCGTAACGACTCGACCAATCCAACTGGGGATTCAAGCATCTGAAGTTGGGAAAACTGGTGATTCCATAGGGCATTGGGGAAGTGTGCTGCAGAGTTGGAAGCAGGAGATCTATGGCGATCGGCTACGCCCTGGCTGCTTCGTTCTGTAGCCTCCAATTCTGCCAGGTGAAGTGTGACTGTTGGGGAGGAGAACTAGACGGAGCGCCCAGGACAAGCCTAAGAATAAAGAACGGTGTTGGGACGCGCCATGCATTCTGCTTCTACGGGTATCGTGGAAGCGATCAGATTGCTTTTTTGGCCGACATACTCGTTTTTGGTGACTAGCCGATCAACAAGACAGCACACTGGCACAAATCTACAGACCCCGGAGGGATGGAAGGTTTGACTGGCATGGGCGGAACTCGAGCCGAGGACCTCGTTTCGGAGCACGTACGGCAGCAGGCGCCTGCACCGACTTTGCCACCGCGTGACCGGTTAAAGAATAAAATAGCAAAATGCGACATTATCAATATTTTATAGTATTATTATACTAGACGCGTCCCATTATAAAGTCTTACAAAACGAGAGTATTTACGTTCTTTATAGCTGTGCTTATTGTACCTCTTACATCCATACCAACACAATTTTTACTGTCAATCGAATAAAAATCGCGAGTATCTAGTCGAATGCATGGCGCAATCTCTCCTTTCAATGCACAGAGTCACTGCCGCTTTCTTTCCCGTCAAAGCAGAATTTAATTCGTTATTTTTCCTTCAGAGAAGTGAAACTGAACATCTTCCAAATCAAGACCACCTTTTTCCGCATTAAACTAGAAACTCTCCAAAAAGGTTGAAATATTTTTTTTTCAAGGAAATTTTTGTATGACTTTATATGAAGTTTTAATTTACCTACCAAATAAGGGAATGTATTTTTGAAATTTTATAAAAATCTTTTTTTTTGGGAAAGAAAATGGTCTAAAGCTTGTTTCAAAGAGAAAGAAGCGGCTACTCTTTAGTGTCGAAAAATGAGATGCGCCATGCTCTCATGTAAGATGTCGCGTTTTTCATTCGACTGATAGGCGAATTTCTGTTCGCGTGGAGTTTCATGCCTTTGAACCATATGATAAAAACAATTTCAACATTTCCATCAAACACATTTTGATGCATCATGTAAGCAGCGTCTACATTATCAATCAAATAAAGTTGCGGCAACTTTTTAAGTGCATGGCGCAATCTGATCCTTTAATGCGCTATATGTCTGTTTCTTTGTTGTGTTTGCTTCAGAACAGATTTTAGTCGTTATTTTTCCGTAAATATGAAAATTTTATAAGCAGCATCAAGATTTATAATTACAATGTAGGTTGCATCTACACTATCAATCGAATAAAAATCGCGACATGCGCCTCGAGTGCATGGCGCGATCTCGTATGTTAGGACACTAAACGATTGTTGCCTTTTTGCGCTTTGAAATCTAAAAAAAATCTAATCCATTTTTCTCAAAAAATAAAGATTTTATAAAATTACTACACTCATTCGGGCAGTAGAACTAAAAAATCAAAGAAAGTTATACCAAAGCTTCCTTGAACTAAAAAATTCTTCTAACCGTCTGCTCGAGTTTGACCTGTAGGAAGCTCGTTTCCATTCGGAGACGTTCACTTCTATCTCAGAAGCGTCACGTTTCTTTAGAAGAGTGTCCAATTTGACGTGAAGGTGGTGTAAAACGGGTAGGCTACTTCCTTTTCAGCCGCTTACCCTGGGTTTACCCTGATGATTCCGGTCCCTATCGTATCCTACAGTAAGCAGTATCGGCGCAATATGGATTTGGGAGGTGCATTCTTATGACGATGGACTTTTTGCCTCTTCTCGTTATTCTATCAAAATCCTAGTGGGGAGGGGGCTTCAGTTACAAAAGCAAAGGCCCGTGCCCCCCGCCACCGCCCAAAATGGGCGAATTGATCGCCGATCACACTGACGACGTCTGTGGCCGCTTCTGAGGCGGAGCCGCCTGCAACGTTTGAAGAAAGAGAGCACCACCGTAAGCCCAGCAGAAGTCCGAGCGATCCCCTCGAGAGCTCGGATTCCCTCTGGAGGAGTTCCCTCCGAGGCGAGGTGGCCGCATCGACCAGCACCACCGTCGGCGACGGCGGCGGCGGCGGTGTTTTGGTCGTGTCGGTCGGTGGTCAGAGACTGCTCCGCGCCGGCGCCGCCGCTGCTCCTTCGTTCGAATCGATCCTTCAGTCGGGGGGTGTTCGTTTTTTGCCCCCCGACGGCGCCGCCGCCGTCGTCGTCGTCGTCGCTGCCGGCCGGCCGCCCTTCCCGGACTCGGCCGCCGTTCTTCCTCCCCGTTCGACCGCCGCGAGCCGTTCGTCGTCGGCGCCGAAAAACCGGCGGCGGCGGCCTTCTCGCGCCACCTAGCCCCGCTGCTCGGCCGGTTCGCTGCAAGAACTGCACCCGCTGACCCATTAGCATCCTATCCCTTCTCGGCCGCCGAGCCCCACGGGCTGCAGGTAGCGCAGGTTTTTTCTCGGTTTTTCTTCCGCTTCCGGAGGTGAGTCATCCGCATCGATTGTAGTTCCTTGACTTCTTCTCCACTTCCTCAACGCGTTTGTGAGCCCCTCAACCTGTTCGCTTCCTCCGCTTGGCTTCAGCGGTAGCTGGAGATGTTCTTCCCGGTGAGCTTGTATACGGAAAGGCTGTCAGAATTCGCTTTAAAAAAGTGAAATAGCACAATTAGTTGACTAAGTGGTTCAGAAAGGCGTCTAGAACTGCATTGGAGGTGTTTTGGCACTTGTTGGGTCCATAAGTGCTTCTATAGAATGATTGACGACCACAGCTATGGCCTACAGAATTCTGACGCTCCTGGTGAATTTCTGGTAAACTAGAAGGCAAATTACTCGCCTCCTGAAGTGCTACGATAGGAGGACACCGTTCCAGAGTAACGAATAGGGAAAATAATCCCCAAATTTGTAAACAAAAGGCGTTTTCAGTCTGTTTGACGCGATCAGCGTCTGAAATTCTGAAATGCGACGTTTTCTTCAGAATGTTCCACACCTCAGGTGCGATCCATCGTGCTACATGAGCTGAGTCGGGTTGGTCACATACTTCTCAACAGGAAGCCATAATTAGAGCGGATGTAAACGCTACGTGAAGCGTTTAGGTCGATGTTATGCAGTCGGTGCTGTGATTGGCTAATTCCTCCTTGGCCACGCCCCCCGCATCCGATTGGTCCTATCCCCGTGTTGTACCATATAAGCTTTGATGTTGCTGTAATTTGCTCTACTAAAAATATGTAGTTTGGACAAGAAATGAGTTCATTATAATTACTATAAGATGATGGGAAAGAGTTAGAGATTAGGCAGCACGTAGGGATGAATTCCTAGTGGAGAGGGGCACTTCCTCAATCTGTTTTTACTGGCCGAAAAAAAATAAATTTAACGGATAATACCGAAATGAATAAGGACAATGTCCTGTACGCGTTTGCCCAACCGAGTGGGCCCCCGGTTTGCAGCAGAAGCCAATGCGGAAACGGTGTCTGGTATAGCTGGTTGAGCTTGATTGGTTGACGCCTCCCTTGTCACGCCCATTGCATCCAATTGGGCAAACGATCGATATGTACCGGACGTTCCCCATCTGATCGGGTTCGGTGCCCCAGCCCCTCCCGCTAGGAGACCAGCTTAGCGAAGATGGAGGTAGTCGGTACTAGGCGCGGTTGCTCGCGTGAACCTCGAATCGACTCATGGTTCGGTGTCCTGCCTAGGCCAAGCAAGGCTTCCAACCCCCGGGCTGGAGGATTTGGTTCCAGATTCATCCCGGGAAAGGTATCGACAGTGACTTATCCATGCCAGACGTGTGTATGTTATGTATGTATGCCGAATACTCCTAAAAGTTGCCTCCACGGCGTCCTGTAGGTGTAGTATGCGTGGCGCATTCCAAGGTACTGTGAAAAAATTGAACAATTCTTTATGCCCCTAATAAAGTCGAACCTTCATCGCTATAGAGCTTTTTTGTAGAGCCACAGCTTGTATCTCTACAAAACTGCAAATTTTTATTTGAAATTTGAAATTGAATGAAAAAATGATTCTCAAAATAGGAGTGAAAGTGGAAAATTTTCCGAATTTCTGATCACTATATGCAGCCTCTCACTTGCGAATCAACTCTTGCACTTCGCTGACCTTGTTCTTCTTTTTCGGCGGAGCGTCTGCACTTGAAAGGAATCCAGGACGGTGGCCACGTCGCGAACGCGTAGATCGATGCGCGTTTTCTAGGTTCTTACCGGAAAAACTGCACTTTGCGGCTCAGTCGGCCGAGTCGACGTCGGTATCGGCTGCACCGGAATCGATTTCTGACTCGAGTTCCGCCCAGGCCAGCGAAGCGTTCCATTTGGAGCCAATCAGGAAAGGATAAAGCACCGACTTGTCCGTCGATTGGCCACCGCAAGTCGATTGATTCTGTGGGCCAAATACGCACTCAAATTGCCTCTACACTATGAGGGTAGAAGTAGAATGCATGGCGCATCTAAAATAAGGGTTGAGTAACGCGCATACTCATTCTTGTAGATGGAAATTCTGCGTAGAACTGACAAGCTAACCCTTAAAAGTCGCGCTGTAGACCAAATGTGTATTCAAAACGCTTCCGCGGCATATTAAAGAGGAGTACAGTACATGGCGCATCCCAGAAATGGATTCCCTACTTCCGACCTTGACCCCATACTGCTTTGCATCGACATTCGGGTTCGCCTTCATTTATTTATTTAAAGGCACTTGTTTATGCTGTTTCTATAAAAGAGTTTTGAGAAATAAATAAATAAGTAAATGAATGAATAAATAAATAACAGGTTTCGAAGAACTGCTATAAAATACTTCAAAAATTTGAAGCTACCCATGGAAAGGTCTAGAAGTGGTTCGTAATGAAATCTCTGTATGAATGTGGGACTCATGCGTGTGCCGGCACTAATCCATGTCTTGTGCCAAAGTAGCCCAGTCGATCCCCCTCGCTTGAGGGACCCGGAGAGCGTCATATGCCTTGGTCAGGATGGTCATGGGCGTCCTAGTGTTCGTTTGGTATCCCGAATGGGCTATGGCTACTTGATGGCTGGCCCACCTAATTTTCGACGACTTGGCGCGCGCGACAGAGCAATTCTTGGTGTCTTGTTACTGTTCTACAGTTAAATGTAGATGAAATAGCATACGTGGGCTTAGGGGTAGGGTTAGAGTTTACTTGATACGGTGTGTTCATGGATATTTCGGTACTTTCCGGGGTGATGATCGCTAGGCCACGCCCACTGGCCAATCACAGGGGTGTGACTTTGCGCTTCGATTTCGCCCCTCCCCCTCCACCCTCCCCCTCGACTAAGAGCGAAGGTGATGAAGCATAATGGGATAGAATATCCCGCAAGGCAGAGTTAAGACGTGACGCGACGATGAAGACGTAAGACGTAGACGAGTGAAAATAGACGCGATATTGCACACATTTGTGCTAATACCACCCAAATAGGAAAGCGCCAACACCTGTCATGCAGACTACATTAGAATACTATGTTTAGCATGAAAAACAAATCGTTCTAAAATAGCCAGCGATTAAATTGGCCCCAAAGGACGTGCTAGTGACTTCATATTCTAAGAATAGACCTTTTTCCACCTTTCGCCCTGTTGACTATACGATCTCTAAAGCGGAACTTCACAGCATCTTCATCTGCCCGCGACGCGTGCCAAAGTGACCCAAGGAACAATTTCGAGGAACAATGAGACCATCACAAGTTCCGAAAAGCAGAACAAAGGCAGCTGCTTGGGAATAACTTTGGAATTAGTGGCAGTATCTACCTAGAAGGCTTGAAGAAGTGTCTTACAACGGGAATCTGGTGTGCTTCTGCCATTCAGAAGACGTCAAAGACCCTAACGTTCAGCGGTTCAGGTGATTCTGAATGTTGTCACTTTGAAATGTTTCGATAGCCCGACATTTCCTAAACCTTATATCGATTAGACCACGGAATCAGATGTTCCTTGAAGCTCCTAACGACGTCACATCGCGTGTTTGCACCTGTGCTCCAGAAGTTCTGTGATTTCACACGATGATGTCATTCCCTTAGTCATCGAGCGCGTGCCACACTGTGACTTCCGTCATGTGCTGCCGCTGCCGCTGGAGTAGCATCCGGTTTCATTTCGACGTCCTTCTTCCCTGGACTGCGCCATGCATTCGGATTCTGTAGGGTTTCGTGCTTTCTCGACCATAAGGCCACCAGAACCTAGTTTTCTCGAGCAGTTGGATGAATTCAGGTCGTTCTATCCCTCACCTATCACTAAAAACATCGGCCATATACGGGACCTCCTGCCTATGACCAACTCTGTTCCTTCTTGTAAAACCTCGAGGGTTTAAATGCACGGCGTATGCCAGAGTATAGCTGGAGTTTAGTGCCCTAATGCGCTAGCAAACGACTTTGTAGCAGTTTCGGCCTACCTAGTGTAGTGAAAAGGCAGGGGTTGGAGCTTGTCAGGCTGTTTCTGGGATGCGCCATGCACTCGCTCTGTTTCTTTGATAGTCGTGGAGGTGTTGTGAGTGCGTATTTGACAGGAGGAAATCTGGTATCCATACTACGAGACTTCCAAAATTGATAGAAAACAACAGAAAGGGAGCACACATGGGTTGCATCTAACGAGGCTCAGGAGGAACCCGAACTAGGAGAACCTAGGAATCGCCTTCTTCTACCGATTGAGCCAGCCACCCAGAAACAGCTTCCCAGTTCCTCCGTTCAACGTCCTATCGTCCGCCGTAAGTAGCCTCGTACTAGGTTTCTGCTTTCGAGTGCAGAGTAATTTCTCCGAAAAAATTGAAAAAATCATCAATTTCGGGGTAAATGTAAAGAAACCCTCGTCGGTAGAATCGACTATATCGCCTTCTTAGGTTTATATTCAGGAATGGATGGATAAGGTATATACCCAACGACACGTCGTGGGTAAGTTTCTCCCTTATACCCACGGCTTTTATTTTTGATAGATTTAGCCCCTGACCTATGGGGCTTGACAGATTAAAAAAACTATTTTTGAACCGAATTTCTGTTAGAAAAGTGGTGAAAAAAGAGTATGTGGGAGTGTGATTGTAAGAAACTGCGTATCGCCACTGCCAGACAGTCGACGCGCACTCGTTATCGATAAACCATCTCTTCGAAGGAGCAGAGAAACCAACCTTTCCCATCAGCCTCTTCCGCGAGTTGTACCTAAAGGATGAAGGCTCCATTAGCTCATTGCGGAATGCGCCACGCACTCACTTCTACGGGATCTGGCCGACTGTGTAGTCGACCAGTCACCTAACTGTACACTGCCAAGGGACCAGCAGTTCACCTGTAGAACCTCTAGGGATAGTAGGAGTTGGTCTGCGCGCTTGCCTCAGGGTCGAACCCAACTGATTTTTCCTGGCCTGAGCGGCCGGCGCCTTTTGCCGCTGCGCTACGTGCCTTGTAATCGCGCTTGCAGTGCTTAGAATAGCCTTTTTGCGTATTTTCTTCGCGTGTGACTAAACGAAATGTTAAGCTTCTACATGCGAATATTTTCGCAGTAGAACACATATGGAATACTGGATTTGTATAGCTCCCTATTTTCATAATTTTCATTCCAATTTTACAAATTTAATCCTCGTGCTTAGGAATTCGAGAGATGCCGGTTTTTGTAGACTAGGATATTCTTTTGCCATTTTATAGAGGTGGTCTTGGTCGCTTCCCTGTGCTGTCTTGTATCAGTTTTGATTCATCGGGAGCTGTCACCATTTTCGTGTCGTTGACGTCGCGCTTAGGAATTCTAAAGATTCTTGTGAACGTCGGCTCTAAACCGGTCCTACAACTAGGCCGCCACTGATCTACCAATCAATATCCATGTATTACGATCGACTACTGAATTGTTTATCTCCCTCATCCGTTCGTCCACACCCCGTACGCGCAAAATTAATGGCCTTTGGGAGCAGCTGTATGCAGAATCATCCAACTGGCAGTCACACCGATGAAGTCGATATGGTGGTCGCATGAGGGGCAACTCTGAGAATATCCTGTGCCAATCAATATTGATCGATATATAGATTTTTGCACTAATTGAACGCCATTTTCACTGGACATCATGTTAATAAGTTGACCTGGAACAGCATTCGCAGAAAAACGTTTATGGACTGCTGTGCTAGTCCTCCCCTTTGCCCCTCTCTCCGCATGTCCGTATTCCTGTCCGCGCAAAATTAGTGTCCCTTTGGCGGAAATTTCACGATTATATGCAGAATTAACAGACTGATGGCGCAACCTCATCTGATGATCCTCTGGTATTCTCTAGATATCGAGTACAGAGACCTTTGAGATTCCGAAGAGTCTACCAGCCTTTTTTCCCTTAATTTTGTACAGTTTGACATTATTTCTACAGTTATATCAACTTTTTTAGTGTTTATTTCTACAGTTATGGTACTCTTGCACTTTAGCGAAGCTTTCTGTCTCATTCTTCCTCTTAAAGGAATTTTACACTGAAATTGAAACTAATTTCTGAGGGTAAACGGCAAACATGTTATCCCGTATAAGTAGAATGCGTGGCGCATCCCGTAAAGAGATTGATTGACGCTGCGCTTTATCTATTGTTGAGACCGCTGCCCTCCACTCTGAAGACGGTCGGGTTTCGGTCAGCTGAAGGGGTGCGAGTCGATCGACATGGTTGAGGTAGTATTGGGTAACTTCTACGTACAGTATCCTTCTACAGTAAGCTGAACCCCGTGCGGATGAAAGATGAATCCAGAGACGTCCCTGCAGCAGTAGAGCTATCCGTTGTTTTCCGTTCTCTCTCATTCTCGTCGAATTTCCACTCTGCTACTGAGGCTTCTCCGTGGTTTGGTCACCTTACTCCTTCTAAGGTGCTATTAAAATTGGGTTTTTGTGCTAATAAAATAAAAATGGAAAAATTAAATAATTAGTGAATAAAATTTGGGGACAATGGGGTGTAAATCAAGTCTAAGCGCTTGCTGGAAAATTCTTCGAGCGATTCGAGCGAATACAAGGCACTTCTGCAGAGAAAGAGACATTCGTTTTCCAAAATTTCGTTTTTTAAATGAAAAATCATTTTTATTTCATTTTCTACTCTGCTCCCAAGGTTTCTGTTCTATTTGAGCTGTCTTTGGCAGTTTAGGGTTGGTTAAAATTGGGTGGGCCAATCAATATATTGATTAGTTTCAGAGCGAGATCAATCGTGACAGATCCGAACCAGCCAACAAGCTATCTGGCGGGGCCGTACAGTATGATACAGACTTTCCCCACCCGCCTTAAGCTTCCAACCCTACTTGGAATGAATTTGGGTTAAAATTAGCGCTGATTTCCGGCTAAACCGCCTGTCTGGGTACCGTAATCCGTTGCATTCTTCACCTGGGCGTGACGCTGAACCGGTTGCCATTTTGGCAACTATTGCAGAACGTGACGTGCCGACCCAGAATTTGAACCTGTGACCTTTTGTGCATGAGAATCCACTACTAACCGCTCGGCTAACTCGGCTCTTATATGAGAGCGCCGTTTGTTCCCAAAATTTCATTTTTCCTAGTGGAAAATCGTTCTATGCTCTGATACCAAGGTGCTACTAAGAGACATCATTCAGGTTCCCAAGCTTCTTTTTTTCGGAGTTTAGGATATGGATAAAATTGGGTGGGCAATCGATATATTGATTGATTGGGGAACGACATCAAGTCTGACAGGTTTGAACCAGTCAACAAGCTATCTGGCAGGGCCGTACAGTATCGTACAGGTTTCTCACCCAGGGTAAGCTTCCAACCCCATCTGGAATGAATTTGGGTTAAAATTGCCGTCGATTTCCGGCTAAAACGTCTAGCTGGGTACCGCAGCCGCGCCTCCTCCTGAAGACGTCACCGTTGGGCTGCTGACCGACAGCTCCCGATCCGGTGGGGACGGTCGGTCCCCGGTGGGTGTCGGCGGCGGGCGGCGGGCGGTGGAGACGACCTGCACAGCCGGCTGCGGCTGCAAACTCGCGGCGGCTGCGGCGGCTGGCGGTGCCTGGCCGTGCAGAGCGGTGCCGCCACGCTCCGCCCCGTGGTCGGCCCCCGCCCGCGCCCCGACGCGCTGCAGTCGCCCGGCCACATCCGCTCGGCCTCCCCGACCGCCGTCCGTCGCAGCCGCCGCCTACCGTACTCCTCCGCCACCGGCCGGCCGGACACTGGACGTCGTCCAGTCAATTTCCGTCACTCCATCACTCGTCTTCCCCCGGCTCTCGAGCTGCGGTGGAGCTGCTCCATCCACGGTCTTCCTGGGGTCCCCGTCCGGGGATGTGTACGTCTTCTTCCGCTCCCGAAGGGCAAGCGCTCTGTTCTCTGTGCGTTTCCAGTGCGTTTTCCGTTTCGAAATCGATCGTCGCAGCTCCCTGTCGCGGTTTAGGCGATGATCCTTCCCCGGCTAGAGCAGCAGCACCTCCCAGCACTGCCCTGCTCCCTGAGACCTCAATTGCGACTGCTTAAAGATCGCGAATTGTGAGCTCAGGATACAGGCGCGGTGACGATGCTTGCGTGTGTGCGTGTCTCTGCCCTCTAGGAGTCCTTCCAGTGGTTCTTTCTTCTTCTGAAAATCATCGATTTCGAAAGCGTTTCACGTCGCGTATTTGCAGAAGCGGAGAACGTCAAAGTACCACAAGCACCGAACGACACGGCCACCGACGTCGACAATGTGAGTCGTCTTCTCTTCGCCCTTGCTCCTCTCGTTAGGCGCTTCAGCTTCAGAATTCCGAGCGACTTGATTGTTCTCGGAAGGTTTTGAAATCGATCGCGTTCTTGGCCAGCCAGCCAGCCAGCCAGTCCTATAGGACTGGTGGCTTCTTACGAAATTCAGGAGCGAACGAACAAATTCTGTTTTCGTCACGTGGCAGTCTGTTCGATAGTCATCGATTGAAGAACGATTTCTTGGCCTCTGAATTCACTAGGCCTGGTTGAAAAGATTAGTCCGATAATTCTTTAGACTAATAACATGGATTTTTAAATTTCTAATGCAATTTTTAGTTGAAAAATCTGAAATTTCATGCAAAAAATCGGCACGATTTTCGAAGAAATCGATTTCTTTAGTTAAGAGCTGTGGACATCTATTATTAGTAAAGAAATACGGAATTTTCACAAACCAAATTTCGACACGACGTTTTTCGAAAAAATCGATACGTTCATAATGTTCGTATGGAGCGGAGTGAATATTTATTAGAGGTTGATATTGATCAGCAACAGCTCAGTTATCAATTGAGAGGAATTGACCATAGATCGATTAGCGTGCTGTTTTATGGAACGATGTCCAGGTTTATAATTAGGTATATTCGTTGTAGATCAAGTGGGACGGCGAGCGTAGAAAGTCGTGTGCATGGCGCACTCCGAACTGCATTCCATTTTCATCGATTGAGGAATGATTCGCCGCACCATACAAGTAACAGATTCTCAGAGAAATGACTTCAGAATCCAAAAGTTCTCCTTTTGTGGGCTTCTCATATTGAAAAAATTCAATTTTTTCGTCAAAAAAATTCAAAACGATTTTCGAAAAGGTCGATATGTTTGAGATAGGCGATGTAAACATTTATTAGAGGTTGGTATTGATCAGCAACAGATTGATGATCCATTGAGGGCGGAAATTGGCCTTAAACTCATCAGTACCTCCTTTTATGGAATATGTGGCGTCTTCACGTCTATTTGTTGGAATCAATCGCGTCTGCGAACGCAGAATGTGGGATGCATGGCGCATGCCGAAGTGTAATCGATTTCATCCATTGAGGAAACGTTTCCTCGGACCATACAAGTAACAGATTCTCAGAGAAATGGCTTCAGAATCTAAAAGTTCTCCTTTGGTGAAGGCTAGTACGTTTTATGATTCCCTAGACTGTTCCTCTCCTAATTTAGTATAAAAATTAGTTTTCTCATTAAAAACTTGGTTCAATTTTCGAAAAAAAACTGGTGTTTGGGTTAAGCGGTGCGAACATTTTCTAAAGATTGACATTGATCAGCAACAGATCGATAATTCATTGATAAAGGGAAATGGCTTGAAATTGATTAGTACTTCTTTTTATGGATGAATATAAGCCTTTTTTTTGGGATTCAGTTGCGTCTGCGGACGCAGAATGTGGAACGCATGGCGCACTCCGAAGTGTAGTCGACTTTATCCATTGAGGAAACGTCTTCTCGCACCATAGAAGTAACAAGTTATCTGAGAATTGGTACCAGAACCGATTAGACCGGGTTAGAGGGTTAGAGCGACTACTTAAGAGCATGATTTTTCAAGTCTTTTTAATACAAAATTTAGTAAATTCCTTCTAAAAAATTCTACGATTGTCGAAGAAATCGATATGCTTGAGTTAAGCGATGCGAACGTTTTTTAATGGTTGATATTGATTGGGAACAGCTCGATAATCCATAGGAAAATGGATTTGACCTTAAGTCGTTTGGCGTCGCTTTTTATGGACCAATATGTGGTGATCTACATATTTGTTGGGATTCAAATGCGTCAGCGAACGCAAAAAGTCGCATGCATGGCGCATTCCGAAATGTAGCTAACGTGTAGTAGCTTTGGTTCTACAGAACCGATTGGAATACTTCTGTGAAGCCAAGAAATGGAATGATGGTGTTAAGATTGAAGGCGGCTTTATTTAGACCGTCAATTGGGATAGGCCATGCATTGTACTTCAACAGAATCCGCTTGCAATCGCTTACTCGACGGAAAAAGGAAAGTGAGCGGTGTCCTTTCAGACATTTCTACGGCTTGTCCAATGCATCCACAAGGGAATCGGTTGACTTGGACGTGAATCGAACCTAAAATCGATCCGGGGTGCGCGCCGAACCGCCGCATTCTACCGGCTGAGCTACTCCTGTGCGACTTTGACCCTTAAAATAAGGCTAATGCACGACGATTAGGCCATTACTGCCTTCTTTTATGGATCAGTATGGTGTCTTCAGATATTCTTCTGGACCGGGCACAGTTTTTGAGAGTTTTTGAGTTTTTTTTTTATTGGGGTAACATTTCATACAAAGTGGAATACGAAAATGGTCGAGCTGTTCGTTTCACCGTCTGGAATTTCCGCAAAAAATGTGACAATTTTTTAACGAAAGAACAACGAGAGTGGTTTGAAGTTTTAAACTAGGTAACGACTGTCCTATCGATAAAACTAATTTTTCGTTAAAAAATTGAGGACTTCAGCATGATCGATTATGTGAAGCGTTTTCAGCTTTTAAACCCAAACAACCTCATATGTCTTCAAGGTTTGTTTTCAATTCAAAAATTAATCAAGAGCGATTAAATTCGCCAATTTGTGAAGTTTCCATGGAGTGTGTGCCGCCCGCTGTGGTCGTGTAAAGTTGGTAGGTTGATTGGTTAACGTGTGTTCGGTCAGTGTTCTGATTGGTTGAGAATGGCCGGCGAGTTGTCGCATCCCGGTGTAGGCCACATTAACGACAAGTATCGATTTTTCCTTAGGTTTTTTTCGAGAATCCGTAAAAATACATAATACATGTGTGGACGAACAGCGTATAGCATAGTGAAGAGAAGGATTTTATTGCGGGATTTCTAGAATTTTTAGAGGAGCCGATGTCATATTCTTTGTCATATTCTCCAGGTGCCTTCTTTATTAATTTTTTTGCACTTTTTTCACAGATTCTGACTCCGGTAGGCCTCTAAACACTGACAATGATCCTTGGCTTGTGGGGCACAGGTTCCAGGATGCTTCAAAGAAGATATTCCTGCTATCCGAAGCCTGTGCAAGCATTTGTCTTCTGGAAGGTCGTAATCGCTTCTGAAGGTGGTGGCTTATGCGGCTCGTAGGTTTAGGTTCCCTTTGTACACGGAGAATCCTCGATTCTGTTGCTCTGACTTTTCGATCCAGCTGCTGAAGCCGCATGTTTCTCAAACTTGGGTAATTAAACCATTACAGGCTGTCGTCTTCGCCGCGTGATGATGATCAAACCTTTTCTCTGTAGCAGGAAGTGGCTCTAAATTCTCAAATCTTTAAAAAATGCCTACGTAAATCGGGGACTGCCTGTTATTTCGAAGCAAATAAATTTCCATGATGTTCGTACAGGAAACATCTGTAAAAAAGTGCAACGTTCAGGACCTAAGCCTGATCTTATGGTCCCAAACTGCTTCGAAATATCCCTCGATTGCCTGCTGTTGCCGAAAAATACTGATTTTTAATGAAATGGTCCTAATAATGTCGTCAGTACCATGTATTGATTTATTGATTTTTCATTTTTATCTTCCAGGAATTCCGACGAGAATTCCCAGAGGTCCATTCTTCACATACAAAAGAACGAATGACCACTATCCGTTCTTCGAGTGCCGCCAGTTCGGCTGAAGCGGCCAGCCGGTCGGCTGACAGGCTGCGACGGTCGAGACGAGCAATTCAATCCAAAACCATCGATCGCTACTTACTGGCCGTTGCGAGATTCTGCAACGTATGAGCGGACAATGAGCGAGAGCGCTCGGCAACTCCATCAGACCACGTAGATTACTGTAGCGAGCGGAAAAACGGCTGAAAACCGTCGGAGAAAAACCGCCGCCGCCCCACTGCGCCGCTTTTTCCCTCGGAATCGATAAGATCTCCTGCAAAGGTGGATCGCTTCGCCGTCGTAGTCGTGGTCGTGGTCGTCGTTGTAAAGATTTCCTCCAAAAAACGCGCGGTCTTCCGTCTGATGCGTCTGGTGCTGCGAGCGAGTGTGTTCCGTCGGCGCTTGTCCATCGGAATCACTGGATCCTTGAAAATTCGAGCCAACAAACAGAAGATTTGGCGATGACTCAGCCGCAGAGGAATAGTTAAGGGCTTTTTCTGATGCTGAATCATCTGGTGGATGCTTGTGACACCCCTTGCGTCACGCCCGAGGACGCTCCGAACCTCACGGGAAAGGGTCAATAAAAGCTACCAAAAGGGCCGGAATTGGTGATCCTTCTGATTTTTCGATAACGATTTAAGGCTGGAGATTCGCCCGGAGCAGGGGCTAGATATGTGTTCTCACGCGTTTTTTTTAGAAGATTTTTGAAGCGGTGTCTTTTGCACTCAAAGAAAAGCCCACGTTTATTAGCGGCGAATTCTTCCAATAGGCTTCTCTCAGCCGGTATAGCTTTGTGTTTGTTACTCCTCTGAAATATTATATGCATTCATAGAACTAAAACTATAATGAAAAAAGTCCTGCGAAGCATGATAAGAAGAACGTCCGTTTGTCCGCATGTCTGTCCGCGCCGAATTACTGGCCGTTGGGTGGTCAGGTAAGCAACGATCATTACCGATGAACGCGAGCGACCATAATGGCCTTAGAACAGGCTTCTCTTGAAGGGGGTCCGATCAATGTCGATCGATATATCGATTTTGGAGGGATTTCATCTTTCACCTGGAAATCCCGCTATTTTGCTGCTTTCTGAGCAGGTCTCAAAATAAAAACACGCTATTGATTCGTCAGCCAATATCCGTGTAATTGATATTGACTACTCAATTACATAGTCGTCTCGTTTATGCGTCCGTCCGTCTGCATTGCTGTCGGCGCGAAATTATTGGCACTCGAGAAGAGGCTTCGCAGCTTGTACGCAGAATCACTTGGTCGATCGACGTTCAGTATCGATATCGTATGCATCGGACTATAATATAGTGCTTCTCTGAAAAAAATTTGTATCCGTATACCAATCAATATTGGTCGACATATCGATTTTTGTTCGGATTTAGCCATTTCAACTGTGAATCGTCCTAATATGTTGTTCAAGGCTAGATTTGCCCAAAAAGCATGACATCAATCAACTACTGAGACGGTCCTTTCGTTTATCTGTCTGTCCATATGTCTGTCCGTGCAAAATTAATGGCCTTTGGGAAAGTGTTTCATAGCTGATGTAGAGAGTCAGCCAATCAACGGTCGTTATCGATGCACGAGGAGATGATGCTCAGTACATGGGCATCCCTTGAAGGAAATTAACAATCAATATCGATCAATATATCGATTTTTGTACGGATTTGTCATTTTGATGGTGGGAGTCAACATCAGCAAGATTCACAACTGAAACACGTTATCGAACGACCACTATCGACAAATGAGTTATATCTCCGTATGTCTGAGTGTGGGTCCGCGCAAAATTAATGACATTTGGGAGGGGCTTCACTGCTTAGGTGCAGAAACAGCCTAACCATAATTATGTGCTGATGCACGGAATTCTGACGGTCGTTGAAAGGGATTCTCCGGGAGGAAACATTATCGATTGATCGGTCAATATCGATCGATATATCGATTTTTGTTCGGATTTATCATTTTGGTGGTGGGAATCACGCTATATTGCTGGTCTTTGAACAAGATTCACGACTGAAACACGGTATCATCGATCGACCACTATCGACAAATAGGTTATATCTCAGTGTGTCTATGTGTGCGTCCGCGCAAAATTAATGACACTTGGGAGCGACTTTACTGCTTACGTACAGAATCAGCCAAATTGTGTGCCGATGCACGACAGTATGGAGGCTGTTGGAACGGTTTCTCTGGAGGGGAACATTATCGATTGACCGGTCAATATCGATCGATATATCGATTTTCCAATGGATTTCACTATTTCACTTGGTCTTCAAATGTTTCCGCCTGTGGTATGGGTTAGCTGTGTAATTTCGTCCGTAACTGCATCCTGGTTGACTAAGACGTTCCAGGAGCACTTGAGGAGATTGTATCTGGTTTAGGAGAGATTTGGAAGTGTGTTGTCTTCTTATGACGTCCTGTAGTGCCATCAGAGTCTCATAAGGCTTCAGAATGTTTCTGGCTCGTGGCTCTGGTAAATTTTGAAAAAAAAAAAACAGAAATCGGTCCCAGGAAAATTGTTATGAAGTCCTGCAGTTCTTATGTTGCCCAAAACACTTCCCAAAATCGTAGCGGATCCATTTTAAAGTATGAAAGATTGCTGCCAAGTACTCCATTACGCTACTGACCCCTATATATTAACGAGCTAGATACCGTCTCTATTGTTGGCTACTATCTCTCCTACACCTCTTCTGTGTATTTTTGCTCGTTTCCTTCGTGTCAGACCTGGTAACTCCTCATAGGTTCAGGGCAGCTGTTCAATAGAAATTTTACCGTACCTACTATACTATAGACGGTATCCAGGGCTCCAATTCCTTCGGAACTTTGCAGAAAGGTGACGTCCAGAGGTGAGTCAGCCGTTTTTTCGGCATTCCGTGCGCATTTAGCCGTTGAATCAGTCGGTATGGATGACCATTGCTAGCAGGTCCAGCCGTTGATCATCAGGAAGAGTCAGGAGAAGTGGAACTCCTTCTGAATAGGAAAGCGAGTATGGTAGCATAGCTGGGCAGGCACTTGTCGTAGGAAACCACGCTGATCTCTGGCGCCGTTTTTTTTCAAATTTTGAGACCCGAACTGTTTGCCGCTGTGCTGATTACAGACCAGCACCCAGATAGTGGTGGTCAGCGCTTCACTGGCCGGTCAGCGCATACGTCACGGCTCCCGACAGAGTCCACCTTATCAGCCCTTTGAGACCGGAAAGAGCTGATTCGATCGTTCGCGTCGAGCGGCGTCGAAAAAGGGCTGCAGTTGAAGGAATGGAAAGACCTAAATTCCCCAATGAGCCAAAATTTTCCCCGCTGGACTCCCTGACGAACCTGGAAGAACCGTTCCTGATTTAGAAGAGCGTAGACTAGTTGATGGTATAATCTGTTTATAGTTCAAGAAAGCAGTGATTAGACTCCCGAGCAAAGCATGCGTATTGATTTTTATCGTGCGATCGTCGGTCTGCATTAATCGATTCGCATGCTCTACATAAGCGCTACGCTGCCGTCGGCTACCATGAACCCCGTCCTATCCGGCCAATCTTTTGAACGAAAAATTGCACAGAACGCTTCATGCTTCTGGAGTGCTTTGATTTCGACAAGATGATCGATTATTGATTATCTACATCACCTGGTATTGCGTTTGGAGGCGGAGGGTTGGAAGGGAGGGGTATGGCGGTTAGAAGAACATGGACTAGATGGTGGCAAAGCTTGTTTATAGTTCGAGAAAGCAGTCACTTGGCTACGAACAAAGCGTACATATCGATTTTTGTCGCGCCATCGATCTTCATCGATTCGCATGCTTTACCCAGGCGCTGCCGTCGGCTACAATGAACATTACCGTCCTCTGGTTAAGCACACGATCTATGATAATTTGAGCTCAAAATCACAGAGAAGGACGCTCGGTTCCTTCGAGTTCGACTAAATGATCGATTATTGATTACTTAATGCACTGAATATGGAGCCGTTCGAGGTCTTCGCCGTGCAGAACACCTCGTCGTCATTCAGTCGGCGTGGCCGGTGTCGACGGTCGTGCCGGCAGCCGGTGCTATTGATCCGACGGCTACGTCATACTGTGGCGGCCGCCCCGCTCCGCCGCTGCTGGTGACTCAGCGGCCGCCGCCGTCCGTCCGCGCGCGGCCACTGACCAGCCGGCGGCCGCTCACCTTGGAACCGCCTCGTCGGCTACGGTAATTGCCGTACCGGGTCGAGAAACGTTCGAGGCATCTGCAGGTTCTTCGGCGTAACCGCTGCCAAGGTAAGGATACTGCGGGGTAAGATGACCTAGGTAGAGAGCTGGATAATGCTGGTTTACCCAGCTCTCTGCCGAATTCTGGGATTATTTTGAGGGTTTTTGAGCGAACTTGCACAATAATTACATCAACGTCCGAACGGGACGAGTTTCGTTTGACGTCGAGGGTAAGAATTAGAAACGTTGTATAGTGCCCTAGGTCGTTCAAAATTAGGTGGGCCATTCATATGGGCATTTTGCTGGAAGGACGCTCTGATTGGCTGAATACTTTGCGGGTATCAGAACAATCAATCAAGGCACTGCGCCAGCTATCTGTTCTGTTAGCGTACTACAGACTCTAGTGATAATATATTCGCGTCTGTTTCGGCTCTCTGATGTCTCTTTGATCTGCGGGATTTGGCTCAGCCGGCCAGATCGGCCAAAAAACCAATACGTACCCAATGAACTGTTGACCAATGGTCCAATGGTCATTTGGAGTACGCCATGCGTTTCAATTTGACGCGCTTGGACTCAGTAGCACTGTCAACCCTCTCTGCTCCCAGTCTTGTACCAGGGATCTGAACTAGGCGCGAGTCATGCGAGCGCTGCCTACTACCACTGAGCCATATTTGTCCCATTCCTCATGATCAGGTGATGCTAGTCAGAGCTCTTCGGGTTTCTCAAGCGAGGCAGACAACTGGGCTAGTCTGGCACGCGAAAGGGGTGAATGGAGATGGTTCAAGCCTAAGCAGCTAGTGCGGATGACAGGGAACGTCCAGGTTGACAATAAAAATACCTGGATTTCGTCGTGATTCCAGGTCGACGACAATAGACTGTCACGTGGCCTGGTCGTCGAAAATTAGGTGGGCCAGCTACGTACTACGTTTCGCTATCCTTTGATTGAGCTCTTTCGTAAAAGATGTGACGGCCTTCATGACGTTCTTGCTAAGAACGTCGATTGGGCCATTCTGGCACGCAGAAGGGATGCCTAAAGCCCTTGGTGGCGCTCTTATTACCTATTTCTATATGTGGCTTGTCCAGATTGACTGAGGAGATTGCTGACGTCTTCTTCGGTGCACTCACTGGTAGGGCACGTTGCCGACGTAGACGGAGCATACAGACTGTTGTCTCTCCATTTCTGTTGACTTGGAGGAAACTTCGGGAAGCAACTGTCACGGAAAACTCTCAAACTTGGGTAATTAAACCTGAAAATTCAAAATTATTTCTAAAAAAATCCTGGAGAAGAGTATAGAGTCGGTGTCCCACTAAGTATTATTTCCGTACAGAGTTGAGCTAGATTAGGTCATAAATTTGGAAAATTTCGATTTAAATTCGAGACGTGTTTCGTGTTCTCGGCATTCCTTGAGAGCAATGGAGTGAGGTGGAGCTAAAAGCTTGTAGATTTCACAGAGGCAAGTATCAAGGGCTAGGTTAGATGTCATCTGTAGGCGTTTAAGTAGATCAGAACTGTATTTGAAGTGATTCCCGTGCATCCATCGGTCTTTAGCCTCGTAGCCACAGATCCATATGTTCGCGAACAGTGTTACATTCGTTCCAGAAGTGCTACGGCGTGGTCACGTGTGCTTGAATTGCCCAAAAAACCAGCGGCGCGTGTGCTCGTCACGTGAAAATCTTTCGAAACGAGTCCCAATTCCCCGTCGGCTAAAAAAGTCGAAACACAGACGGGGCCGGAACGGCTGAGCAGCTCTATCAGTGCGAGATCTAAGCGAATCTAAAAGCCAGGAAAGGACTTCATCTAGACGTATTCTGACGTTCCTACTTGCTACTGCTGAACTCAGCACCAGATGTATGTTCTGACGATCTGTGGTCTTCACGAAGGATCATCAGGCGGCAGCTGTCTCGACCATTGCTCTCTTTGGAGTTTTTTATCCACAGGGTAATGGATGGACTACGACGAGGCTTTTGCAACGATCTGAGCAGCAGCAGCAGCAAGTCTATTTTTATCCACCAAAACACCCACCAATCAGCGGCGATTGTACAGAGGCATGGCGCATTCCTGCGTAGGTGAATTTGTACCAGACCAGACCTGTTCGAGAAGGACCAAATGCACCTCGCCCCTCTCCACCGTCGGGAAACCTCAAGTATTTATATGGACCTACTACACCTTCAAACTGCCTCAGAAGTTGAATGCATGGCGCATCCCAAATAGAAATCGATTAACTTTGTTCCTTATCCTTTATGCCTAAGAATCCCCGTTAATGGTCGTTGGTGTAGCCTACATGGCGGCAGAGAGAGAGAACGTGTGTATCAGAGGGGTTGTGCTCGTTCGTTGCTTTGATTGGTTGGCGCGTTCCCCCCCCCCCCCCCGCATGTAGACCACATTAAAGACTAGTACTGAATTTCCTCACTTAATTGTTTAAATAAAGGATAAAGGATAACTACGATGATTGGTCATGACCAGATTCCTTTCCTGGCGTACGCCATGCATTCTATATTTACTGAAAGTATTCGGATGTGTAGTTTCCGCTTGTCCTAGTCTTTGGGGGCCAGTATATAGACAAGCCATGACCATGGAACTCTTGGTAGGAATTAACTGATTCCGAATGTTGGAAGACTTGCCTAGCCTGGCATCGATCTCACGGTTACAACCCCAAACGATGCTCTCGATCTGCTGGCCACTATCGATCGATTTTATCGACTTTCGCTTAGAGCTGTCCGGTTGAGAAGAGAATCACGTGGTGCCTATGAGTAGGCTTCACAGCAAATAGACAATACGAATCAGAGCCATTATTGACCGATTTTATTGATTTTTGTACAATGTTGACCGCTCGAGGCGGTCACTATGATGGTCTATACAACGAGTAATGCTTCACAGCAAGTAAACGATGTGGTTCCTACAGCCGTTATCGATCGAATTTATCGATTTTTGCTGGAAATGACGGGAACGAGGGACAGGTTTAACAACAGGAAACCAAACCAATCAGACAGCCATGGTCGATTATTCACCAGAGGCGGCAGTTTGAGGTGAGCAGCAACCCATGCATTGACCGTGGAGCACGAAATCGTACTTGATGGTCCAGGCAAGGTAGTCAGTCGGTGAAGTTGGGGATAGGACGGTAGAATGGGTAGACTTTCACCATCTGAGACGTTGACCTGACCGCCATGGTCTATTTGTCTTGGATGTAGGAAAAAGCCCACTTATATGGAGAAAAATTGAAAAAATTGCTCGAAAATTTGCTGCATGAACAGCTAAGACCTCATATTATTGCCGTACGGAAAAATTGCATAAATTAAGGCCTAAAAATTCACAGAAAGAACTTGAGTCTTCTACTGCATCTGGAATTTTTGCACACTTTTGTAGCGTTGGAGTGCTCTTTTAGTAAGGTGGAACTGCATCGAATGTGTGCAGAATCGCGTAAAATTGCGTTACCTTCCTAATTAGTGGATGAAGCGCTGTCTATAAACGAAGAAATATCAAGATGCAGCCAGGCGTCTTTTAGCCAAGCTCAGGGAACGCTTTGCTATCTTGAACCGGTCGAAATTTTGTGTGAAGGAAAGTGGGACGCGAAATTGCACACATCTAGGCTGGCCCCAACCAACTGGGAAAGCGCGCGTTTTCGTGTAGTTGTCGTGTCGGCGTCAAAGAAAATAGCTAAAGGGTCATACTATTCCTCTAATTTGCTCCAGAATGGTTTTCGGTTTCTAAGGATTTTCCCCGAGGGTTTATCTCCATGGATACTGAAAAAAGCATATGTATGCACTTGACTGTATTGAAGCGATACCCCACACATGTCAGATTTTTGGATAAAAACTGCCTCTAAAGCAACAGCGCCTCGGATTATCCGCTGTGAGAATTTCTAAGCGGATAACAGCCTACTCCTGAATAGGCGACGTAGAACGCCAAGGGCAAAGTGCACTTGAAGGGCCGGCTATTCCCCAGACCAAGGGAACAAATGGTGGATTCCCCTTTACCCCTTCTATAGCCTTGTTTTAGGCCTAAAATAAAGACGATCGATAATGACCAACCGATAAAGGTCATCTATTTTTGGTGAGGCTTACCCGTAGACCTGTGATCCCTGCAAAAATCGATAGAACCAGTCGAGAACGGTCATTTGATCGATGCTGTTTACATGTCGTGAACCCTAGTAGCCGGCCAACATATTCAAGTTTTCTCTCTAGCGGTCGGCTCTGCACAAAAATCAATAAAATCGATCAACAATAATCAGCTGATCGATATCATTTATATCTTGTGAAATGTACCGGTCCGGGTCGAAAAACTCGATAAAATCAAACAACCATTGCCAACAGAAACAGGCACTGTTTACTTGTTATGAACCCTATTCGTTGGGAAACATATTCACCTTCTTTCCACCTTTAACGGCCGACTCCGAGTAAAAATCGATACAACCGATCAATAATAGTTGCTTGATCGTTACTGTTCACTTGTTGTGAGCCGCATAATCACCTTTTCCCTGGCTCCAACTCTCAGCTCTGTACAGAAATCGATAAAATCGATCGACAGTGGTCAACCGGTCGAGATCATTTGTCCTTTGTGAAATGTGCCCGTAATGGTCGACTCCATGCAAAAATCGATAAAATCGGTCGATAACCGCCATTCGATCGATGCTATTTACATGTCGTGAACCCCATTAGCCAGCCAGGATATCCAAGTTTTCCTCTCTAGCGGTCGGCTTCGCACAAAAATCAATAAAATCGATCAACATCGATCAGCTGATCGATGTCATTTATATTTTGTAAATGTACCCGTCGAGGTCGAAAAACTCGATGAAATCAAACAACAATGGCCAACAGAAACAGGCACTGTTTACTTGTTATGAACCCTATTCGTTGGGAAACATATTCACCTTCTTCGCACCTCGAACGGTCGATTCCGAGTAAAAATCGATACAACCGATCGATAATAGTTGCTCGATCGATACTGTTCACTTGTTGTGAGCCGCATAATCACCTTTTCCCGGCTCAAACTCTCGCAGTTTACTTGTTGCAAGCCCTACTTGCCTGCTAACATATGCTCGTTCTTCTAATTTCAAACGGTCGACTATGTACCTGGAAAACCCATATAGACGATCGTTATTGGGCAGTCGATCGATTTTCTTTACTGTTGTGAGTCATATCCGCCAGCTAATAATTCGCGTTGCTTTCATTTGAAACGGTCGAAAAATCGATGAAATCGATCAATAATGGTCAGCCGTAGTATTATTAGGTTGTTCGACCTAATAATACCTACGACTGACCATTATTGATCGATTTCATCGATTTTCTACCGTTCTCAGCGGTTCTCAGCGACTGCGAATTGTTCCATTGCGAAGTTATAATAAAATGTCGTTCATAAATAACATATTTAGTCAGATAGAGCGAAAAATTCTGTACAGAAAGTAGCATCAAAATTCTTACTTAATGATAGACGATCGAAAAATAGGAACACAAAACGCTGAGAACTTGCCGGGCAACCTAATACTTATTTTTGTGAAGTGAACCAATCAGCCACTCCTGTGGTTCCCGCGTCCAACAGAAAAATCAATGAACCAATCGATAGTAGTCGTTTGATCGATACTGTTTATAACTGTTGCAAAGCCTGCTCGTGGGCTAACATATGCACTGACGCTCCCCCTACCTCAAACGATCGGCTCTGGACAAAATCGATAAAGCCGATCGATAATGGTCATTCGGTCAATACTGTTTACTTGCTTTGAACCCTATGCGCCGGGGAACACGCTGACGTTTCTCCCACCTCAATGGAAATCAATAAATTGATCAGCGGTCGTGAACGATCGATTGATAATGGTCACTCGATCGAATTGATGTTTACTTGCTGTGAAATGTATTCGCCGCATAGCACTTTGACGTCGTTTCCACTTTAAATGGCTTACTCCTAGTGAAGATCGATAAAACCAATCGATATAATTAGCGTTTTGTGAGCTCTACCCACCAGTCAATACATATAATGGGGTGCTTTCCACCCCAAACGGTTAACATTGAAAGCAGCGGCCGATCGAGGTGTGAAGTTCGCTCAAAGGCCTTGGTCGGACAGACGAAAGACAGACGCACGGACATATTCTTGTTCCTCGGTACATTGTAAGACAATAACTGGTTAAAGCTCTATATTGATGCTCCTACAAAAATCGGTAGAACACACGTAGGGTTATGTTGTCCGTTTCAGCTGTCTCAGCAATGAATTAACGTGGTTATGTGTGGCGTAGTGGGTTGGAGGCGCCGGTTCTCGCGTGCACTCCGCGGCTCGATTCGCCGTCCTGGAGACGGTCCGACCGCAAGGGGAGCCGAGAGCGGGTCTTCGCGGGTCGGATCGCTCCCGGGAGTGTCTGCGAGTCGGATCGCCCGGCTGTCCGGGGGACGGACGGCCGGCGGACGGACGGGCTGCTGGCTGTCGGGATCGGGCGCCGGCGGCGGCGGCGGCCGGCGGCAGCCGCGAGTCTGTGTCAAGCTCCGGGCGGAGCTAGTCGCCGACTGGTACCGCCTCGTCGTCGTCGCCGCCGCCGCCGCCGCGATAAAACGGCGCCAAAAAAGCGGCCGGCGATTCGCGAATTCGAATTCCGACGGAGGCCGCAGACACGCAAAGCCGGGGGTTTCGCGGACGCGGTCTGGAGGAGGATCTGCTTCCGGATCCATTCCTAGCAGAACACTTAACAGGGGCAACGTTCCCGTTCGAGTAATTCGAAGGCCTCAGGTTGGGTTCTGTGCTCGAGTGAGCAAGATATGGAGCTCCAGGATTTATTTATGGATACCATTTTCACATCAAATTGAGCATTTTTCCAATCAAAATGGGAATCTTTTCAAAAGAAATGGACATAGAAGGAATAGAATAGCGGAAAAAGGTGAAAACTGAAAAAACACTTGTACAAACTGCACTTTCTCCTTTAAAAGTTGTCCAATAATGTGAGCCAACAAAAGCTCGAACCAGGCGTAATGATTCTATTATGAGGATTGCGGTTGAATTTTTGCTACTATCTACCGTTTTCACGTCAATCTGGAACCTCTTCTAGGCAAGTCAAACGCGTTTAAAATTTTACGGAAAAAGGATAAGGATAAAGGAGGCTTTTGGGATGCGCCACGCATTCTACTTCTAAGGGATGTCGTGGAGGCGACATGAATGCGTATTTGGCCATACAATGACTTGCGGTGGCCAGCCGATGAACAAGTCAGCGCCTTGTCCTTCCCAGACAAGTCTGGTACCAATTCATAGACCCCGGAGGGATGGAAGGCTTGGTTGGCCTGGGCAGGAAATCCGAACCAGGAATCGGTATCGGCGGCACGCGACAGCCGGCGCCTCCTCCGACTGCACTACACGCGCCCATGATCGAACGGAACATCTTGCAATTCAAGAGGAGCTCCTTCCACGTTAAACTGGAAGGATTAGAATTTTTTGTTTTGAGGAGAATTTTAGCGTGACTTTCTTTGAAGTTGTTGAAGTATTCTTTTTTCGAGAAAAAATCGTTTAAAGCTTGTTTTGAAACGCTCGAAGGCGGCCATTTTTTTAGCGCCGAAAGGAGGGATTGTGCTATGCCTTCTACCAAGACGTTGCAATTTTTATTCGATTGATAGCGAAATTTTTGATTACGAGTAGTTTCATACCCGAAAACTATGCACCAAAAACAGTTGTGAAGCACATACATATCCACATATTCATGTTTCATGCAAGCAGCATTTGCACTATCAATCAAATGGGAACTGCCTCTAGCAGCAGAAAAATCTAAATGCTTTGTCGTTGGAACCAATCGCACTGCCGAAACCCCATCTTACAAGAGCGATCTCAGTTTTCTAATATCTAAGGACCTAAGTTCTGATTTGCATTATAAAGCATTGGTCAAGAAAGCTAACTACCGCATCTACAACCTTTTTGAAGCACTGAAGAGCAGAGATGGCTCGGGCCGTAATCTGGAATGCCCTTCGAGGGAGGGGTGTCCCGGAACGTCTGATCACGGTCATAAGGGACACGCACGAGGGCTCGAAAGCGGCGATACGAACTCCACACGGGTGACAAGGAAAGTGGACATCACAGTGGGGGCACACCAAGGGTCGGCTCTGAGCCCGTTCCTCTTCCTGCTGACACTTGACTCTATAGTGAACCACCTTGACGAAGGCCCTCTTAGAACGATCCTCTACGCGGACGACATCGCCCTAGTAGCCGACAACCAGGAGGAGCTGGAGAAGAAGGTGCAGCTGTGGCAGAGAGCCCTCGCAGACAACGGCCTACGGCTGAACGTGAAGAAGACGAAGTTCATCAGCTCTAAGCAGTGCGCTGGATCGATCCAGACTGCCAAGGGGAAACGATCGAGAAGGTGGAAGAATTCCGCTACCTCGCAAGTGAACTATCCGAGGAAGGAAGTGTGGACCAGGCGGTCAGGGACGGATAAACGCAGCCTGGCTCAAGTGGAGGGAGTCCACAGGGATCCTCTGCAACCGTAGATGTTCCAGGACGCTCAACGGCAAGCTCTGTAAAGCAGTTGTGAGACCTGCCCTCCTCTACGGCAGTGAGTGCTGGGCCCTAGGTAAGGCGCAGGAGCGGCAACTGCACGCGGCGGAGATGAGGATGCTGAGGTGGGCATGTGGATGGACCCGTCGGGACAGGGTGCGAAACGAGGATGTTAGGGCAGTGATGAAGACAGCCCCTATCCAGCTGAAGATGAGAGAGCAGCGCCTGAGGTGGAATGGACACGTCCTCAGAAGACCAGAGGATCACCCCACAAGGTTGGCCCTCGATTTCGAGGCACCCAGAAAGCGTCCGAGAGGAGCCCCTAGGAAAAGATGGAAGGACGTCATCAAGAGAGATCTCGCCGAAGTCGGCGCCACGGCAGATGACGCCCTTGATGGGATGAGGTGGCGACAGATCACAAGAACAGCGGACCCTGCGACTGCGCGGGACGAAACGCTCAGGAGAATAAGAAGAAGAAGAAGAAGAAGAGCAGAGATCCTCAGATTCTTCTGCGGGCGTAAAAGACATATGTGAGACCCATAGTAGAGTGTGGAACAACAGTTTTCAATCCTTCGAAGAGAAAAGACATTCTTCTTCTAGAAAATGTTCAGAATAGTTTCACTCGTAAGCTGATGATGAGGTGCTACGGGAATAGCTATTATCAGATGCCAAATGGTGCTGAGAGAGCTGAGATATTAGGTTTACCAAGCCTTTTCATTAGAAGGAAAAGAGCTGACCTCCTCATGATGTTTAAAACACTCACTGGTAGGGTTTCTATAAACCCACTCAACTTTTTTGGCACTAGGCTGACAAGAAATACAGAAGAGGGAAGCTCAGACTTTATTTTTCGGTGGCAAAATCGCGAGCCCGAGCAAACTTTTTCGCCTACAGAAATTTAAGGGAGTTCAGTCACATTTTGTGCACAACTGAGGAAGTCTTAGGTCTATCCTTGCATGATTTCAAGAAACTGCTTTTACGTGTACAATGAGTGCCTTCAATGGTATTTACTTGTTTTTGATCGAGTTTGTGTTTTTTTTTTATTCTAACATTGTATTTTTACGTGTGGTCTTAGTCCACGTCATGAATAAATAAATAAAACGGAAATTTTTAGGGCATGATGCGATCTCGTCTTTTAGTGCACTAAATAATTTCTGCAACTTTGTTGCGCTTTACAGCAAAATTTAGCTGTTTATATTTCCCGGAATTTAAATTTTAAAAATTATCACACTCGATCGGGCAGCTGAACTAAAAAAGATCCAAAGAAAGCTATTCCAAATTTTTCTCCAACGAAAAATTATTCTAACCATCTTCGAGAGTCTGTAGTATGGTAGTAGTTCAACCTGGCTCATTTTGAAGATGGAATATGTTCACTTTGATTTGAAAGCCATCAAATTTATTTAAAAGAATGTCTAATTAGACAGCGAAAAGTGTATTTTTATTTCATTAATTATTCATTCATTCATTGTTCGCTCTGAGGCGCGCTAAAGAAATCCTTTAAAAATGTGCCCAATTTTGACACAGGTGTAGCTGATTTTCCTATAAAAACCGATATATACCATTTTCACGTCAAATCGGCCACTCTTCTAAGCTGGACCATAAACTTTGAAATCAAACTGAACGTCTTCCACATCAAAACGAGCTTCTTACAGGTTGAATTACAGATTCTACAAGATGGTAGGAATAATTTTTTATTCGAGGAAAATTTAGAATAACTTCTTTGAATTTTTTTTTACTTCAACTGCCCGAATGAGTGTTTTAATTTTATATTTTTTTTGGAAAAAATAACAAATAAACTTTGTTTCAAAGCGCAGCAAGACTGCAATTATGGTGTGTATTGAAATACTGGATTGCGCCATGCACTCGGAATGCAAATCGCAATGGCTATCTGATTCATTGTCTAACTATTGCTTATATGCAGCAGGAAACTCTGGATATCTCAAACTATGTGTTCTCTTATTGGGAGGTAAATTAAAATTTTAAAGAAGGTTATACAAAAAAATTGTGAACAAAAAATTATTCGAACATTTTTGGAGAGTCTCTAGTTTAATGTAGAAGAAGCTGATTTTGATTTGGAAGAGATCGCTTTGATTAGAAAAGTCTTAGGGTTAGGCTTAGAAGGGTGTTCAATTTGGTTTGAAAAGTGTACAGTTCGAGGTGAAAATGGTATCTACAGCGCTTCAGCGGCTCGAACGGCGATGAGTGCCACTGAGAGCTCATCTCGCTAACAGTGAATCAACCAAATGTCATGAGGTGCGCACGTAGCTCTTCCAGAGGAAGGCAGACTCTGCAAGAGGCCTCGAGGGTAGGGGACAAATGATCGGCGCCAGTCGGTCCCTGTTCGAGATGCGCCACGCATTCCAGTTCGGCGACATATCGTGGAGTCCAATTGGATGGCTTGCACGATTACTTGTACGTGATCAGCCAATGAACAAGGCAAAGGACTTCCAACTCCTCCTGTATGTGAAATACGTGTTTACTGGCTGTCCGCATGCTTCTCTTGGCCAGTTAATACCAGTAAACAAGGGAAGTAACCACTTGCGAAAAAAGCCCATGGAATGTGACGTCGACTATTCGCAATGGCTCGAAGAGGCTGATTCTTTTCCAGGTTTTTTTTTTCGCAAACCACTTTATTCTGTTCACCATAATCCACTGTTCGTAATGTTTTTACATCAAATTGGACACCTTTCACGTCAAATTGGTCACTCTTTTAAAACTTGACTCTTCTGAAATCAAGCTCATCTTTCAAATTGAAGCGAGCCTCCACGTGAAGCTAGAGACTCCTCGGAGTGGGTAGAATAGTTTTTTTTTTTGTTCAACGAAAATTCACTGTGATTTGTCTTGGAATTGTTAAATTTACCTGCACCATCAAGTGAACACACTGCTTGAAATTTTGCAAAATTTTTTTAGAAAAATAATGAATTAAGTGCTGGGGGATCTCGTAAAGCTATTGAGCCAAGATTAGTATATTTCTAATATAAGTGAACTGAGGGTTGTTACGGATGCAAGAAGCTATTTTACTAGAAGATAGCAGTTATATCCCGTTTAAAAAATTTACATATATATTTTATTTTATGTGTCGCTCCGTCGAGTTCTCGAAGGAGTAGCTAATCGTCTAGTGATGTAGTTTCGAGTCCGAAACCGAAACTCAACTATACGTATAATCCCAGACTAGACAGAAGAGAGAGAGATTCAAATAAGTGTTTATTAACAGAGCAAGAAAATATGAACAGAGATGATGAACGTCGAACAATACGATCAGGCCCTATTTATGCCAATCACAGGGGGAGGAACCTAGCTCATTGTGACCGGCGGATATCATGGCTGCCATGATATCTTGCGGCGACGCCTAATTACGCTATACAGTCTGAGCGTAGCCATGAGGTCAAGGGCCTATCCTGAGGTGAGGCACGCTAGGCCTGTTACTACAATTGCCCTACTACAACATGGGGGCCCTAAAAAATATTGGCGTTTCCACTACGCCATCTTCAGAACTGCCTTTGGTATTTCTGCCCACGTCCTCTGTAGTTGCTATTGCGGACGTTGAGCCGTTTATTAATGACTGGGACCAGTCTGAACATGCGATTGCCTATCATTTGCAGTGGTGTATCGACACGTGTTCCTGGCGCTCGTTCGGTTGTGAACTGGTGGGCCCGCCGATGCTGAGGTGCTGTCCACACGTGATGGCGTCCTCGCTGCACTTGATGATCTCGCTGATAGCTTTCCGCTATTGAGTGTTCGGGGGTCCTTTTGAAAGGTGCCAACTTCAGCAGAGCCGCGTGCTGCGTCATTGTGGTGGTCCAGAAGCGCTTTGCCGCGCTTTGCGTGAACAACTTTCCGTGTTCGGTTTTGGCAGCGCGGAATCCCGCGCCAATCATTTCGTACTGCGATTTTAGAGGAAGCAGGCATTTAATGCTGTTCCTCAAAACGGGTCGCTGAGCAATCGTTTCTTCGCACAGGTCGCGGAGCATATCTACAGATTTCCTCCAGTCGCCGTCGTTTTCCGGGCCAGGGAGTGCGATCAGCTCTGCACCTTTAGCAACCTGTTGGAGAAGAAGAGTCCAAGTTCCAGCCCAACGCTTCGTACCAGCAAATTCCGCCGTACTGAATAGAATGATGGATGAGTAGTTTTCTGCGAACCATTCCGGTTGTACGTCCTCTGGTTTTTGCATCACTACAGCAACCTGTTCCTTCGTTTTGAAGCCATCGAGAACCTTCTCAAAACCGGCAGGTAGGACGATCAAGTTTTTTCTAGGCTTGAGGTCTTTCCATGAGTTGCTGGTCCATGCGTGCACTTCCGCATATCGTCTCGCCTGATCCGCGATCACAGCCGTGTTGTACGGGTCGCACGTTCCGCGTGGTGGGTGTTCTGGCTGAACTACTCCAGCCTCTGCTACTGACGCCATTACTATGTGAATGCAGTGCTGGCGATAGAAAGAAAAAGCCATGCCAAGTCCCCCTGGAGTCAAAACGTCGTAGTTTCGGTCGAGGAGCCTTGCAATTCGAAACGACTCGGGAATATGGGACTGCGATAGAACTGATAGCAAACGAGCAAGATCGTAGGGCGACGAAAATTTCAAGGAGCCAAATGGTGCATTCGGCATCACTTCTTGCAGCGAGACGTTCACGGCGCATTCCACTTCAGTTCCTTGACACATCAGCTTCTTTGGGCAGTGCCAGTCGATGTGATGAACATCACATGACGAGGAGAACGCGGTGCTGAAAACAAAAGTTTGAGTATTTCGACCAATATCTTGTGCGACACTAATCCTACTACAGTTTTGATCATTCTTTTTTGGTCTTCCGCGTATTCCGCGAGTGGTTTTACCTTTAATCGGTACGTCATTAATTTGAGGTGGAATTTTGACTAACTGGTCAAATGGTAATTGTTTTGGAGGTTTATTTTCACCTATCAGCGTTACTACGGCAGAGTTTTCTGACGCACTTATCACGCGAAATGGTCCTTCCCATGGAATAACCAGTTTGGGGTGTCGCGACTTCCCTTTCTCTGCTGGAATTTTTCCATAAACGCGATCTCCAACGCATATTTTCTGCGATTTATGTGTTTTCCGCTCTTTGTCGTAGGTGCGCTTCATCCTATCGCGATACGCGTTTGCGTGTTCCGCAATGAATTTGCGAGCTAATTCTAGTCCGCATAAAAAGTCTGTTTTATAAGTGCCGTAATCCATAGAGTAAGGTGACAGATCCGTCGATGGTATCACTGCCGAAGGGTATTTTGGGTCATGGCCGTAAAGCAGGAAGTGTGGGCTTTCCCCAGTTGCTTCATGAGGAGCCGTATTGTATGCGTAAACTGCTGAGGGAAGGACTCTATCCCACTCGGCGGGCACTACTGTTTTTTTCTTAAGTAGTTGAACTATTGTTCCGTTCGCCCTTTCCGTTACGCCATTTTCTCTCGGGCAGTAACCCTTTGTGAAATGTTGTTCTATTCCCATGATTGCACATAGTGCTTTCATTATCGAGTTCTCAAATTCGCTACCGCGATCCGAAAGAAAAGCTGACGGCCACCTGCCACAACCGCAGATCCAATTACTGAATAGAACCTCCGCCACTGTTTCGGCTCTCTTATCTGGAATAGGGTAAGCGCCCAGATATTTGGTGAAATGGTCTACTATTGTGACTATGTACTTGTTTCCTCTACTGCTCATACCCATTTCTAGTAAGTCGATGCCGACAATTTCAAATGGCTGAGTAGTTTTTATCGGTCGTAAGGGCGGTACATTTTTCCCCTTGTTGTTTGCTAAAAAACATATTTGACATTCCTTACACCACTTTGCCAGATCTTGCTGCATGCCTGGCCAAAACACTACTTTTCCGAGCTGGCTGTGCATCTTGCGAGCGTGGAAGTGCCCTCCAAGGGTGCCGGAATGAGCTTCATCAAATAAGCCTTTCCTGTGATCTCGTGGTACTACTGGGACAAATGATCCGTCCTCAGTGATAAGTTTCAGCCTACCGGCTTCGATAATAAAGTCCATTGAACTTAGCCTTTTATCAGACCGAGGTAGTCGAACTTCCTCGTCCACTCCGTTTTCTACAGCTGAAATAATGGGAACAAAATCCGGGTCTTCACGCAACTCCTTCAGCCATTCGTGTTCTTGAATTGAGCAGACTATGTTCTCATATGGCAGCAGGATCGGTGTTTCGTTTCCTAGATCTACTGGGCCTCGAGAAAGTGCGTCCGCCACGCAATTTGCACTACCTTTCACATGCTCAATGCGGAGATCATATCGCTGTAGTTCTAAAGCCCACCGTAGAACCCGTGGTGAAACGTTCGTCCGTTTAAACAAGGAGGTTAACGCAGCGTGATCCGTGCGCACAACAGTACAGATACCAAAAATGCAGTAGTGAAACTTCTTAAGGCTGAACACTAATGCCAAAGCCTCCTGGTCTGTTACATGATAGTTGCGTTCTGCCGATGAAAACGGCTTGGAAACAAAAAATAACGGGTGCAAAAACCCGTCATCACCTTCCTGAGCTAGTACCGCTCCTACACCTATTCTGCTTGCATCGGTATAGATGATAAATGGGCGTCTACCATCTCGTGCTTTCTCTACATCAGGTTGTCCCAGTACTGGGGCAGTTACCAGCGCTTCCTTTAGTTGTCTGAAAGCCGCCTCTTGTTCCTCCTGCCAGATGAACTTTTGTTTGGGGCTGGTCAACTCGTAGAGTGGTTGAGCGGTCTGCGCATATCTCAAGACGAACTTGCGATAATACCCCGCCATTCCGAGGAATGTCCGCAACTGCGAAATGTTTTGAGGTCTAGGGTAATTTTCGATGGTGGAAACCTTGTCGGGGCTTGTTTTAATCCCATCTCTGTCTACCACATGGCCTAGAAACTCGAGACATGACTCCATGAAACGACATTTTTGAGGTTTAACCTTTAAATTGGCTCTACGGAAAGCCTTTAAAGTCTCTTCCAAAACCTCCAGGTGTCTTTCTTCAGTTTCTGTGGCGATAAGGATATCGTCCAAGTAAACCGAAACCTCGGGTCCTTTAAGCTCTCCCAGAACTCTATCCATCAAACGTTGGAATTCCGATGGAGCATTGGTAAGCCCAAATGGTAACACCTTGAATTGAAACTGGCCTGCTGTTGATGTAAATGCGCTAATTTCCTTAGCGCTAGCTGTGAGCGGTACTTGCCAGTAGCCGCTAGCCAAATCGAGAGATGAAAACCATCTCTTGTTTCGCAGATTTTGCAGCGTAATATCTATTGGGGGCAGAGGATAACCATCCTTCTTCGTCACTTTATTGACCTCCCGGTAGTCTATGCATAGGCGCGTAGTTCCGTCCTTTTTCGCTACCAGGACTATTGGAGACGCCCAAGGTGACTGGCTTTCTTCGATTACGTCGCGATTTTTCAAATCACGAAGCATCGTATCTACCTGTTCGCGGACCCCATATGGTACCGGCCTCGTTTTCTGACGAATTGGTTGGTGTCCCTGCACGTTGATGTCGTGCTCTACTAGATCTGTTCTTCCCAGCTCAGTATCAGAAACAGCAAAAGTGTCGCTGAATCTTCTGACCACATTTGCGAGCATTTCTGGAATGGGACCCTTGCGATTGCTCTGTATGATGTCCAGCAGCAATTCTACTCGCTTCGGTTCGGGAGATGAGGTAAGTTTTTCCATGTCGAGCATGCCGCTGGTTACATCTGATGGAAAATCAACGACCGGGTCATCCGCCCACTCCCCAAGTGGTTGGTTTTTATTGATTACCCAGGTCTGATTTCCGCGGTTTGCGACTGAAATTTCCGTGCTGCTGCCGTCTACCGAGCAAACACCAGAGACTATGCGAGAATCATTCGACCAGAAAATGTTTCCTCTAGGATGCCTAGAACTAGAAATCTCAACTACTGCCCTTGCTCCGGGCGGTATTACTATTCTTTTCCTTGATCTTGCATATTCCTTAGTAGGCGTCAGGTCCTCCTTCACTTCTGGGATAGGCTGGAGCTTTAACTGGACTCCCAAGGCACCCAGAACATTTGTTCTGTAAGAGTATGCTATTCTTAGCATTTTGGACATGCATGGTTACACGAGCAGCTCCTGCTCCACGAACTTCTACTTTCGCACTAACCGTGGCTAAAAATTTCATTTCGTTTCCCGATGCATCAAAAACTGTCTGTTTAGGAGCAATTCCGAGCAATTTGACTTCACCGTCAATGTCAAACCCGTTATTTTTGGCTTGCTTTAGAAGTTCGGCTGGTAAGATGGAGATGACTGAGCCAGTATCCAGTAAAGCGTCGACCTCGTTCCCGAAAATCACTGCTCTGCATAGAGTAGGCTTCCCTACAGCAGGATTTCCTTCCTTTACTGTAGCGCTTTGATTACGAATCATCCCGCACCAGTCATCTACGAATGTAGACAAAGCCCTATTAGTAGACATCCCATTATTGCGCGGCGTATTCGATGTCTGCCTTCTTTCGGTTGGTAGTTGTTTTGGTGCCATGCGACAATCCGCAGCATAATGACCCCTTTTTCCACAGTTGTAACACTGTATAGATTTTCCAGAGCTACCGGGCCTATTAATAGGCTTCCTTTCCATTGTTTCTTTTCCGTGATTCTTCACGTTTTCCGTGAAGTCACGTTTCCCGTTGCTTACCGTGCGAGTCTTTTCGAGTCGCAGGGCAACCTTTTTAACCGCCTCGTAGGCTTTGCCATTTTGTACGTCCAACGCTGCTAGCATGTGGTATGAATCCCTCCAATGTTGCAGGGAGGAGTACAATTTAGAAGCGAGATGGAAATCCCAATCATCGCTAGGGTGTATCTGCCTGGAGACGTCCTCCAACCGGCAGCAAAAATCGCTCACCGATTCTTCCCTATTCATCGCGAAATTATCCCAATCTCGCATCAACTTAAGTTTTTCGCAGGGGTTTCTACGCGCCTCTTTAAGAGCCCGAACAACTCCCTCAAAACTGCCTTGCTTGGTTTCACGGGGCAACCCTTTATACATGGATTTTGCCGTTCCTGCCAAATGATTAACTAGAATGTCGCGTCTATCCTGGTCCGACCAAACTGTAGGGGAATATTTCACCTCTAGTGCACGTAAGAAATCACTCAGCGAGCTTTTTCCGTCATACTTGCCTACCTGGGCTACACTTTGCGACTTAAAAGCCTCTTTAAAAACGCTGAACATCCCGTTCATTACGCCCGAAACAGCACCCACTTCCGAGGTGTTCCCACTTTTACAAGAGCTCTGCAGAATTGATGCAGACTCACCGATTGTCGATGCGTTGGAAGACTGCATTGAGGATCGACTCGATCGTCCGCTGGAGATTGACCTCCGGTGTTGACGTTGCCCATCTTTCATGCATCGGTATGCGGTCTGACTTCTCTGAATGTTTCCATCCTTGAGTGTTGAAAGTTGTTTGCCAACAGCTTCCCAATCAACTGTGCTGATTTGCTCACCTTGACCATTTGTTAGGTTCCGCTCGAGCTTTTCCGTTTCGTGAAGTCTTCCGCTCCTCTCTATTCTGGCCGCCAGACTTTCCACTTGCCTCTGCAATTCGCTGTTTAAATTCCTTAAGCGTTCGCAGTTTTTCTTCTGTTCCAACAGTTGTGAATTTAGTTCATCCACTGTTACTTTCTTAGCCTCCACTACAGCAGCAACCTCTGCTACTTCGCATCCTAACTCCAGTGCTAAACTCTGGATTAAACTACTGTTGTAGCTGGCTATGGGAAGAACTGTACGAAGCATCTCTGGAGTCATATTAATCTCCTCGAAAAACTGATGATCAGTTCTGCCAGAAGCTGTTATGGCTAGTTCCTTTGCAATTTTCACAGTCCCCCGAACGGCATCCAAAATCGCCTCCTTTTTCTGGGCGGAAATGTGGCGGATCTGATCATCAATGATGTTATCTAGTCCCGCTATAATATTGCAAAAAGCGGTCTCTAATCGGTTGTCTGTCCGACTTACCTCTACTCCACATCGTTCTGCTGCGTTGTCGTCCACAACGATCTCATTCGATGTTTCTGCTACTCTCGCAGAAATAGTAGGTGTACCGCTTCTGACCGAAGCCATTTCTAATCTGGAATCAACGACGTTAGTCGGTCCGACTTCGTTGTGCTTGGCCCCCATGTCGCTCCGTCGAGTTCTCGAAGGAGTAGCTAATCGTCTAGTGATGTAGTTTCGAGTCCGAAACCGAAACTCAACTATACGTATAATCCCAGACTAGACAGAAGAGAGAGAGATTCAAATAAGTGTTTATTAACAGAGCAAGAAAATATGAACAGAGATGATGAACGTCGAACAATACGATCAGGCCCTATTTATGCCAATCACAGGGGGAGGAACCTAGCTCATTGTGACCGGCGGATATCATGGCTGCCATGATATCTTGCGGCGACGCCTAATTACGCTATACAGTCTGAGCGTAGCCATGAGGTCAAGGGCCTATCCTGAGGTGAGGCACGCTAGGCCTGTTACTACAATTGCCCTACTACAACATATGATATATTATAATCATTAAGTGTGCATATCGAACATGGAACATTCTAAGCGGCGTACTAGCAAAATGAATTAAGTTTGGTTTTAAAGCGAAAAAAGGCGACAGGTTGAAGCGAAAAATTTTCGAAAAATTTTCTCACGTGTGTACTCAAATGGTGCAATAAATGAAGAATTCACTAAATAAAATCGGTAAAAGGACGGTCTGAATGCGTATGTTCGTATGTGTGATGAAGAAGAATAAAATCGTAATCGTTTCCTGCGGTTGAATTTAACATCGAGTTATTTAGTGTTGCCACTCGGATGAGTAGTAGCATTTATTTTCTACAGCAGAGCAAATTTGCAAAATTGATTTTGCAACTCAGAAGCTGACGAGTATATTTGGATCTAACCTAGTAGGGGGTATTGCACTTTTACTCTTTGACAACGGCTACAGAACTGAAATAAAACACAAAGACAAAGATAATACCATGAAGTGGCCTACGTGGGAACATTTCTTTGCAATTTCCTTGCTGGGAGATGCCACACTCTATGCATTCATTTCTAACGATGCCCCATTTAACAAGGTTAGGTCCGGAGGATCTGTTCCAACTCTCTGGCTTGTTTTCGGGATTCTTTTTGAATTACACCATTGACATTACCATTATCTTCGCCCCAAATCCTATCTGAGCCGTCTCCTTTTCTTCTTTAGGGCTTCTTACTTTCAATAAAGAGCTGGTTTTTATATATAGAAGCGAGATATGGTAGGGCGGAGTCCTCGCCACAGTTCCTATGATGCCGGTCCACCCTCTTTCGCAGATACACAGTTTGTACTCCGAAATAGCTGTTCTCTAAATGACGAGTAACAGATTGTGGGAGCATAATTTATCAGATTTTCAATAAAATGTAATTTTTTAAGCTCCTTTTTGTTCGCTTTCGAAGAAGCGGCTTTCTAAACCGAATTCAAAACCAAAACGAGCGTTCTAGTCGGTTCTTAACCAAATTCTTATTCTTTGCCTAAATAACATTTTTAGAGCTTGTGCCAACTGTTTTCTTATTAGGTTGTAACGAATTAAATGGCACTGGCTCGCTCCATTTTTTGGCGCGTCTTTACTCGTTTGATCAAGCACAAACCGTAACATGTGGCATATCATTTAGAAGCGCAAACTTTGCTCTACCGGCGAGTACCGAATCTTCTATGTAAAAGTGGGAAAACTTTAGAGTTTTATTGACTTTTTTGCAGGTGGACAAAAGGGTAATCGGAGGCATTTACTTGTATGAATTCAAGCTGGGCACTACAGCTAAGGAGGCGGACGAGAAGATCAACGCCGCATTCGGTCAAGGATGTTCCACAATTCGGACGGCGTACCGTTTGTATCAGAAGTTCCGGAATGGAGATGAGAGCTTGGAAGACATGAAGGTCGTGGGAGGCATAGTGATGTTGATGAGGACAAGCTGAGAGATGTGGTAGAGGAGGATCCACACAAAGGTACCAGGGAGATAGCGAAGGTTCTTGGCGTCAGCCACAACACAGCTGCCCGGCATCTGAAGGAAATCGGAAAGACCAAAAAGCTGGAAAGATGGGTGCCTCACGAGCTGTCTGAGGAGCAAAGAAACCGACGGTATGAGATCTCGTCCGCACTGCTTCTACGGAACGAAACGGACCCATTCCTTGATCGCATCGTAACCTGTGACGAGAAGTGTACGACAACAGGCGACGATCGGCACAGTGGGTGGACAGCGACGAGAGCCTCAAGGTTTTTGCGAAGCCGGAATTGTACCAAAAGAAAGTAGTGGTGACAGTATGGTGGTGTTCGCTGGGAATTATTCACCACAGCTTCCTCCCTCCCGGTGAATCCATCACGGCAGAGAAGTACTGCATCGGAATTGAAGAAATGATGAAAAAGTTGAAGGATATCCGGCCGGCCTTGGTAAACCGAAGGCGAGTTCTCCTTCTGCACGACAATGCTCGCCCCCATGTAGCACGAATGACGTTGCAGAAATCGAATGAGCTGAGCATTGACACTCTACCACCTCCTCCGTTTTCTCCCGACCTCTCCCCAACAGACTACCATTTCTTCAAGCATCTTGGCGACTTCTTGGTAGGGAAAATATTCAAATACCAACAAGATGCCGAAAGTGCCTTCGAAGATTTCGTCAATTCCAGAACTTCCGATTTTTAGGCTACTGGGATAAAAAAGCTTGCGTCACGTTGGCAAAGATGTGTAGAATCAGAAGGTTTTTATTTCGATTAATAAACTTGCCTACAAGCCGAGATATTAACTGTTTAAATTTACAGTGGTTCAGTGCCATTTATTTCGTTACAACCTAATAATATAAGTCTCGAAAACAGACAGAGCTTTACTTGCAACTTTTTAGTACAAAGTTTGCAGCCAGTTTTAATATGATGTTATTTAGCTGACTGCATTACGAGCATTTTCCTGCAGAATTGCGGCATTTGGCTTGTACTGTGGCGAGGCTAAAATTTGAACCTTTGCGCAAATGCATGGCGCAGGCCCTTCCGACTAGCCAGAGAATACTGGAGTTTGAAATTACAACGAAAACATTAAAAACATTCACCTCGCCCGAGTCCACGGATCCATCATTCGTTTCGGAGAGGACTCGCACAAAAAATCCCAGAAGGTTTTTCTCTGATAACATGATGCAGTCGTTGTTTGTGAGGAAATTGTGTTTATAGCAGGCTTAGGTTTCACTTCAGAACTCAATCGTTATCGATCGATATTGATCGGTTGCAACCACCATTAGTGTTGTTGTGGGACTTGTTGTGTTGTCTGAAAACATCGCAACGCAACGCAGTCAGCAAAAACTGATACGATTTAGCCATGGATTGATAACGCTCACATACTGCACCGCTTTTCGGGCGGACGAACAGACAGACGGATATGCATAGAGGCTAGCCACTTCACGCCTATTTCGCTCTTCCAGAATCCCTATCGCAGTCTTGAGAAAGAAAATAAATGAAAGGGAAAAGAATAAAAAATGAAAATGAAAACAAAAAGAAAAAGAAAGAAAATAAAAAAAGAAACTTGTAAGCCATGGATCGGCAACAATCAATAGGCTATTACATGCAATCGTACCATTCGCTCGACCAATCCTTCATTGATTACAAAAAAGACCAATCAGAGTAGGAAAATTGGCCATCATCACAGAACTTTCAGGCTGGCGATTCATGTGAACGCGAGATCGATGCTTTGGACCCTCTACGACCGTCGACCAATGAACTTTCTGGAGCGAAACTTCTTCTGCGAAGGGCCATCAAGGAGGTAGGCGTCTTTCTCTTCCGCATGGCTCACTTCTGCGAGACATGTCGCTAATGTGGCCTACGTAAAGATGCGGTGACGGACTTGGATGCATCAAAGCGGCGCTATATTCAAAGAAAGCGTGTTGCGCTCGGTGCTCTGATGGTTTCGAATTAACCGGCGTCATCACGCAGCCATATGTAGGCCTCATTAAAGACTAGTACCACTTCGCAACCTTAAACGACTCTTCATCGATAGAGTCACATGGAGTCCACATTCATTTTGAAAGGCCCTTAAGCTCGCTGCTGCCCCTATTTTTCATTTTTTAGAAGAAATCGGAAATAAAAGCAGGGATAGGTAGCCCTTGTAGAGCGCGTTACGTATACGCAGCGCTTTTTGGGTTTTTTAGCCATTTTCTCTTGCTGGTTGTCCAGTTTGGTAATGGTATTCCGTCATACTTTAATATTTGCTATAGTACTTTGAACTGGAACTCCGAATACCTAGGAGAGACAGAGTTCTTACAGTAATTTCTTCATAGTGATGTCCCACGATCTTCTTGGGGCTTTCCTAGTGTTGTTACTAATGCCGCAAAGAATATTTAGCATTTTCACGTCAAATTGAACACTCTTCTGGGCTAGCTTAAGAGTGTTTGACATGAAATCTAACTGTTCCAAATCAAAATGAACTTGCTGACATTAAATCGGAAGAAATTTTGATATGAGCTCTTCGAGTTTAGACAACTTCGAGCAAAGCGTTCACATACCCAATAAGTGAACACTTAGCTTGAAATTTTAGAAAATCCTCATTTTTTTGTGGGAAAATAAAGGTTCATAGCTTGTTTTAAAGAACAGGAAGACGGCAATTTTTTGGTACCAGAAAGGGATTGCGCCATGCCCTCGTCCAAGAGGTCACGATTTTTATTCGATCGATAGCAAAATTTCGATTCTTTTATGGAGTTTCACTCTTACAAACGATGCCGCGTGGACAGTTGTAACAAAAACACATATATCCTCATTTTGATGCATTATGTAAGCAGCATTTACAATATCAAGCAAACAAAAATCGCGACCAGCTTTTCGAGTGCATGATGCGATCTCGTCTTCTAGTGCAGTACATGATGTATATGATTCATGCTTTGTTGCACTTTAAATTGTATTTTATTATTTCTTCCGAAGAAATAAAAATTTTATATAATTATTGCACTCATTCGAGCAGCTGAAGACATAAAGACAGCTTGTGTTATGCTCATCGACTTCAAAAAAGCTTTCGACAGTGTAGAATTCCCGGCAATTTGGTGTGCTCTTCAATCCTTCGGTATTGATAACAATATCATCAAGGTAATTCAACTGCTTTATGCCAATGGAAGTGCGATGATAAAAGTAGGAGATCGTCTGGCGAAAATGGATATACGACGCGGAGTTCGTCAAGATGACACGCTTTCCCCACTCCTATTCGTACTTACTCTCCAATATGCACTGAATAATGTCAACTTTTCTAACAGAGGTATTCAAGTAAATGGCAAGCTTCTATCCTACATGGCTTATGCCGACGATATAGTTCTGCTAGCGCGCTCCAGTGAGGAACTACAAACGACGGGTGCCGACTTGATGATGGAATCACAAAAAGTGGGACTGAGTATAAATTTAAAGAAGCCCAAATGGACGCAAATTTCGAGCTGCAGCCACTCTGCGGTCAACAGTGAAGAACGAGTGAAATTGAATGGCGACACAATACAGCGCGTCAATGAATATGTTTATCTCGGCCAATTGATTACAACACCAAGAAATCAATTGAAAGATGTTCGGTGACACATACAAACTGGCCGTGCAATATTCTGCAAACGTAGAAAGTTCCTATGCTCAAGTACTGTGGCGATTTCTCTTAAAAGAAAGCTCATCAACACTTGCATCCTTCCAGCGGTAATATACGGCTGCGAGTCATGGGCCTGGACGAAAGAAATGGCCATCAGTTTGCAGTCAGCTCAGCGTCGTCTAGAGCGCGCTATATTCGGTATTCGCCTGGCTGACAAAATAAAAGCGAAAGTGATAAGAAGATCTGGCTTGAAGGACTGGATAATATCCGCGATGAGGCGTAAATGGATACACGCCCATAAATTGTCACTGAACACGTGCACCTCCTGGGCTCGAGAAGCGACAAAGTGGCTGCCGTCTGGAAAAAAGTACGGGGAGACCGAGGACACGATGGCTCGACGATATTGCACGATATCGAGGACGAAAGGCAAAAGATATATGATCGACAGGAAATCGATGGTGAATGATGCAACAAAGAAATCTGCTGACATCTTCGCAAGAAAGACTCGCGTATCTTTGTGTCGTTGCGATGTAAGAGTATCACCTGTATCACCTGTCGTCCCGTTGATCATCGAATTGCTCGAGTGGGTGCCAGCAGCGTCTCCATTCGTCTCTGTCGCGTGCCAGAGTGATCCAATGGATCCTCCTCGCTCGACGGACACGAAGAGCGTCATAACGGTCGTTCAGGGCTTTAACGAAGAAGTCCGACCAACTCGTTAGTGGGCGTCCTGGTGTTCTTTTGACATCCCGCGGAATCCAGTCGGTGATGGCTTGCGTCCAGCGGGTGTCTGCGAAGCGCATTACGTGGCCGGCCCACCTAATTTTCGACAACTTGGCCCACGCGACAGCGTCTCTGATCTTCGAACGTCGGCGAAGCTCGAAACTCCGGAGGCCTTCTTACTTGCGTGAGTCGTGCCACTCCGAGCATCGTCCTCTCGATTCCCCGCTGCGCGACGCTGATCGCGTGTTCATCCTGCTTTCGTATAGCCCAGGTCTCTGAGGCGTATGTTAGGGCAGGAAGAACAGTGGAGTCGAATAGCTGGGCACGGAGTCGAACGTTCTTCGTCTTCTTCGCGACTTCTTCGACGCTCTTGAAAGCTCACCAAGCCGCTCTTTTCCTCCTGCTCAGCTCTGGTGCTAGGTCGTTGATCATGTTGACTTCGCGACCCAGATATACATAGCTGGAGCATTCGGAGATGTTCGTTCCGTTGAGCGAGAATGGGGCATCAGAAACTTGTCCGTTCCTCATGAACATCCTCTTCGTAAGATTCAGCTGCAGTCCAACGTTCCCACATACACGATCGAAGTCGGCCAGCATTCGCTCCGCCTGGCTGATGCTCGGTGTTATGAGCACGATGTCGTCAGCGAAGCGAAGATGATGTAGTTGCCGGCCGTCGACCTTCACTCCCATGTCTTCCCATTGTAGTTCGCGCATGACATTTTCGAGAGTGGCGCTGAAGAGCTTCGGGGATATGGTATCCCCTTGCCGAACCCCTCTCTTCACGTCCATGACGTCGTCATTGTAGAATGGTGAGATCTTGGTCGTGAATCCACGACCAAGATGTAAGAGTATAAATAAAGATGTAAGAGCATAAATAAATAAATAAATAAAGTTATTCTAAATTTTTCTTGAACAAAAAATTATTCCAACCATCTTGGAGAGTCTGTAGTTTAATCTGTAAGAAGCCGTTTCGATCTGGAAGACGTTCACTTTGATTTCAAAGTTCATAGGCCAGGGTTAGACGTGTCCAATTTGACGTGAAAAGTGTCGAATTTGATTTGAATAGTCTCCAGTTCGACATGAAAACGATATATTTTATAGCTACTCCGTTTTACGGTTATTTTTATTTTGTTTTGTTCAAACGCACTTTTGGTGCACGTCAAATAAATGCATAAATAAATTTGGTTGCGGTATGATGCAGATAGAAATTCTGCAGTGAATTTCAGCTGTCGCCTGATGTTCAACCAACGGTCCCGGGACAGGTGCTGCGAAACCACAAGATCGTCAAAACAACCCACGATCCGAAGTGAGCTTCGTTCATCCACATTGCTCTTTTCTTGAATTTTTCGCTTGAAGATCCTCTGTATCCTTGTCATTTGATAATTCAAAGGAGGTCAAGGTCTACGATATTTCGCGTCGTTTAAGCTATGTAAGGGGTATTTCCCGATTAACTATGATTTTTGGTAATTTCGTGGTATTCCAGGCGAGGGCGAAGCAGTGAGCCTCGACTGGGCACAGCCACCTCACAGCACACGTTTGTGATCGAAACCGAACGGCGGAGACCGCTGCTGCTGCCTGTGGGACTGACTGAGGGTAAGTTCATTCTTTTAAGGGAAACTTTGGGGGGACTGCCCCTTATCCAGAGTAGTCTGGCACTATTTGAATAGCCAGAGCAGCCTTTGTGTTTGAAAACTGGAAACCTACGTAAAACCAGTTCGATTTGCAAAGAATATCCTGTAGTGCAGTAGTTTTGTAGTATCAGAATTGACTACACTCAGCTGTTCACTTCCAGGAGCTCTCGAATACCGAAAGAGTCAGGAAGAGCTGCGAAAAGCCAAAGATCTTGAAGAGAAGCGGCTGCAACGCGAGCAAGCCGAGCGGGAAGCGGCTGAGGCCAAGGAGCGAGAGAGGTGACTTTACCTGAACAAGTTAAGACACAGGTTTGCTCGGAGCAGAGTCCGTCACTACGTCCGCGCAAAATTAGTGGCCGTTGAACTTGCTTCCACTTGGGGAATAAAATTCCATCAACAGATTTGCATTAAAAGACGCGAATGCAACACAGCATATGCTAGATGGATTTATTAAATATTTCACAACTATTAAATATTATCGATCGATCAATCAATACCGAATATCGAATTTATCCATCTTCGTGGAGCTAATAGTCTGAGTTGGGGAAAGGAGCGGAGCTGCTTCGATGGCTGTTGGACAGTCGGCTTCACAGCAGGCAAGTGTTCTCAGTTAGCCAATCAATACCAATCGATATTGCCCGTGTGGATGGGGATGAAGCGGCTATCTTAACTGATGGATCCACAGCATCGATGTTACCGGTTTTTGTCCAGATTTCACCTCTTGAGGTGATATCTGCGCGAATACGGTGACTCTGGTTGACGGTCATCACAGCAAGAGATCGATACCTATCGATGAATAAGTTATCGATTTTTACCAAAAGTTGATAGTTAACAGTTTTTGTTGTGGGAGCTGCGTAATTATCATGACCGCTAGGTGATGGACTTTACAATAAATATATCATATCGCTCGACATTATTGATTTTTTGTTAAAACTTTTTTGAGCTGGGACTGATTGAGTAGTAAATATCGATTTATGATATCGATTTTTGCATGGAATTGTTACCTTCTGAGGTGGGAATAGAGCGATTATGAAGGCTGTTGGATGTGCTTCGTAACAACTAAGCAGCGTCGATAGATTGCTATCGATTCCTAGGGCGAAGCCCCCGTCAGCATTCACAAGTCCAACTCTTGTCGAGGAGACTCTAAGGAAATGTTTAATTCAGCCCTGATTTTTATCCTGGCATTCAGTCTTTTTTCTTTGTTATTCAAATAAATTAAGAGGAGGACCCACGTTCTTTACGATAAATCATAGTAGATTACCCAATGCTTTCATCATTTCATGAATAAATAAATAAATAAATAAATGTGGTTGATTTCAGGCTACGTCTATATCGACCACATATTTCTGCTCGAAAGACGCAAACATCCATGAGGTTGGCGTAGCTCCATCGAGCAGTCTTCTGACGCTTCATCGTTCCTGTGTCTTTATTTGTCTTATCGGTTCGTCCCCATTTCTCCCTCTGTTTCAGGAAAGAACGAGCCAGCTCGGGTGAGAGTTTATCCTGTCGAGACTCCAGACCAAAGCGATCACCGCTTCGAAAAAGTACGCTTCGCCGCTGTCCTCCTGCGATCACAATGCTTTTCCGTCTTCTTGAGAGTCTTCTGTTCTAGAGATACCGTCCAACGAGACAATTTCAAACGTGGCTCCGACGGTGACGACTGCTATGGATAAGGAGATTGAAGCACGACTAGGAGAATTAGGCGACGAAAGGTTTGTCACCAACGCTTTAGCTAGAATTTCTGCGCTTTAGAGGTCTAGGGTTTTAAATGAGGTAAAGGCTATGCCTATGAGCAGAATAAAACTGAGGTAATCGGAGGAATTGGTCGACTGGGGAGTAGTGGGTGCCACGTTCCTCAAGCGAACGGTTGCGGTGAGAACCGCGGCAGGAATAGTCCCTGTTCATAGTCTAGCGGCAGCAGCGACTGGACCCCAGGCGAAGGATGCGTATCGATTTCTGCTGGGCGATCGCTAAACATTAATCGATTCGTATACATTGCACGGACGACTCCGCTGTTTCCACTGTCGCCGTACCAACGATGAGTTCTACACGCTGCAAAATTCTAACGCAAGAGGTAGACAGAGGAAAATCCATTTCTCCAAGGAGAAGAACTCTATCCGTGCTTCTTTTCTCACCCAAAGGGCCGGCTATGAGTCTTTAAGATGCTCAAAAAAATCATGCGCTCCCTGATGCACTGGCTCAATTTAGGAGGCGCGTTGACAGATATCTTCTCGAGAAAGTAGTTCCTATGTATATGTCATACTTTGGCGACAGCTTCGGCGACGCGGAGACAGTGTTAGACCCCGTTTATACTTCGACACCGAGCGACGCGACGCCACATATAGTGGCCATATTGAATGAGCGACGCGATCCGATCAATTTGGCCACTTTACATACTGTCGCATCTCTCGGCGTCGGAAATATTAGGTTGTCCCATAAGTCCTTGCAGTTTTTTTTCAACGATTCACTGCGCATTCCGCCTCCTGTCTCCTGCATAGCGCTATATAGCTTTAGAAAGAGGATGATTTGCTCTATCAGATCATGTATTGCATTTCTTTTTTCATCATGAAATTTGTCAATTTTTAGGTCGGTACAGTGAAAAGGGAAAAAGCGCATTGTCCTCTCCGCTTAGGTTTGGAATTTTTTGCGCAGTTTTTTATAGCATTTGGAAAACAATGTTCTGTGCTACAAGAATATGTGTTAGTGCTATTTGCTCATTTGTCCTTTATTGATTTTTAGGTCATCTAATTGGGACGTCCGAAGGAGGATGGTTATTTTTGCCGACAGCTCCTGCTCTGCGGTTGGGCTTTTTGGGTTGATGTTATACGTCATTCGAAAGAGAATGTCTTGCTCTATAAGAATATGTGCCGCGTTTATTGGTTTCTATTGAATATCAACAAAATGCCAAAAAGAGAAAAATCGTCTTCACCAACGACTCCTTCTTCTCCAGTTGTTGATATTCGACAGAAATCAGCATGAGCCAATAAACGCGACACAAATTCTTACTGAGCAAGACATCCTCTTCCAAACGACATATAACATCAAGCAAAACCACAGAACCGGAGTTTTGGTAAAATTTCGGACGGAAAAGTCGGAATTCCCAATTTGATGGACTAAAAATCAATAAAGGACAAGTGAGAAAATAGGAACAACACATATTCTTGTAGTGCAGAACATTGACTTCCAAGTACTATAAAAAAACTGTGCAAAAAAATTGCAAACCTAAGCGGAGAGAATAAGTGCGCAAATGGCTACTTTTTCACTTTTTCACTTTTCACTTCAACGACATAAAAATTGACAAATTTCATGATGAAAAACACTGTACATACCTATCATGGAGAAGTTTCAGGAGTGATCTACAAGTGCAACGTGTTAGATCATGGGTACCGATCAATAACGAGAGTCGATGGTTTTTCAAAAAGCCGTTTTTACCACCCTAAAACATTCCACAGGCTCTTCTGTTACAATACCACAGGATGCCAACCCTGATATGTAGCTTAATTAAGCAATCGCAGATTTCCGCTATGAACCAGGAGAAGGCGTATGTCGAATGGCTTGCGTCCGTTCTTCGTATTTGTTGAATAAATTATACACCAAGTGCGTACATAAGCTACGCGACCAAACACCCCAAATGGATCGTAAAGGCTGCAAATGTCATCTAGCCCCTTTAGTAGTCTTAGCCACCTCTACATGCTGGTTTTTTGTCGACGATGGATACGACCTTTTCCAGGAATGATTTTTAATAAAGCTCTTTCTGATTTTTTACTAGCGGACCGATTTTTTATTCGAGGTGCTGTATAATGTGATAAGGAATATTTCCTTTAGTCACTATTTAAAAAACGAATAAATCCTAACCTGCCGACAATAATTAACACACACAGAAACGGACATAAAAATGTCCTACCGTCGTTTTGTTCCACACTTTTGACAACTGCAGTAGGCCACTTGTCAATTGTTTGTTTTTTATTTTTATACCTGTTGACTCACAATGTTGAAGCAAAGCCAATTAATAGCCAGCCAAATACAGTGCTTTCCCGCCAAGTAATTTGAATGAAAAACGGGCGAAAATCGCACATACAAAAGTCCTTGCAAGAGGAACAGAATCAGCTTCCTCCACAGCCTGTCCACAACCTACAATTTGCCTTTGCCCCCGTTTATACTTCCATCGCCGGGCGACGCAATTCGAACACGTTGCGTTGTTTCGGACGAAGATGAGCACTCCGAAGAGCTTGCGTCGCGGTCACGCGACGCGACGCGACGACGCACCGTTGCGTATTTGCACACACGTAATTGTGCACACATTTCCGGGTCCACTGCAATGGACAACTGGAACGGCAACCAAACGCGATCCGACGTTGAGCGGCGCGATTGGGCGCGAGTTCATGCGATTCACTCCGGCCGGGTGGCGTCGATGCTGAGCGACGTGATCAATCAATTTGGCCTGTATACATTGCATCGCGTCGCGCGAAGATGGAAGTATAAACGGAGCCTTTAAGTTGTTTTAATCTCTGGAGTTGCTTCTTCTAATAAACTCGTTCACTCTACTCTTTCACGTCGAGTTTATACTCTTGCATATATGAAAGTCGAGGTAAAGGCATTTATTAGAGGTTGGTATGGATAAAGATCGATTTTCCATGTTGTCTGGGATTCAGCTGTAACGCATCGATTTACCAGCTTCAATGTAGGATGTGCGAAACCTGGGGCCAGACTCATTAACAGCTTACCGGCCGGTAACGGTGTGTCGGTTATCGTGTTTGTATCTCTGTACCTCTGCATCTCTCTGTATCACTTACTACGTAGGCCAATATGGTGAATCCGCCGTGAGATGATACCGGCGGTATCGTTAATGAATCTTTCCCCTGAATGGAAGAAAAGACAAGACACGGTGGCTAGATACGGCATTCCAGTTTGTAGCCCAAAGACGGCCATTGAAACTAATTAGAATTGCTTGGCACTCCAAGCAGACTACCGTAAAATTTTCGAGGAACAAAAACGCCCGGCGGAGTCGCCTACTGACAGTGCCGGAAGCAGAAAACCGTAGAATACCAGAGCATCCATTTATACCCCGTTCATACTTCCGACTACGAGCGACGTGATGGCAGTATAGTGGCTAAGCCTCAGTTTATACTTGCACCACCACGGCGGTGCCGCATCGCATTCATACTCCGCCGCCTCAAAACACCACATTTGACGGAATTTCGAGGTATGGTATTCGGCGAATCGCGCCGCTGGAGGGGAGGACGCGGCGCGGCGCGATCAGCTGCGGCAGACTAGATGTGGAGTGAGAGATTCACCGCCGAGATGAATCATTTTGCTATGTCCTCTTTGTTTTGGCTCCTCAGCTAACAAAATAAAGAAGGTGTAGCAAAATTATGAAACCATTGTGCTTTCAGGACTCCAGAGGTCGATGAGAGGTCGAAAAGGGTTTTTTGGCCAAATTTCTTCCGGGGGGGGGGGGTATTTAGGGTGCTGATCACGAATCTGACATCCGTTTTCGGTGTCCATTCAATGACCCCGAAAAGGCAATATGAGAGAGAATTCTGAGCGATTCTCGACAATGAGTACCTTCCAGCAATTTGACTTTTGATCCCGCACATGTTGCAAAATAATGAGTCGTTTAGTGCCATTTGCATTTCAGGGAACTCGACTCAATACCACACTCACCAATTTCAACCGTAAGTTGAGCAGACGACTTCGACCCCAGCTTTAAGAGAGGATTCGTCGCTCCTCACAGGAATCCCACCACTAACATTAGCCAGATGCATTCCCCTAATCGGCCAAACGAATCCTTTCTGTTTTGGTTCTTCAGTGACTCATGGACCGTCTCCTCCGTCGTCCTTTATGGCGCACGGAACGTAGTACGTAGAAGTTGGTCTCCGCGCATCGCTGACGCTCCCCTTTCTAACTACAAACACGCATTGCGGCCACATTGACCGCGCGACGCGATCGATCAATTTGGCCACTATAGATGCCGTCGCGTCGCTCGGCGCCGGAAGTCGGCGGCAGCGTAAGTATAAACTAGGGTTAAAGGTTAAATGGATCGTGTCGCTCGATCAATGAGACCACCTTCCCAGCTAGCAGATTTATTTCCGATATAACCTGTCTTCCTTCTCCTTGTTATATAGCCAATCGTAGAATTGTTATGTTTTCGCTTGCTGATTTTGCTGTTTTGTTATTGGCTTAAATAAAATAGTAAATGGTAAACCTTATGTCGCGTCGCTCGGCGTCGAAATATAAACGGGCCCTAGGAGCCACATTTAAAGGCGTCATCACCAAGGCCATCAGCCAATGCTAGTTATTTGTAATCAGTTGTTCGGTTTGCTGCCCCCCCCCCCCCGAAACAGCTCACTAATTCCGTACCCATCTCAATGTTTTTAGCCAGCTTGACTACAAGACGGTGTTCGGTGCTCGACCAAAAGTAGCACGGACTCCCGAAGGTCCAACAAATCGTGGAGGATTCCAACACAACGACGGCTTCTGATCCACAAGCTCCTACTGGTTGTTTGCCAAAGACTATGGTGCCAATCTCCGTAACAACTTCAGCTGTCAGCATTTGTCTGTGCTGTTTCGTTTTACGAAGTTTGTATATCGTTTCGTTGCCAATGAACTGATTCGACTTCGTCTTTAGTTTTATATTCCTGTGTATAAAGCACAAGGAAGGTATATTTGCTTGTTGTTTCTTGCAATCATGGTTAATTAAGAACTAACGTAAGAACTTCATGTTCTTTGGTTTCTTTTTGAGCCCTTCAAAGAAAAAATAAGTCAAGTTGATTGGAGTCTGCATGCTTGAGGAAGAAGGAGGTCGTAGACAAGTTTGATGAAATTTGAAGACAGTGGACTTAACACCTGCGGGGGCATAACCTAGGCCCTGTCTGGAGAGGCAGGACATACGCAGTTCGATGCCATCTCAGCGAGAGCACACATCCCACCCAACTGATTCTGATCCCACCCAACTGGGAAAGCGCTTCCCTTCGCTAAGTGACTCGGAAAAACGGGTTTTCTTCAAACACTGTCGTGTTATTCCTCTCAACATTAAGCTATTTGCTTCCGTGCAAACTGAACATGATAAGTTATGTTAATTCTTCATGAAAGCCTGTAGGGACTTAGCTTATTGACCGCTGACCTGTTTGTGCTCTATGATAGTCGAAGGGACGCCAATCATGATCTATCGATCTCACGACGCAGCAGTCCGCTGTCATTCATTTCATTCTCTTTAGTTGTTGCGTATTTAGCCTATTGTTTCCGTCGACTTATGAAGTTGTACACTGTCTGCGAGTCTTTACACCACTAACACAGTTAGTGTTTATATTAGTGGCGCAAGCCTACCCTCCTCCCCTCAATTAGCAAATACTACATTGCCGTTCGGCAGATGATCACATTAGGGCGATATGATTTTCCGCCTTTACTCGCCCAGTTCAAGTTTTGGGCATCTTTTGAGATTTCCAGGTGAGACTGTCGGTGAATCTCGGAATCTGTGCGTGTTCTACGTTGGGGAATAGACCGGTTTCAGGGCAAAGAGGAGCTCGACAAAGCTCGACAAGGCAGCAATCATTTAGTGCATTAAAAGACCAGATCCATGTGTTCGAAAGGACCGTCAGGATTTTTATTTGATTGACAGTGTAAACGCTGCTTACAAGAAGCATCAGAGGATAAGTGTGTTCTTTTTGAATGTTTTTGCAGTATTGTTTACAGACGTGAAACTCCATGCAAACAGGAGAAACAAACAAGCCTTAAGTCATTATTTTTTCTCAACACATTTTTTTTTACAAAATTTCAAACAGAATTGTATTAATGAGAATTTTATAAAACTGCAAACAGTATGTTTAGTTATTACATGAAGCATCAGAGGAGAAGTGTGTTATTTTCAAATGTTTTCGTTGTATTGTTTACAGGTGTGAAACTCCAGGCAAACAGACATGTTCCTGTCACTCGAATAAAATGCGTTACTTCCCGAACGAGAGCATGGCACAGTCTATTTTTTGGCATTAAGAAATAGCCGATTCCTGCTTTTTAAAACAGTCCTTAAGTCATTATTTTCCTGGAATTTTTTAATGAAATTTCAAGCAGAATTTCTTAAATGGGAATTTGGTAAAATTTCAGACAATGTGTCCACCTATTGCGCAAATGAATAAAAACTTCAAATAAAGTGACTCTAATTTTCTTTGAACAAAAAATATTCAAAACCTTTTGGAGAGTATCGAGATTAATTTTTAAGACGCTTGTTTTGATTCAGAAGATGTTCAGTATGACTTCGAGAACGTCAGGGTGTCCAATTTGACGAGATATATACATTTCATATGTAATTAAAACTACATGTTTCCTTTAGGTAGAGGTATGGAAGCCTCTTGAGAAGTCGTGGAGTAAGAGGCTTAACAATGGCGGAAATATTCCGTACAGTAAAACGGCAAATATTCCCGCTCTGACCTAATATTATAGTTCTGACCGTAGGCGCAGCAGGAATTTAAATAGGCGGGACCTGTGCAGTCACCCGAGGCCGGATTCATCAAGCAATGGGTACAGGTAGAGATACAGTAAAGGAATCAAAGGTGAGGTAAAACTAACCCTCTGCCGAGAACAGCTGGTCTCAAAGGAGCACCATTTTATCGATGGGGAGCGGAATCTTCGCGGGTATACGAATACAACGGATATACCCGCGACGATCGTCGAGTATTCTCTACCGGGTAGGGTTCATCATGAATGCCTCGTCGTGGGTACGTCTACACTGTACATATACTCCACACACGCGATGGTATAAGCGTTGATGAATCCGTCCCCGGTTTCCCCAGAGGCAAACAACGCAATATGGGATCAGTCCCTCTCGTTCACACATGCGACTATTAACAAGGACTGGTAGACTGACCAGAGGGTGGTAAATTCCCTGAAGTTTCCTGAGAATATTGGGACTTCAAGTAGGGGACGTCTGCTACGCTGGCAGCGATTGCCTGGTGGTAGTAGACGTCCATCTTGATCTCTTGTACCGCTACTATTACTTCTAGCAGCCTGTTGACTGACACTAGAAGCCGCAATCGCTGTCAGGGCGGCTTGCTGCGCCAGTTCGTCTAAACGGAATTCTATTTTGTTGAGCCATTGACATGTTAGGATGTCCAGACTGTTCGCATCGTCTTCCAAATACTTATTTAGGTCCATCATAAGCTTTTTCTGCTCCTTTTGTTCGGTTCGTCTATCAATCCTTTCGATAGCTTCCTTGACGTATTTGCCCAATAGCTGCTTGCCTTGGGATATTCATCGTGGGAGGTAGTTCAAGTCTGCAGTCTTTCTTCTGATGAACTCCTAGCATTGTGCTTTGGTTTCGGAGTTCTTCGATCTGATGGTGAGCATCGTTGGGTCGAAGAAGCTTGCATGCGTTGGAGATCTTCGTCTTCAAGGCTTGAACATCGGCCATTTCTATCGCGTTCTGGTGAGTTTCTTACAAATATCTGATACTTTCCGATGTCTGAGGTACACTCACTATTTGAAACGATTCGAGTAGTTCTCGAAGATTTTCCTACCACGCGGATCTTTTTCTTCTTTCTTAAGATCCTCGGTGAGAATTCGCTAAGAAATTTAGAACTTCCTTCCGGTTCCCCGGTAGAGGACCCGCGAAGAGGGTATTCTTTTGATTTCCTTTCCTTGATCGGAGTAGAATTCGTTCGCTCTCTGGATTTTCCGAAGAGAGCTCGCAAAGAAAGCTTTTTTATTTTCCTGGTTCCTTGTGAGAGGACTCGCAAAGGAAAATTTAGAATTGTCGGCTGCTTCTCACGAAGAGAACTAGCACAGCTGATAATCAAGTCCTGGCTTCTCCGAAGAGAACTCGCGAAGGACTTAGGGTTGCTTTCTGGTTTCTCCGAAGAAAGAAAGCTGGTAAAGACCCGTCTGTTTCTCCCTGAGGAGAATTAGCGCAACTTGGGTTTTCTTCACGGTCGATGCACCAATTTGGTGGATAACCAATGGGGTTGCTTTACTATTCAGTGGAACAACGGCTTATTCTCACGATATCATAGTAAGACCCTCAACAGTACATGGGCGGAGAGTCGTTGGATACACCGCCCTCAGAAAGAGGCGGGGCGAGGGGCGCGCCGAGGACAAGATGTCCGGGTCCTAGACGTATCCACGATGAGGCATTCATGATAAACCTTACCCGGCACACGTGGGTATATCAGTGGGTAACTCGACGATCGTAGGGCATATATCCCCATGCCCGCGAGAATTCCCGCCCCATTGACAAAATGGCGCTCCAGTGAAATCGGTTGTTCTCCCGAGAGGTTTAGTTCTACATACCCTTGATTCTTTTCACCAATACGTATCGTACCCGCTACCCACTGCGGGTACTGGGTGCGATTCCCTTACGGTATCTCTACCTAGACCCACTGCTTGGCGAATCTGGCTCTGGCTGGTGGCACGCGAACGGTCAGTATTACGACTCCATCTCATTTGGGGAGTTTTAAGGTGACTCCACCTGGGTACCTGCCCCCCCCCCCTCCGCTTCAATTGGCAGGCATTGGCTTTCAGACTAGCGATGGAAACCACCAGAGACCGCCGCTAGCGCGGGGCATGACGTCATTCGAAATGAGAGCGCGTCGCGATTGGGGCGCGGCTCGCGATCGGAGCGCGTTTTCCGGCGACGCTGACGTGTCCGGATTACATGTGAACTGGTCCCCGAAAAATTCCGTCACGCGCGAGCGGCGAGAGTCAGATGAGCAGAGTGACTCTCCAGATTGGGCTAGGGAAGGGACTCCGGGGTGTGGCGAGCAGGGAGGCGTGGAGTGCGCGAGACAACACCACGAAAAACCGCTCGCCGCCTCGGCACTATGCCAAGCGGACCAGTTCTCCGGCAACGGACGTGTCCGACTTTCGCTCGATAGCCGGCTCGACGTCGTCAGAGCTGCTCTCAGGGCTTCATCTCTGTCGGTTGCTTATGCTTCTTGCACTGTACTTATCTGGAATCGGTCTTCTGAAGCCCTTCTGTGATCCGGTCGGGCGCACCTCATCCAGAGAAGTCTCTGCCTGTCTCTATCGATCTGTTGTTGCTTACCACCACTCTTATCTGCGCTCGACTATACGCTTCTATGCTTCTTCATCCATGCATTTGTCGTCATGTCGTTGCTTCACGCTTCTGGCTGTGGTCTTCAAACGCGCGGATCGATTTAAGCGGTTTTATGATCGGGGAGAGGGCCGGTTTCCAGTCCGAACCGCTAAATAACTTCGTTGCGGTTCGTTGCGAGAGTAGTGGAGCTTGAAGCGATGGCTATTTGAAGGTCGTTCGAGAAGCGTTGTTACCGTCTCGACTAGTAGAAGGATAATTAAGGTCTTGTTTGAGAGCTGGTCAGAGTTCTGCGGATCTTAAAGAGATGGGACTCTCATTTACACCGTAGCAGCACCGTACGGGTAAGGTTTCGTGGTGATTTATTACTGCATCTGTCTTATTCGACGTTTAAGGCATTTTTGTGCCGCTGTCGGTGTTTTTTATAACTTCCTAGTTGGGTGAGGTAGCGCGTGTATGTGCGAATTCGCGTAGAATTCGGCGCAAGGAAAGGGGCACCTTGTATTCAGTGGTCATGCACCTTTTCAGAATGCAAATGAGCATCACATGCAACAGAACTGGTCCAGCAGAGTTCAGAAGAGGTCCAGGGCGAACGAGTTCTGCATACAATTTTGAATTCCATGCAGCACAGACAATTTAGGGCCACCGAGCAAAATGACAACCCCTCCCACGGAGACACTAGGCGCCTACAATTCTTTCTGCCGTGCGTCATAGACCCATTAGCGCGTCTTTTCTCTAAATTTGTCATTACCAAAAACACATTTAACACTTACACACTCGCGACTGAACATCCAAAGGTACGGTCTATCAAAGTGGAAGTTCTCCTACAGTACAGGACGATCGTTGCGGGACCAATCGACGACTGGCCCGGGATGCACACAAGGAGTGTGGAACATTTATTGCGTATTCCATTCCCTTATATATTGCCTGATACCGGCTTCTGGAGTCGGATTCATCAACGACTTACATAACTTTAACAGAGAATTCACAGCAGAAAACTCAGATAATTATAAAACTCAAATAATTGTAAAACCCTGGTTTCTTCCTTCCGTCCCTTCATTCCGTTCTCGCTGTCCTGAAACCGGTCCATACACCCAACTGGACCAGGCGACAATTGTAGCGTAAACGTATATTAAACCAAGGGCCGGATTCTTCAACGCACATACCCGCGGGGTATGGCGAGTAGACGTACCTACGATGTGACATTCTTGATAAACCTTACACACCGCATCGTGGGTATAGCAGTGGGTCTAGGAGGCTCGTCGATCATCTTGAGCACATCCGCTTACCCGCTATCATTTTGCCTCCCATTCACAGAAGTGTGCTCCACTGAGATCAGAGGCCGGATTCATCAACAATTAAACCCGTGGGTATGCGGAGTATAACGGGTAGGGATAAGATAGGTGTCAAGTAGAGATAAGGCAAGAAACAGAGCCCAGGCTTCATCATGGGTATCTCTACTCCCTATACCCGCGGGTTAGTCGTTGATGAATCCGCCCCAGCTGTCCTCTCGAGGTCCCATCAGCTGCTTCTTCTCTTGACAATAGGTTTATGTAGACTTCTGATTCTCCTAGGGGGTTATACGAATCTGACATCCATTTTTCGCATTATACTGAAGCTTGGGCGAAATCGTTGACCATAACCTTAGTCACCCGTACCTACCGTAACCTACCATACTTCAGCAATCTGGCATCTGTTTTTGAAATTTAATTTCGGCCGATTATGTTAGGTTACGATTGGTACGGGTGACTAAGGCTGCCAAGGTCATAATCTCCGATTTCGCGTAAACTTCGCCCAGGGAGGTTATTTAGGGTGCTGATCATGAATCTGACATCAGTTTTGAAATTTCGGCCGACTACGGTAGGTTACGATAGGTACGGTGACTAAGGTCATGGCAACCGATTTCGCCCAAGCTTCAGGGAAGGGGGAGGGTTATTTGAGGTGATAATCAGGAATTTGACATACATTTTTCGCATTACGCTGGAGTTTGGGCGAACTCGTTGACCATAACCTTAGTCACCCGTACCTACCGTAACCTACCATACTTCAGCATAAAACGAAAGACGGATGTCATATTCCTGATTAGCACCTCAAATGACCCTCTCCTCCTTCCCTGAAGCTTGGGCGAAATCGGTTACCATGACCTTAGTCACCCGTACCTATCGTAGCCTACCGTAATCGGCCGAAATTTCAAAAACAGATGTCAGATTATTGACTGGCACCCTAAATAACCTCCCTGGGCGAAGTTTACGCGAAATCGGAGATTATGACCTTGGCAGCCTTAGTCACCCGTACCAACCGTAACCTACCGTAATCGGCCGAAATTTCAAAAACAGATGTCAGATTATTGACTGGCACCCTAAATAACCCAACAGTTTCTCTCAGTCGAAGAAAATTCTGCGAATGTGGCTCCCTCCTTCTTCCTCTCCTATCTTAGACAAGTTTTTCACTCCATATTGGCAGCAGAATCAGCGGAGTGCTAGAAGAACAGCTTTTTTGGACGTCTGTCAGAGTTCTTCTACTGTACCCTCGATTCGTTCGATGTATATGAATCGTGACCCATACCCAAAGCGGGTGAGTGGTGGTCTTATCCTCCGGTTCTTCTACCCATACCTCCCACTTGATGAATCCGGGCACAGGTGAGACAAAGAGGAGCTCGAGTGGTCCCGTAGCAGCCGCCTTGCTCCAGCACTGCTATTTAGTTTCGAGTATTTTATTGGAGTGAGGGTCCAGGTGTTATTTAGATGTTGTCCAAGTCTGAGAATGTCTTGGGGGTTGCTGCTCTAACCGCTTATAACCGCTTTTCGCTGCAGTTTGGTTGAAAATTCCGCTAGTCCTCACTTACTAGAAAAAATGTTCCTCGTTTGGTGTTGTTTCTTAGCTTTACGACCTATACATGGGAGATATCTGGAGATTTTTTTGGACGTTTTGCTGATTCAGTTGTCTTCCATTCATCCGGGTCCATCCTATTCGGTGGGGTATAGAAGACCGATGACATGGTAGAAACTTCCAGTTTATCCTTATTTTGACATTAACACCATGCACATGCAAGTGTGACCGACAAGGGTACATGGCCGTCAAGATTCCAAGACTTGTGAAGGGAGTTGGAAACAACAGTTTAAATTTCCCCCTTCCGACCAGGATAGATCCGCCGTGCCTTCATAGATTTGTGATGCCCTGCTGAAGTATTGGCTTTCTCCAGACATCATTCTTTATGCGAGGACAAAACAACCTCGCCCTTGATCATCTGGTACACACTCGCATCATTATCTCGCTAACACTGGGCGAACACGAACTGGTTCAAGGCCGAGTTCTTTTTCGTGCGAGTGGTCTGTTCGTCTCTGCTGGCGAGATCCTTTGAACTACATCATTTTCACTGTTTCGATTGAAACGACTAGATCTAGACCAAAGCTAGATTAGACTGGTCCCGCAATTAACCCCCAATGGGTGGGGACGAGTTGTTAGTCAAAAGTCGACGAGTTCCTTCTGTCAGAATCAGAAGATCGTTGCAGTACAACTCGAAGTTCCGTCCAGTTCAAGCAAGGCACATTGGGTGTCGATAGTGCGATGGAAATTTTGTTCACTATTTTTTATCACTTCATTTTTCCTTACCGTAATTTCGGTTTCTGAACTATTTTCTTTGGTTAAGATGAATGGTGGCGTTTAGTTTGGTCCAAGATTGTTATATATATATATATATATATATATATATATATATATATATATATATATTTATTTATTTATTCCTAACGGCTGTTTCGGCGTTGTCGCCTTCTTCAGAGCCTGGAAGAGTCAAACCGAATTTAAGAAACTATCCCCCAAACTCCATTTCATACTGCAAATCAAGTTCACAAAGAAAAAAGGATTAGAACGGCACCTCAAATGTATAGAATGGACGACCTCAGAACTGAGAGTTGTCCACCGTCAACGGCTGCTGGGTGTGAGAGAGTGAGTAGAGTAGTAAACCCTTGTATAATCACTATATGTTGGGATTAATATTGGTGGGTGGTGGCTCCTACAGGACCAGGTGGTATCGGAAACCAGCAAGCAAGAATATCATTATCCATTGCGCATCAGCAGATCCATCAAGGTGTAAAAGAGCTATTATCCGAAATATGTTTCGCACGGCTCGCACAGCTTCGTCGGAAGGCGAGGATGTGGCTTATTCATTGGGTACGGCTCGCTGCATTGCGATGCAAAACGGGTACGCTGATATAAGCCGGATCAGCGGACCAAGACGACGATCAACAGCTGTAATGGAGCTTGAGGGCGAACAGTCGAAAGTGCTATTCTGCGTACCATTCATTTCTGACCGTGTGACGGCAGCAATTCGGGGTTGCGTTCGAGCAGCTGACCTTCAGGGCGATGTAAGGGTTGTTGAAATTCCCCCTACCAGCTTGAAAGCGCAGTTAGTACGAAATCGCATGTACGATCGTATATGCACTACACACTCTTACGTCATCCGTCCGTTTGGGAATGCAGGAGACTGCACAACATCGGGTGTAGTATACCTTATAACATGTTCTGACTGCAGGGAAGAGTATGTTGGGGAGACTGGAGATCCCTTGTGCGTAAGAATAAACGAGCAAGGAGCACATTGACGGCCTACGTAGATCTCGAACATCCACTCCTTTAGGTGATCACAGGGTTAACTATCATGGAAACAGGTGTTTTGATGTGGCGGTTAAGATCCTAGCGCGTGAGTCTGATATCTCAGCGCGACGCACTCTCGAAGCGCTATATATTGCGAATAGGACACCAAACATAAGTAACGAGTGCGTTGCAATAGCTCAAGATCTTGCACCATTTGCCGACATGTGTGGATTGTGATCGGTTGAACTATCCCAATAATCACCAACATGTAGGGATTACAAGGGTTTACTACTCTACTCACACTCTCACGCCCTGCAGCCGTTGACGGTGGACGACTCTCAGTTCTGAGGTCGTCCATTCTATACATTTGAGGTGTCGTTCTAATCGTTTTTGCTTTGTGCACTTGATTTGCAGTATGAAATGGAGTTTGGAGGATAGTTTCTTAAATTCGGTTCGATTCTTCCAGGCTCTGAAGAGGGCGACAACGCCGAAACGTCAGCCGTCAGGAATAAATATATAACAATCTTGGGCCAAGCTAAACACCACCATTCATTTTAACAGAAGCATGCCAAGATTTATTGAGAGTCGCACTTGGAATATTTTCTTTGGATTTACTGTGCTCCTAGTACGGGGGGGGGGGCACAGAATCAAAAATTATGCAACAAACTGACATGACACTCACAGAGCGTATTGAAGAGAACAGAATAGGGTCTAAGTTGACAAATTTCTCAGAGAAAAAATAACATACTTTTTCACCGCGGATGTAAACAGACGTTTTGCGCCTCCTCACTGTGAGGGGTCCTGGTTTTAACATGTCAGGCGGCAGTCAGCACGCGGCATGCGGCGTCATTTGCCAACCCACTATGCTAGATCCGCGTTATAACATGTCAGGGCGGCGATCAGCTGTGTTTGAATTCGCTTCGCCCGACGAGATGTCTTTAGAATCGCGGCTGTTTGTCTGTTCGTTTTGTTCTTTGTTTTTAGATCGTATTCTGTTCTCTTCAATCCGCTCTGTGAAAGTCACGTCAATTTGTTGCATAATTTTTAATTCTGTGGCCCCCGGACTAGGATAGATCCAGAAGATGGTCCCCAGAGTCGGTCTGAAAGTGCATTTGGTCTATACAATGAGCTACGGATTTAGCCAACGTCCAGTCAATGAGGTTACGAAGCTTGCAAGGCTCCAGCGAATTGGCCACTAAAATGTGTGAGCCTTTCCGATAGTGTTCAGGCAATCACCTAGCAGCCTCATGGTTTCATCGCGATTGCATTAACTCAATTGGGAAGGCCCATATAATTTAATGGGAATCTCGCTATTACCCTCACGGGCTCCATTGGCTCGACGTCAGCTGAATCCATAACTCATTGCGTAAGCCAAATATGCGTTCGGACTGACCCTATGCTATTCCACAGAAGTAGACTGTGCGGCGCATCCTTAATGGGCCGGTTGATGGGCTGTTCTCCGCGTAAAAATGGTTGCACCCTAGTCGGGCACGGAATTAGAGTTCTTGCGCCGGATCGTCGTTATAGCATGCTGACCCACTTCGCGACTTTCACCTCCCGACCGCGAGGCGTATCGGTCACCAATCGATGCGGAAGCACCTTTGGATCTTTGGTTTTCGGCTCTTCGAGTTTCCTTGGTTTCATTCAACTTGGGCGGTGCCAATCTGTATTTATTTACATTTATACATGCGCGCTCCCCTCCCCATGCTGCCCACATTCGCTACATGAACCTTGTTTTGTACAGAACAAAACTAAAAGGGGAATACTCGGTATATCTATTAGTTTATTAGGATCGATCCTAATCGGATGATACGGTGATCTGGGACCATATCACCAAATCATCCATGAACCGCTTACGGCCTTCTAACAGTGTATATAGCGCCAAAACGCTTGATATGACAGTCATCAGCATCAGGTTTGGCGGTATTTTCACCGTTAGGCGGCGGTAAACGGTTAATGAATTTGGGCCCTGCATAGCCAATTCCTTTCCTGCGTTTCTACGAGAGCTTTAGCTAGCAGAATCTCTCAAACTTGTTCTTCTTCTAATTTCTTTCTTGAAGAAGAAGAAAACTCTCTAAGACAGTTGAAATAGCTTCTTCAGTCTTCAAGCAAGATTTAACCTTTCGTTAAAATCTTCTAATTCAACTGCCCCAATAAGAGATCCCGTGTATGAAATTTTGTTTTTTGTTTATTTTTAAGCGAAAGATAATGAATTAAATTGTGGGTGCAGGCCTAGAATGGGAGGTCCATTCTAGGTTGCCTTCAGAAAATCCGCGGAGTTTATGCAAAGATCTGTGAAACAAAGTTCGGATAAATCCACATTATAACTGCAGTAAGAAATCCATTCCACTTAGGAGCCCGATCCTGTCGAAGACATCCCCGAATGGTTACCATATCATTTAGGCGCTCGTTGGCGATGGATCGCGAAATCCTTCATGCCTAGCGTTACATAGGCGAACGTCTCGCCCAGGGAATGCGGATCTGGGTTCGAGCGCAGAACCAGAGTAGGGAAGGGCCTCCAAGGTGGCTGGTATCCAAGCTGCTCGCTTTCGTTGTTCAGGGGGAGCCCGCGGCTGGGTTCTCCGCTCTTCGAGCGGCGAAATGCATATGGCTGAAAAAATGCCTCAAAGTTGCATGCACGTCGAAGCTCCTCAAAACTCAAGTAGTCAGCTGAAATGCGAGTCTGCCACAACGCCAAGGAACCGAACCTCCCACCTCCCTCACATAAAGCGTCCCCACTATCCACTGCGCCATAATCCGCTTGCCGCGAGGGCCATCGCGGGCGCACAAGAGATCGATCGAATGTCAACGTGGACGCTGACGTGCGATCTCTAAGTTAGAAGGACACAGACAGCTTTCTATCATTGTTTCCGCGCTCCATCGCTGACAGGTATACGGTAACCATTCGGGGGTGGATTCGTCAGAATCGCTTTACAAACTTGCTAAACTTGCACCAAATTTTGTTCTAATGCGCAGCAATGCAATAGTAACACAGTGTGCTAAAAATAGATTGCGCCATACCCTCGACTAGATCGTCGTGATCTTTATTTAATCGATAGCGGAAATTCTATTTGCGAAGCGTTACAGAGTTTTGAACGATTTGATAAAAAAAGATTGTAAAAAATATGTCTTTACTTCGCCGAATTCAGGTAAGCATCGTTAACCCTATCAATGACATTAAAATCTTCGGGCTAGACTGTTGCGTGGCGCGGTCTCTTCCTGTAACGCGCAAAAATTGCGTTTTATTCCTGAAAAAAGGCTTTAGAGCACAATTTTTCCTTGAAGAATTAAAATTTTATAAAGTTTCAAACACTGCGTTCACTTATTGGGGCAGTTGTATTAAAACGTTACAAAGAAAGTCGGGCGCTATGTGACAACGGAGGGGTTAGCAAAATTCAAAAAAATATATATGCCTAGGTAGACATTTATGTAAGCAATACAAAACCACTTACCATTTAACCGGTATGGTCCTCTATGTTGCTTGGGGGGGGGGGGGTCGTCCGAGTATCTGTTCTGTGCTCTCCTCCGCTGACGCGGAGGAGAGCACAGATTTGGGCAAGGGAAGGGACTCCGGGGTGTGGCCGAGTTACGCACCCGTGTTTACATAGCCTACACCCCGGAGTCCCTTCCCTTGCCCAAATCTGAATCCCCCTCGGCGCGCCTCCCCTTCCTCCCGAATCCACCCCCCCCCCCTCGCTCCAACCTCCCTCGGCACGCCTACCCCTCCTCCCTCGTTCCCACACCATACACAAGAAAAAAAACTCTTAACAAAAAAACCATAAAAACACCGCGGCCGTGAACTTCGGCGGGCAATTTAAAGGGCGTGCTCCTACTATCGGACGTGGGCCCTGGAGCGAGGATGATATTGCACGAGGAGAGAGAACGGAGGCGTGGAGTGCGCGAGACGGCGCGACGAAAAACCATCCCAAGCGGTTTTATTGTTTAGAGTTCTTTTAGAGCTTTTTTTGGCGCTATGGTGGTTGGGGGGGTCACCATGGCCTGCCGCGGCGGGCAGCTGCATATAGCGAATGTGAATGCAGTCTTATCTCCGCTTTTCGATTACAGATCCGTGTTTTACGTGGTTCCGAATTTGGCAAGGGAGGGAACTCCAGGATGTAGGCAATTCTAGCACGGGTGCGCCACTCGGGCCACACCCTGGAGTCCCTTCCCCTGCCTAAATCTGTGCTCTCCTCCGCGTCAGCGGAGGAGAGCACAGAACAGAGCTATAGCATTGTTTGGTTGTTTCCTTTACTATCAGTGTGTTACCGTTTCTTTTTTTTTTTGTCTGTGACCCTTTTTGCAAGGTGACCCCCCCAACTACCATAGCGCTTTTTTTTACTTGTGTATGATGTGGGAGGGAGGGAGGAGGGGGAGGCGCGCCGAGAGGGATGGGAGTGAGGGGGGATCCAGATTTCGGCAAGGGAAGGGACTCCGGGGTGTGGCCGAGTTACGCGCCCGTGTTTAAATTGCCTACACCCCGGAGTCCCTTCCCTTGCCTAAAATCTGGAAGCAAATTTAAGGAGAGGAATATCTGTTCTGTGCTCTCCTCCGCATCAACGAAATCACAGATTTGGGCATGATTTTTAAGGTAATTTCTAACCCTCAGGCTTAGGTTACTTAGGTCACTCGGAGGACCCCCCCCCAAGCAACATGGAGGACCATTCCGGTTAAATGGTAAGTGGTTTTGTATTGCTTACATAAATGTCTACCTAGGCATATATATTTTTTTGAATTTTGCTAACCCCTCCGTTGTCACATAGCGCCGAAAGTCGTACTAAGTTTTCATTGGAGAAATTTTTTTCCAACTTTCTCGATGGTTTAGTTTTATGGGGAAGGCTCTTTAGATCTAGACCATTCTCAGCTTGTTTTTAAAAGCAACAAGTTTTCTTTGAATAGTGTTCATTTTCATTTGAAAAATGATCAGTTCGACGTATAAGTGGTTTACATTGGTTCGCCTATGGTCACGTGAGCGATATTTACTGCCTTGCTTCCGTTCGCCCCTGTGTGGACGTGCATATCTTTCCATGGGACTTCACCCGATGTCATTCATGACCTCGTGGCGGTTTTATATTGACAGCTGTCCACTGCAAGCACTCCGCTCTGTTTTCCGTAGCGACTCGCCCATTGCTAGGTTCTGGTGTGTTGTTTCCAAGGTTTATTATGGCCCTATACACTGCACTGCTACCAATTTCACAGAGGAAAAGGTCTCGGGAGTATGTCTAACGACGAAAATGAACACGCTGCGAGGATATCCATCCGTCAAGTGGAAAAATATGCTCCATTTTTTCAAAGACTTGAATCTGCCGAGTTAGGAGCCACGATAGTTTACTATGGAATGGCATAGTCTCGCAACGAATAGTTTCTGAACATCGAATACGCAAAAAATGCAAAAATACTGCATCCTAGACGCGGGATCAGGTATTCGGTTCCTTGTCTTGCAGTATTTTTGCCACTCATTATGGTGATGTCTACCGAAAGCTCGAATCGCGCGTGGTGAGCGGTATTTGTACCGACTTGCTAAGACCCGCCATCGTCAAACCGAGGACATTGAAAAGTTTGTTGGCATCAATGATGAGAGCGGCCATCTTCTGACAGACCGCAAAAAGGCACTGAAGCGATGGCGTGATTACTTTGAGGAAACTTCCACTATGGAATTTCCTCATCCGGCCATCCCTTCTGTGGCTTCTGTTCACGGTCCCGTTCGCAAGATCACCGTGGAGGAAACAGAAGCGGCTCTAAAGAAGATGAAGCCCGGTAAGGCGACAGGGCCGGATGATCTGGCAGCCGATGTTTGGAAGTCGAAGCTCTGGTATCCTGCTGAGTGGTTGGCTGAGTTCTTCAACCAGGTAGTAAAGGAGAAGAAAGTACCGGAGTGTTGGCACAACAGTACGACGATTCCGATATGGAAGAAGAAGAGCAGTCCTGCGGACTGCTTCAATTACCGTCCGATTCGCTTGCTTTCGCACAGCATGAAGATCTTCGAGCGAATCCTCGATAGACGAACCATTGATGCTATACACGCCGCCCGCCTCCTGGTGGAGAAGCATCGCGAGAGACAGAAGCCGGTGCATATTGCCTTTCTCGACTTGGAGAAGGCCTTCGACCGCGTACCGCGTGAGCTTATATGGTACGCCTTGCGACGACACAACGTACCTGAGGAACTTATAGAGTGGGTGCGGATGCTCTACTCTTGCCCAAAGAGTAGAGTGCAAGCTGCAGCTGGAACCTCAATGGAGTTTCCCATCTCTGTTGGGGTGCACCAGGGTTCTGCGCTTTCTCCACTCCTCTTTGTTGTCGTCATGGATGCCATTACGCGAGATCTTCAGCAGCCTGTTCCATGGACGCTGCTTTATGCTGATGACGTGATGCTCGCTTGCGAAGAGAAAGACGATCTCGAGCGGCAGGTGCAGGCTTGGTGCGACCGTCTGGCGAGGTTCGGACTCAAATTGAACGTCAAGAAGACCGAGTACCTAACGACTGATGTGAACGAGTCCGGCTCCATTAAGATTAACGGTACTGAACTTGCACGCACTTCGGTGTTTAAATACCTGGGATCAGCAATAGCGTCTGACGGCGGTCTGATGGTTGAAGTGAACTCACGCGTGAGTGCAGCTTGGTCCAAGTGGCGTTCGCTGACTGGCGTGCTCTGCGATATGAGGATACCAGAGCACCTGAAGTCGAAGATTTACAGAGCCGTCGTGCGCCCGGTAGCGATGTACGGCGCTGAGTGTTGGCCTGCGACTAAGGAGGTTGAAACGCGCCTCAGCGTCATGGAGACGAAGATGCTGCGCTGGACGGCTGGAGTCACGCGCCTGGACCGCATCAGAAATGATGCTATTCGGCAGAAGTTCGGTGTCGCGCCGATAGCGGACAAGATGCGCGAAGCTCGCTTGCGATGGTACGGCCACGTTCTGCGTGGGAAAGAAGACAGCGTCCGCAAGATTGGCCTTGAGTTGGAAGTATCTGGAAAGCGGCCTAGAGGACGCCCGAAGCAGCGTTGGTCCGATACGTTACACACGGACATGAAAGTAGCTAGTGTCCACCCTGATCAAGCGCAGGATCGGGAAAGGTGGCGTCGTAACACCAGAAGAGCGGACCCCGCGACGATGCGGGACAAACGCTGAAGAATAAGAAGAAGAAGAAGAAGAAGAAGTCTTGCAGTATTTTTGCGTTTTTTCTACATTTTTGATGTTTAGAAACTATTGCCTTGCGATACTGTGCGATTCCATAGTTAGCTGTCGGAGTCCCTAAAGCTGTAGGTTCAAGGACTTTGCAGAAATCGAACATATTTTTCTACTGTTTGAAGGGTGGAGATTCTCGCAGTGGTGTCCGTTTTCGTCGTTCAGGCAGCGAAGCCCGCGATTCTTCCGTGGATTTGCTGTGGGTAAGCCTTCTGCACCAAAGCGCTGTAACTTTTACCAGTTCTTGAGGTTGTGGCGAATTGCGCCGGCCATTGTCGCCGGTTGCGATCTGTCCGTCGACACGACGCCGGGGCGTTTATCTGCTCGACCGCATCGCTGCCGCTTACAGAGGCCACGGTTGGATGAGTACACCGGCCAGCGCCGAACGTCAGTTCTTCCGTGTCCTTGATTTGACCCGAATTTTTCACGCTTTCAACCAGTATTGCCACAATTCCTGCGTATTCGCCCTCCCATACCACGATAAAACACTATTTTTCTTCCGTTTTTGGTCCTATCAAGGATCAAATTGACCTGTTTTCCCTCGTCCCTCCATTCAAGTCGTACTACTATTCCGAGCGAGTCGGTGATTTTCTGTTTGCTCAGGCCACGTCCATTTTCACGGTCGATATGCGCAGGACGTTCCTGTCGGTAGTTCTCGTTCGCCAAAGGCGTCTCTGCTATTGATGTGTTCAAGTGCAATTGTCGTCGCCTGTTCGTCTGGTTCTGCAGCCTTCTTCCGTGGTGTAGGCTATGATTTAGGCGCGATTAGGAGGCGCAAACCTGTTCCTCTATTCAGTGCTTTTCTGATCACTAACTGCAGCTACCATTCTATTTGTATTTCTAACGCCACCACAGCATGGTGTGGGAACCTGCTGAAAAAATGTGACTCTTTGAATCACCACCATTGGCAGCGTTTCAACGTGAGTACAATTTAAAACAGGAGATGGCACGTCTTCTGCTGTTTGGGACTGTCCATACTTCGCGACAGGAGCGACCCGTCGGACGGGCAAATAATGCATATCGATCTTTGCTGGACGATCAGTCGGCAAACATCGATGCGTATGATTTTTACAGCCGACCAATCCCTCCCGTCGCGAAGTATGAACAGGCCCTTTGTCTTGTTTTGACCAACAGCGACTCCCGCATCAGTATCTACAATCGTGCAGGAGCTGTTCATGTGTAAACTCGTCCAGATCAGGCAATCGCTTCAGGACCCCGCGGTCTTCGCTCAGCTCCGTCTCTCCGATGAATAATGTGAAGATGCGTTATCAGTATTCGAAGAGTAGTTTCTGGGCATAGCCCATAACGACAAAAGCTACGAATCGACTAATGCCGAATGATCACTTGGAACAGATCGATATGTATCTTCTGCGTAGGCCACCATCCGCTATCGTCCTGGACCAGCAACCACCCGCCCGAACAGGCTATTCAACCTCTTGTTTTGGCAGGGGGAGGTGAGTGGGTGGTCTTGCAGCGCTTGCCTGAACTGGATGATATTTTCCCCGAACAGCGCCTCCGTAGTTGTAGGCGTAGCTGCGGGCTGTGACGAGACAGCAGTGATGTCTGTTTTTCTCTGGCATTTTGTTGTATTTGCTCAGCCTACGTCGATGAGCAGCTGATCAAGGTTGGTCCGTGACGTCATCTTGAGCCGAAGAGGGTGCTTCGCCCGTCATTTTGTCCTATTGACGTAGAATCTCCCAAGAGATCCCCTAGTTACTCCAGGGGCCGGATTCATCAAACGCTTACCGCACTCTAACGGTGGAAATACGGCCATACCTGATCCTGATGGATGTCATACCAGGGGGTTTAGCGGTATTTTTACCGTTAGAGGACGGTAAGCGGGTGATGAATCTGGTCCCAATCTTCAGTTTGATCTAGAATCTTGATTGCCTGAAGTTAATTGCGAGAATATGATTTTTTTTGGTTTTTAGGCGAATTAACCGTGACAGTTCTTGTAAATTCCGATAAAATCGAAGGGCCATAGGAGTGAGACGCAAATATCTGTGTTCTCTTTTACTTCAAATTTGCTAGTAAGTACCCCACGACTACCGCAGGTTACTACGTATAGAAGGGAGAACATACTAATACGATTTTGGCGAACACACTACCGAATGGTTACCGTATCCTTTAGGCGTCAGAAAGTGCAATTGAACACATCCCCTGCCAGTACTTTGTAGAGGAACACGTCGCCCAGCGTGCCTAGGAGTTCAGGAGACGTGCCGAACACGTCGGCTAGCATCTACTGAACTACTAGGCACACTGGACGACGTGTTCGGCACGTTTACTGAACTCCTAGGCACGCTGGGTGACGTGTTCGTCTATGAAGCACTGGCAGCGGATGTGTGTAATTGCACGAACGCACTTTTCTGACGCCTAGAGGATACGGTAACCATTTAGTAGTGTGTTGAAATCATGCCTAACCCGAATTGTGCCAGTGGAGAGATTTAAAGTGTGCTTGCATTCTTAGCGATTAAGAGCCCTGCTTTTCGTTATATTTTCACGTGGTCGGTAATTTTCGGCCGCAGGCGTTTAGTATGGACGTGGATGACTCAAAGAGAAGTCAGTCCGTGCCGGGCTTGTTCAGCAGTTAGCCTCGTGAAACTGATTCACTTTGGAGTCGAGGGTAATGGAATCGTGCAGATTTGTATGAAAAGTTCTTTAGGTTGCTCCGATTACTGCTAGGGTTCCGAGTTAGGTTAATACGGCTCATTTAGCTCCTGAAAGTTGTAGCTCAGCTCTTACGGGCGTGCACTTGAGTGTCACTACTGATTCTTTGATGGCCCCTACTTAGCTGTCGACATGTATTCCGCCTGATGTATATGCTGTGTTGTGTCTGTGTGAAGGCCGGCAGCCGACGTCGTGCATACAACAATCACATTAGCACGGAATTCTGTAGGTGGTCGGCTGAACGAGGCTGATAAATCAGTTCGTTCAGCTGACCACCTACAGAATTTCATCGGATTTCATCAAATTTCGCTGCAATTTCTAAAGACCAGGGCTGCACATCGACCAATTCTTCCGAGTTTCCTTTGCAAATACGAAAATTGCGCGGATGCACTGCTGCTACCGTATCCGAATCTAGGCGTTATAAAGCTGTTACTGTTGTGCATCGACACACCATACACCGCATCGTGTCAGTGTCCGATTTTTGTCTTTGGAATTTTGTGGCTCTTTTCAAATTCTCTAGGGCGATAAACAATAGAAGGCAAAAATGCATTAGATTCGAAAAACGCAACGAAATCACAAGTCGGATCTATCCTAGTCCGGGGGGGGGAGCACATAACTAAAAGGTAGGTAACAAAATGAACTGAGATTTACCGAGCGGCTCATAGAGAACGAGTTGGAACCTAAAAGAAACCAAAAAAGAACGAACAAACAAAAGATAAAAAATCGCCGAGGTTTACAGCCGTCTCGGCGGGCAAAGAGCGACGGAATGGAGGCATGCCGCATGTTGACCGCCGGCTGACATGTCATAACCGGGATCTAGCATGGTGAGTAGGGCGCATGAAGCCGCATGCCGCGTGGTGACCGGTGCCTGACATGTTATAACCAGAACTCAACATGGTGAGGAGGGCACACAACTTTGCCGGCTTACATCCGCAACAAATGTAATTTTTCGTTTTTTCTTTGTGACTTTTTCTTGTTTGGGGTCCTATGTTGTTGTACAGGAGCCACTCGGTAAGTCTCAAGTGGATTTGTTTCATATAATTTGTTCCTTTTTAGGTATGTGGCCCCCGGACTAGGATAGATCCCACAAGTCTGATTCCAGAAAATGGTAGTGACGGGAGTCGGGGTTTACATTTAACGGATAACGATTCAATGATTTCAAGGAACTCGCTTGGAGTGATTGTTCAGCTGAGCGAAGTTTGTCACAGATATTTACTGAGGGTAGCGTTTCAGCGTTGTCGCTTTCTTCGAAGCCCCAAACTTTGGTAATTAAACCTAACCTAGCATATTAATAATTGGTTGAATTACCCAAGTTTGAGATTCCGAAAAGCCACAAAACACATCTGTGACAATTTTGGGTCAGCTGAACAATCACTCCAGCGAATTGAACGTCAAAATGCAAAGATCATTGAGAGTCGAGTGTGAACCGTGTTGCGACATTTTAACGATTTAACCATTTATTATTAAAATCTGGCTTACAATTTAACGGAATGTTTCGGAAATTTAACGGATTTTGTTGGAGTTGTCATTGCGCAAACAACATGATTTTTAACGATTTATCGGAAATTTTACGAACATCTCGTTTAAAATATTCGTTAAAGATTTTAACGTCCGTAGTTCAACGCACACCCCTAATTAGGAGCTAATGTAGACTAGCAACGTTTTTTTTTCGCGCTCCAATTTGGGGGGTAGCAGTAAATGTGGAGTGTGGCTCTCGCTTACATGTGTACTTTCAGCGGTAGTAGTCTTTCGTATTAAACTGTATTCTGTTCATTTTTCCTCTAACTCTACGGTATCAAACAGCATACGGTACCAATTCTAACGAAATGATTCTACATTAATTCTCACGTATTTTGCGGAATTCCTCGCTATAATCGTCGATTCTGATCGCTCGTAGCTACACGTGTTTCCCACACATTTTTCGATTGATTTGCGCGGTTTCTGTCTGTTGACAACGTATTCTTCAGAAGCCCTCGTAAGGGCGACTCATCTGAATGAACTGACTCGTGACACCATGAAACACGGGTCTTTATTGAATTTTCCAAGGTTTCTTGATTAAAAATCAGGACTTACTTAGACACCTAGATGGCCGGCCCTCCTTAAGTGGTAGCATGGGCCACTGCATCGTTTGCATCCACTTCGTTGTTCAGCCGTCGTCATCAGGATGTTGTTGCCAGTCGATCCTGGTCATGCTGACGAGGTGCTTGGTTCGTTTCCAGCTGAATTGCCAGCCGCCTGGGTCTACCACGAAGGCGTTTGACGTCCCTCGAAAGCCGGTCGTCTTGTCTCCTCACGGTGTGGCCGGCCCACCGTACTTTAGCCTTCCACACTTCCTGGGCCGGATTCATCAACCGTTTACCGCCCTCTAACGGTGAAAATACCGCCACCTGATGCCGATGAACGCCATATCTGGGGGTTTGGCAGTATTTTCATCGTTGTAGGGCGGTGGGGATTAATGAATCGAGCCCTCATGTCCGCTGGATCACGAAGAGAGGCATTCTTCTTATATCGGAACTGCGGGGTCCGACTCGATGTTGAGTTCGCCGGTTATACTTCAGAAGACATCACTCGAGCGCGTTCTTGTGTGGTCCTTAGCGAGTTAGACGTGACAGCAGTGTCGGGCCACGTCTCCGCTGCGTAAGGGCCTGTTCATACTTCGAGCGACTGGGGTCGGAAGTTGTGTAGTGTACGTAAATAATTAGTCGCTCTTGTCGCTTGAAGAATGAACAGGCCCGAACAGAGCGCACGAAGATCAGTCGAGTCGAATAGGTGTACTCGGAGGTCGGGGTACGTCAGATGGTCTGTAGCCTACTCTTCCATCGTTTCTATCCTTTCCCCTTCCTTTAGCACAGAAGGCATAGCCTCTACTTCAGTTATAGAATTCGAGAAGAGTACAATAACGTTAACAAAACGGGAATTCGCGAAGAATCTTCCATTTACGCGTATGCCCGTTTCGTTTCGGTCCATCTACTTCATTATTCGCTGCCACGCACTGGTGGACAGCTTCGGCAACACGGTGTCGCTCTGTTGTACTACCTTTCCCAGTGGGAAGGTGAAGAGGCGGTGGAGCAGCTGAACTATTATCTTGCATCCAGCAAAGCGCTCACCTAACGTGCTCACCTAGGGCCTGTTCATACTTCGCGACAGCAGCGACAAGAGCGACGAGAGCGCGGCGCGCGCAGTGCGCGGAAGTATGGACAGGCGACAGAAGCGACTGCAGCGATAGCGTCGGCACTTTTCGGGCCTGTTCGTACTTCGCGACAAGAGCTACTTGTCGCCCGTGCAAGACATGCATATCGATTAGAACCGAGCACACGCCGCTGAAAAGTGTTCACACTCGAGCGCCGGCGCTGTCGCTCCAGCCGCTCTCGTCGCTCTCGTCGTCCGTGCAAAACATACATATCGATTAAAACCGAGCGCGCCGCCGAAAAGTGTTCATATTCAAGCGCCGGCGCTGTCGCTCCAGCCGCTCTTGTCGCTCCAGTCGTTCAAGTCGCTGCTGTCGCCTGTTCATACTTCCACGCGCTGCGAACGCCGCGCTCGAAGTGCTGCGAAGCCGAATATTCATCTCAGAAAGGCACTCCTCTGTGTTTGGTGGGATATCCGGCGAATTGTCCGCTTTGAAGTGCTTAAATCTGGACAGACCGTTAAGGCCCCGTTTATACTTCGTCGCGGCGCGACGCGATGGCCACGCAATGAGGCCAAATTGATCGATCGCGTCGCACAATCAATATGGCCACTATGCGTGGCGTCGCATCGCGCCGCGACGAAGTATAAACGGGGCCTAACGCGTCGCTGCTGTTGCGAAGTATGGACAGGCACTTCGGCGGCGCGCGCTCGGTTTTAATCGGTTTGCATGCTCTGCACGGGCGACGAAAGCGACGAGAGCGCAGCGCGCGGTAGTATGAACAGGCGACAGCAGGGGTTAGAGCGACTAAAGCGACTGGAGCGACAATGCTGGCGCTCGAGTATCAACACTTTCCGGCGGCGCGCTCGGTTTTAATCGATATGTATGTTTTGCACGGGCGGCGGGTCGCTCTTGTCGCGAAGTATGAACAGGAGTGCAGTGCTGGCAGAATGACGTTCGTTTCGACACTGTCGAGTGTTTCCTGAAGGTCGACGAAGATGAGATCTAGGTGCAGACGGTATTCCCGGCAAATCTCAATGATTCTCGAGACGCTGTCGATCTAATCTATGCAGCTGAAGCCTTTGTGGAATCCAGTTTGCCCCAAAGATTGGGCTATCATTAGGGCTTAGTACGGGAGTAGGCGAACGAGAAAAACCCATAGCAACAAAAACAGCGAAGGTTACACCGATGGAAGCACGGAATCAGTGTTCAAGTAATCTTCTTTAAGCCTCAAGTAGTAATGACGTTTTAAGCTGTTATAACGACGTTTTGCTGCGATCAAAAATCTAGCGTGAGGCGGGACTCGAACCCGCGCCCCTTGCTTGCCTGGATGGATGCTACGCCACTACACTACCGGCGCTGTTTGATCGAACGCAACGTCTACGGCACCTCCACGCTCACACGTTTATCGGGATTAGCCGTATGAGGGCACGTGAGTGTTGTGTTCGATCAAGCAGTGCCCGAAGCCTATGGCATGGCATCCTTCCTGGTAAGCTTGAGGTGCAGGTTCGCGCTAGAGTTTAGATCGCAGCAGAACATGGTTATAATGGGTTATAGCCGTCTTGCTTACTCGTTAAATCCACTACTTCGAGCACGAGGTGTCAGAGAACTCTTCCGCAGACAGTCCTGCCTGTTAGGATATTATGTCTAGTACGGGTGGATGAATTCTGGGTTTCCTTGGCCTTTAATTTCTGATTGTTTTTCGACGTGTTGAAGCTGATGCCGGCCGATCGACAGCCCCAATCGCGTGCGGCCACGTGGAGGTGACGTGCCGTGCGGAACATCTAAGCCGCTGTCAGTCGGCGTGATCGGTACACAGGCTGCTCTCTTCGTGACGGCATGCATCACCGGTGGGCCACACGGTCGGGATAGCGTTCCTCTTGTAGATCGTCATGTCTTACTACCTTTTGTTATTATTTTTTTGTTGATGGGTGACTAATCCTTTCTTTTGTTCATTCGCACTAAGCAGCTTAATTATAATATATATCTGGAAAATGCTTCTAAACGCTGCCCTACAAAACACGGGGCGGTCACGATCCATGATCGCTGACCCGGTATCCGGGCAAAAAAGCTTTTGATTTCATTCAGTGGTCGAGTTCTCACGTTTTTCCTACATTGCAACAAATCGCTCAGTGATCGTAAAATTATTTACAGCGGAGTTCCGTTGAGGTAACCAGCTTAATCAGTCAGGGTCTGTAGATACCTCTTCGAAAAGCTTGGCTGGGGCTTACGTTCGTAGAGCAGAGAACGAGGGCGGTATATAGAGAGCACGAGACATTGGGATGGATGCAATTGCTGTACACGATTTACGGTAGTTCCGCGGTTATAGGGAATTTCTCGCCGTTGTTTCAGTTTTTCACTCTACGGCTTCATAGGGGTTTTGATGCCCTTACGCAGAGAAAAACGTGTAGTTTCAAACACTTATGAGATATATGAGATCATTGCCAAAAACCGAAGAATCTGTGGCAGTAGAAAAGTCCGGTTTTTGTGTCATAGAGCTTTATGGCTTGAGCCTCGGAAAGGTGAAGGTGGAATTGAATCAGAGTTGAGGCGCTAATTCAGGAAGACGTTTTCTAAAAAAGCGGCAGTGAGGTCGAAGTTTGTTGATCACATTCGAATAATCACTTCTGAATGTGATGATCCACTGCTGGCATAATTCACAATGGAATTTAGAGAGCATTCAATAAGTAATGTCGTTTTTTGTGCACTACCGTTTTAGCTCATTATTTGTCGGCAGATTTGTGTATTTCGAAGGTGCACTAAGTGATTCTAAGGTAAGTGAGACCTGCTCTTTTAGAATCTACCATTCGTCGAATCCGTTAGCTTGCAAGTTCAGGTGAAATGGCTTGGCAAATCTCAGAGGAGCATATTCGGCATTGCATGCTGTAAGAATTTCGGAAGGGTAGTAACGCAACGGTTGCTACCAAAAATATCTGCGATGTATATCCAGATGCATTAGACGTTCGCAAATGCCAGCGATGGTTTTCCAAGTTCAAATCCGGTGATTTTGACCTCTCTGACTCCTCTGGATCAGGAAGACCTGTAGCATTTGACAACGACATGCTGATGGCAGAACTGGAGGCGAATCCTCGTCAAACAGTCGAGGAAGTTTCGAGTACTCTTAACGAACCTAAATCAACGATACATTTTCATCTACGCCAAATTGACAAGGTATACAGAGCAGATGTTTGGGTACCGCACGATTTATCCGCCGAAAACCGTGCCAACTGATCGACGCTTTGCAACGCACTGCTTCAGCGGCACCGTACAGACCCGTTTTTTGATCGACGGATCACAGGAGACGAAAAATGGATCTTGTACGATAATCCGAAGCGCAAAAAGCAGTGGCTTTCCAAAAATGAACAACCAAGAAGTGCTGCGAAGCCGAATATTCATCTCAGAAAGGCACTCCTCTGTGTTTGGTGGAATATCCGTGGAATTGTCCACTTTGAAGAGCTTAAATCTGGACAGACCTTTGAGGCAGACCTTTGCTGTGAGCAATTGGATCGAGTTGGCCAAGCTCTATTGAAAGAGTATCCGGCGATCGTCATCAGAAAGGGCGTAATTCTCCTTCACGACTATGCAAGACCGCTCTGTTCAAAACGGACGCTGGAAAAATCAGCGAATTAGGATGAGGGTTCTGCCTCATCCTCCGTATTTTCCCAATCTCGCACCTTCGCATTACCACTTATTCCGGTCTCTACAGCATCTTCTTAGTGGCGAGAAATTTCGAAGTTTGGAGGATATTCAAAATGCTATGTCCTCATATTTTGCTCAAAAACCACAACAGTTTTATTGCTCAGGTATTGAAGATTTGCTCGTTAGATGGAAAATGGTTGTTGATAATGATGGTGGTTACATTGTTGGATGAAATTAAGTTTTAATGAAAATTTGTTCAATTGAAGTTAAGGTTGAAAAAACGACATTACTTATTGGATGACCTAATAAATTAGAGCAGAACATGTTGACGAAAATCTGAGAACACAGCTGGAAAATGTTCCGTGCTCTGATGAAAAGTAACCACTCCTCCGAGCGGCAACTCCAAATAACACATCGTTAAGTTCATCTGTGTGTGGTAACTCCAGACGGACGAATAAGCACTGCGCGGAATAAGTAGTTGGATGCGACCGAACGCGATGAAGTCGCCTCAAACTTGGGTAATTAAACCTTTATTTTAACAACACATGAAATACACACGCACGGGAACGAAATAAGACATCAAAAGCATCGATGGTAATGCACTATGATGAAACAAGGCAATAACATGAATAAACGCGATGATAAACATAGATGCTTATAAGGATACTACGCAAACACAAATAGAGACCAAAACGATACCAATAGGAATAGCACCGATATCATATAAGAATCTGAAACAGGACAAGTAACCTAGCAAAGACACAATACGAAGATATGGCAAGACTAAACCGATTACAACGCCAAAACATGAAGGAACAACAGAAGATTACATGAGAACAATGATACAACACAATATGAACAAAATAAGAACCACAAGGCACGTGCTAAGGAGTCAGAACAGAGAGACCACGACACAATTACGCGCAGAATGGAAAAACCCCTCATACCAAACGCCCCGGACGCGCACGGCCGCTACACTGCCTGCAAGCCCAAGAACGGGGCTGGAGGCGCTGCATAGGACGAAATCCCTGAAAATCAGGATGCACCGAGAAATAGCCCGGGGGACGAGGAGAGCCCAAGGACGCGCGCGGCGGTCGGCGCGAAATCCTTCAATGGAAACGACTTGTCGTCAATCTGCTCGAAAATCCTAGGGTTTGGAGTAGAAAGCTATTTTGGACTATGTGTGATCTCCATTGGCGTAGCTTTCACAGTGTTAATTTCTCGTATTTCTTGGATTGCTTTCAGAGGAGTTTGAGGAAATTTCTCACTGTGTGCTAGAAAGGCGCAAAAAGACCTTTCGAATGTTCGTAAGCTAACTGTGCATTTGCTTATAACTTACAAATCGCTGCTCGCGGTTTTGTTGGCGGCGATACCCAGGAGCCAAATTCTTCAACTGCTTACCGCCATCTAACGGTGAAAATAACGCCAAACCTGATGCTGAATGAAAGCCATGTCAGGGGTTCGGCGGTATTTTCACCATTAGAGGGCGGTAAGCGATTGATGAATCTGGCCCCAGGTGTAACCACTTTTACCTCAACTCAAATGGTTGACAATGAACGAAATTATAATCATTAGAAGTCAAAAATGGCGAAATCTTCCCCTACATCCTACTGTTGATGTACAGAGTTAGGGTGGAGGAGCACAAGTCACAATCGCGTGGGTGAAGTCTGACGTGTACCGCTCTCTTCAGGTTAGTCTACTCGTTCTGTTAAGGTATGTGGGCGGTATCGTTATATTGTTCGTTGACGTTATTGATCGGGATCTATCCTAGTCCGGGGGGGGGGGACAAATAACTAAAAACTAGGCAACAAAATGAATTGAAACTTACCGAGCGGCTTCTAGAGAACGAGTTGGAACCTAAAAGAAACCGAAAACAAGCGAACAAACGAAAAAAAAATAGAAAATCGCCACGGTTTACAACCGTCTCGGCGGGCAAAGAGCGACGGAATAGAGTCATGCCGCGTGCTGACCGCCGCCTGACATGTTATAACCAGGATCTAACATCGTAAGGAGGGCGCATGAAGCCACATGCCGCGTGCTAACTGTCGCTTGACACGTTATAACCAGGATCTAACATGGTGAGGAGGGCACACAACTTTGCCTTCTTACAACCGTACCAAATGTAATGTTTCGTTTTTTCTTTGTTGACTTTTCTTGTTTAGGTCCTGTGTTGTTCTGTAGGAGCCGCTTTGAAAGTCTTGAGTGAATTTGTCCCATATAATGCTTTTTAGTTATGTGCCCCCCGGACTAGGATAGGTCCATTAATCGTTATTGATCATTGACCACTTTGTACATGACTGTAGTCGGCGTGACGCCGCGATGATCTATTGATTAATCATCCCAAAGCGGCAGTCAGTCGCCATTCATTTCATTCTCATCAGCTGTTGCGTGATTAAGCCTTATTTAGCCCATTGTTTTCGTCTTCTTATGAAATTGTACACTGTCTGCGAATCGTCACTAACACAAAACCACCAGTCAGAGTGTAATAGTGGTGCAAGAATATCGTCCACCTCTCAGTTAAGAAATACGACATCGACATTCTGCAGTTGATCAGGTCATCCACCCACTTGTCAGGCATACCTGTCCTGTGTTCCGTCCACTCATCGTGTTTTTCCTCGTCCTTCGTCACGATCGCTGTCGTCGTACTAGTGTTTGGCTAGGCCTACTTCAGCAAAAGTGCGTCTTCTTTTCAGGGCTGCGACGGCGCTCAGTGTTGGGAGATCGATGAAGTGGACAACGTCCATCGTGGTCTGCTTAGCGGCCGTGCTGGCGACGACAGTTCATGGTACGTTTCTGGGGGTTTCAGCCGTGGTTGTCCACCAGATCAACCGTTCTATCGATAATGTTCGTTATATGGCGGCTTATAGCATTGCTGTTACAGGTGGCCGATTCGATTTTCGTAAGTTTTCCGAGAGAATGTTGTGATGGTGCACTTGTCGAGCACTTATGGTTACGGTTAGCTTAGTAGGAGCTTTAAAAGGCCCTAGTGTATATGGAGGGGGTTTATCACTTCTGATTTTGCTCACAGATTCTTACAGCGTTGATTTGTCCCATCGTTAGTTGGCCTTTGAATTTCTACCCTAACAGTACCTTATGTCTAGGTTTATAGTTGCGCCGCCAGCACCGTAGCCATAGATATCGATTTTTTGCGCCGCCCGATCGATATCTATTACGACTGTGCTGCCACGCCCGCGGCGCAACTATAAACCAAGGCTAATGCAGCGCTTGCGGTTGAGCTTACTTTAACTGGATTGTTATACGTTGTAGAGCACGGAGTTTAGTTCAATTAGAGGATTAGTCCTGCGAATTTCGGCACTATTTTATTCCCGATTGTTGTCTCACTCTTGTTATCCGATCAGGGCGCAGTTCAAGTTGGCTGGATGAACCTGTATGAACCTAATTTATTCTATTAGACAACTTCGTAGCATGTAAAATACCTGAGGTATAGTCTCACCAGAGAAGGGTTTGGACCTCCCAGGGCCAGGCTCACCATAGCAGCTGACATCCCTCGAGCTTCGCGAGAAGGCAAGAGAACCGATTTGAGCGACGGGAACAGTGGAAGAGGATCCAGAAAGAGAGAGAGCGTGTTTGAGAGAAAACTTCGACGAAGAAGCCGTCTTGTTCGTCGGTTGAACCAAATGACACTTCAGTTGGAAATAAGTTAGCTTCTCATGTGCGTTGCTCAGAGCGAATAGTAAAAACTTTGAGATACATTTCAAGATGAGTGACCCGAGCTTTACAGCCTGATATGACATTAGGTGAAAATCTAACTGAGGAGGGAAGGGTTCTGACATTCAATGGAATATTATGTGGAGACTAAGGTCATTAGAGGGAGATTGGAGCACTGATTATGAATATGGGGCTGGAAATTGGAAAATGAAGCTCCAGAACGAGTTTTCTACCAATCTAAGTTCACCGAGTTGACTGTAGGCTGGAAGTGCGAATGAGCTGAAGTGAGAGCGGTGAGTGATGAGAGCTGATAAGATTAGGCAGGCAACGGCAACGATGACCTAGAGGCTGGCTCTGGCTTGTTGGGTTCGGCCTAATCTGATCAGCTCTCATCACTCTCTGCTCTCAGTGCAGCTCCTTCGCACGCCCAGCCTACGGCCAACCAGGTGAACTTTGACAGGTCAGAGCTCGTGCTGGAGCCTCTTTTGCAATTTTGAACCTCATATTCGTAACCACCATTTCGAGCTTTCTCTCTAATAACCTTAGTCTCCACATAATCTTCCATGAAAGGTCGGAATCCTTCCCTGGTCAGCTAGTATTTTTACCTAATGTCATATCTGGTTGTAAGGCTCGACTCGCACAACTTGAAATGTATCCCAAGGTTTTTACTATTCACTCTGAGCAACGCCTACGAGAAGCTTTACCTATTTCCAACTGAAGTGTCATTTGGTTCAACCGACGAAAAACTCAGCTTACCTCGTCGAAGTTTTCTCTCGAGAACGCTTTATCTCCTTCTGGATCCACTTCACTGTTCTCCTCGTCCACATCGGTCGTTTCGTATTCTCCGGAAACCAGGCGATATACGTACCCAGGGTGTAGGGTATTTTTCATGCTCTCCATCGCGACTTGACCTTCATGGGCAAGAGCGGAAGGCGGTCAGTTCTTCACCAGTAAGGATTCTGGAGCTTGGTACGGAAGATGAGTGAAAGAAATTCGTGTGGAAACTCTTCGTCATTAGATTCATCACCCCACGGGAAGAAATGTGAACACTCGTTGAGCAGAGCTTGTAACAGAGTAGTGTTGTATAGCTGGCTTGCTCGTCTTTGTGCTGTTTCCGTCATGTTCTGCACCTGTAGTGCTGTAGGTTTGTTCGTAAGATTCTTCTGCACCCTGCGTTGATCCGCTCACATTAGGATGCAGCTTTAAAGCCCTTTTCTGCTGAACCATATCGTTGCTGGCCTTTGAAATGTGACACAATTCATTGTGTGGTTCTATGCTTGATAGAATAGTGCCGGTTTTCTTAATCATTTTCGTTTAGGCCAGGCTCAAGATGCGAAGCCTCCGGCTGCAAATGCTGCTGCTGCTGCCAAAGGGTAAATTTTTTTTCCGTTGTTGTTGAAAACGGAGTTATTAGACTCAAAGGGGAAGCATGAAGAACGACTTCTTTTCAGCGCACCAGATGAAGAGAGGTTTCTGAATCACGAGGCGTGCAAGGAGGATGTGCATCGACTGTGCAACAAGGTACATGAGCTTGCTATATACTGATTCTCTGTTTGTCTTCTAATTCCGTTGTTGTTATAGGAAGGAATTGATCTGAAAAGCGATTTGGCCATCCTGGAATGTCTTCAAGATGCCGGCCAGACAGAGGCCGCAGTACTCACGCGACAGTGTGAGGATCTTGTCTGGCAGTACAAGGTACGTGGCTTCATCGTTATCCTTGGCGTAACACTAACACGATCGATATCGATCGGCTCTGCTGCCTAATCGATATCGCCTGCACGCTATCTCTACGGCCTAGGTCATACCACCGCTCACCCCGACCGAAGCCTAATGATAAGCTCCCATATCGATCGCGCAAAGCGAAGAGTGGATATAGGAGCCTATCATTAGGCTTCGCTCGGGGTGAGCGATGGTATGGCATAGACCTACGACACTCGTCGACTCAAATATTGACCATTTTCACGTCAACATCTGCATTTTTCATTTTCAAATCAAATTGGGCAGGTGGCTCTTTCGAGATCAATTTGAACATATTTCATATCAAAATGAGCGTTTTCCAGATTAAACTGGAGAATTCTCAAGAAGGTTGGATCGAATTTTTGCCAAAAAATTTATTATGACTTTTTTGTTGAAAGTCTTTAATACGCGTACCCAAAAAGTGAGCACAATTTTTCAACAAAAAAAAACTTAAAGTTTATTTTAAAGATTTTTATTAGATTGATAGCAAGAATTCCATTCCGAATAGGTGGAGTTGCATAGTTGTCAATGGTACAACAAAACCAGTTTCGGTGCAAGTCTAGAAAGAGGTCTGCCCTGATTTTCCTCCATAAAGTCCTAGAATTTGTCCAAGAAGATCTGTGATGTGAAAACATTATTCTCGAATAGATACGCACCATAAACAAAGTAAGAAATCTATGCCTGTTTTGAGTGAGATAAAGCAGCCAGGTTTGGATGAGAGACAGGTTCAAAATACACATATCTTCACTTCACTTTTAAGTAGGCATTCTTTACACTAATAATCATATAAAAACCGCCACGGGCTGAACAAGTGCATGGCGCGATTTCTTTTTTAATACGTTAAAAATTTCTCCTTTTCCGCGCATTAGAATGCGCTTTAAACATTTATTTTTCTTTAAAAATAAATTTTCTGAAAAGCTTCAAACCGTGCATTCGTTTATTGGGGAATGGAATTTCTAAAAATTTCAAAGAAAGTCATGCTAAACCTTTTTTGAACAAAAAATTACTCTCGGAAAGTCTTTAGTTTAATCCGAAAGGCGCTCATTTTGATTTAGAAGATGTCCAATTTGATTTCGAAGGCGTCAAGCCTTCTTTAGAAGAGTGTCCAGTTTGAGTGGATGAGTCTAATTTGACGTGAAAAGTGATCGGCTTGGTTTGAATTGTCCATTTCGACGTGAAATTTGTATAAACGGTGTTCTTACCATCGAGTGTTTACTCTGCCGATCCATTTATCATTGAGTCAGTGTTCTTTTTTCAGATAAAACTCACACAGGATGATCGGTTTATCACTGCCGCGCAGAATTTTTGCAAAGAAGAGCTTGCTAAGAGTCAAGGTAGTGTCGTTTCCCGGTTTTTTTCGCTGAATTGTGTCTTCCGAGTAGGGGAAGGGGGCTGGTCTGTATAAAAATCACGTAAAGGCTTTGGCAAACGTGTTCTCCCTCATTACCGCTGCATTGAACTCGCCTCTTATGCAGCTTGCACTATCCTCTTCAACTTGGAAGGCGTTTTCCATTCATTTTCAGCAATCGCCTTCTCATCCATGTTTCTACTGCTAAACCTATCCGTTACAGAGATGTCCAAGTGCTTATCGCTGACGAAGCCGGGCTATGCTCTGAGTTGTCTGCTGGATTTCACGCCCAATGTGACGTCCACGTCTCAGTGTCATGCGTTTCTTCGTGAGTCTTCAGAGTGTTCCTTCATGCTACCCGTTCTAAGCGTTTTTCACCGATTTCAGAGAGAATAAGCGTCCTGGCGTTCGGTGACTTCCGCCTCATTGGACCTTTCGTGGAGCACTGTGGACCAACCGTGGCCAGATTTGGATGTGGATCACTGACTCCCCATAAGGCTCACGAAGGAGTGAAAGTGCCTCACACTCAAGGTAGGAAGCCTTGAATGCGTTTGTTCCGTAGATATTTCCGATTCAGTATTTGTCGTTAATCTGGCCTACATGGGGAGGAGAACGCGCAAGCCAATCAGGGTACAGACCGTACATGCCTACGGTGGGTGGCACGCACATTCGATGCGAAGTGGTTAGTCTAGGGTGTCACCTCACCTTCCATGTAGGCCATATAAACGACTAGTACTTTTGTGTCTTTGCTGGGGCTTTATTTTCACCTAGAAAGTGGCCATTTGTCACTAAATGCTTAATTGTAAGGCCACTGGCCCCAGGAGCTTATCTCCTTCTTAGGTTTCCTAACTACAAGAATCGATTTTATCGATAGGAATTGATATTTCCATTAGCTTCGCTTGTTGCGAAGCTCGTGCAACGTTCAACTACTGTCATCGCCATAAATAGCTATTCTCTATAAGCAAAAATCAATGCTCTACTGGTACTGATATTGATCATGTCGACTTTTCCTTGAATTGACTGACTGACGAGAACTGACGAGAATTTATCGCACCACAGGCTCTACCCCAAGGAAACCGAACGGATCAATAGATCGATATGGATCGATTACCTCGGTTTTGCCGCTAAGAAACAAGAAGATAGACCATGCTCAACGGGAGTTTCCCTGCGGGAAATGGGTTGTATCAGCTGTTGAAACGATTTTTGAACTGTTCTTATGAAAAATAAATAAATATTTTCTTCTGATGGACTTTTTTCCAGGGATGGCGCTCGAGTGCCTCATAACGAACGTTATCAAACACGCGAAGGATAACGTGGATCCGATGACACTACTAGACGCATCGTGCAGACATGAGGTTTGATACTTACACTTTATTTGCCTATTTTTTAATATTATTTTTGAATACAGCCCGGGCTGTTCGAATTAATATCAATTCGCTAAAAAATAAAGTTAATCACGTAGTAAAACACGGATTGTGCTACAAATATGTCTTTATGCCAAAGTTTTTTTCGGAGAATAGTCGCTTTAACGAGCTATAAACGGATCTTTAGTTCTGTATGGTACACTAGGTTACCGGCTACTGGGTCCGGTAGATATTTGCGGTGCTTTTCTGCGGTTATGAGCTTTAGTTGATCATCCGTACTGTAGCGAACCTGGTCAGTGGTTTAATTTTGGTGGAAAATTTTGCTTTTTTCGAGCAGATTTGGGGAATATGCTATTAGACATCCCAATAGAGGGATATGTCATGTGGGCGCTGTCTCAGCGGCAATACTTCTGCCTTATTTAGCTGTTCTGCTTGAGACAAGCGCCGGACGCTGCTGTTTGGCGTCGTGGCAGAATATGAGGGAACGTAAAACGCGGTGTTTTTCTTTTTCTTCAATATTTTGCCCTGTAGGCGCGCGTAGAGCAGTGGAAGGTGCCGGCTTTCGCGTGCACTTGACATCAGGTTCTTGGTTCGGATTTGCGCGCAGGCCAACCAAGCCTTCCATCTCTGTCGGTGAATTGGTACCAGACTCGCCTGGGAGGGACGAATGGCTGATTTTTCTATAAGCTGGCCAAATACGCATTGAAATCATCTCCACGACATCCCGTAGAAGTAGAATGCGTGGCGCATCCCAAAAGGGATTGAGTAACGCCGTCCTTTATCCTTTACCCCATTTTGCTCTGTAAAGACGCCGAATATATTCCCTAGTTTTCGTATTTTTCGACGTTATTTAGCATATATAGAGGCTCCTTCCTCTTTAGATTGCGTCGCAAAGATTGTTAGGTCATAGAGACCCCCTTTTGTAACAACATTCTCAATTTCTGTACAGTTTTCTGGCCTGAAAGTCTCTCTTTTCAGGTTATGCGGCTTGTTGAGATGCAGAGCGACGACTTCCATCTGGATCGACCGCTTTTCTTCGCTTGCCGTCAGGACAGAGAGGTGAAAATCTGGATTTTAAGATCTTATGAGGCGCATTATTGCACTATTACTCTTATTGTTGGATCCCAGCTTCGCTTTTCCTTAAACTTCGACATGGAATGATCTTCTGCGGCAATACTCAACACATAAAGCAAGGTTTTTGTGATGGGCTTTCTTTATAATTCGACCAACGTTTCGATGTATTTGTCTGAGTTTGTCTTCAGTTTTGGATATACTGTGAGCTTAGAGTTGTACTCTACCCCAACCAAACGCTGTAGCCCTAGTAGCAGCTGAGAAACCGTGGCGCCCCACAAAAATGTCATGAAAAGAAGAAAAGTCGCGATTCGATGGAACACGAGCACCAGTGTTACTCTGCGGTACTATGACTAATGACGATGAGTCAGTCTGCAGAAGCTGTATACCTTATGCAGAAGGATACCGATCCTGGGGCCGGATTCATCAAAGTTACTGCAGTAACTTTAACGGATAATTGTAAGCGAAAAGCTCAGATAACGTGGCTTAACGTTCGCCATATCGCTTGATAAGCCTCGTTATCTGAGCTCTTCGCTTACAATTCTCCGTTAAAGTTACTGCAGTAACTTTGATGAATCCGGCCCCTGGATGTCGCCCTCTATTGATCACATTTTGACACAGGAAGGAGAAAGTCATCCATAGTCGAAGGGCTATTAACGCGGTCGTTCCATACCGAGGATTCTTGGGAAAATCTAGAACGCCCTCGACGTTTTTCTCGCCATAGACGACGCTAACTATTTTCACGTTGGATTTACGGTGGCATAGAGAAGGACATTTCATCGAGAAAAGCGTTGGCGGCGTTATGGATTTTGGCAAAGATCCCACTATGAATGGCCGCATCTGACGTCCCCAGTTACAAATGGTTTCTGCCGTCTTTTCCAAGATGTGTAGAGGCTGACATGTAGGGTCGCTAACCTTCTGTAAGTGGTGTAGAGCTCCTACTGTCTGATTCGTCCTCATTAGACATACTAAGGCAGAGCAGCATTGACACACTTGTTTCATCGAATCGTGAGTTTATCCTTCTTTTCACTGATTTTTGTGTATTTCTGTGATGCCCTCTATTGTATCGTGACTGCTGAAATGGCTACGGCATTTGGTTGAGCCGAATACAACCATACTCAAATACATCGAGACGTTAGACAAGTAACAAAGAAGATTCACCATGAAAATCTTGCTTGGGTCTTTGAATATTGACACAAGAACTGTTCATGTTAATATTATATCGTGCAGCAGGAGATTTTTTGGTGGACGTTCTATTCAGCAGCTCCTGTCGTTCGACGTTTCGTCGCCTCAGAGGCTTCAACATGGTGTAAAGTTTTAAATTTGCGCTCTATCCAACCAACCGCCTCAACCATTCTAATGCTTACGGTCTACCTCTACAATGACTTCGAAGAAACCAGATGAAAGAGACAAACTCACCTGGGTACACCGTAAAGGGCTTATGTTCGCACTGTTTGATGATCAGTGGGGTGAATCATCCACACATTCCAGATATCACCCACTGTTTCTTCAGCTCACAATGATGTACGAGCTGCAAAAAGTCACTTCCTATGGCTAGGCACTCATTTCGGTTGCTCATTGCTGGATTGTAAAAATCCCCGGAACGCTTCCAGAGCTTTTCGTGCTGAGATATCACTCTTAACGATCAGTATCAATCAATGGTGCAATGGTAGCAATAAGTTCTTCTTGTAGCTATTAACTATTGAGAGTGAGAGTGATATCTCAGGACGAAAAGCTCTGGAAGCGTTCTGGATTTCTACGGTCCAGTAATGAATGACCTAAATGAGTGCCTAGCCGTAAGAGGTGGCTTTCTGCTGCCGATCTTTTGCTCACTGTGAGCTGTAGAATGACCAGTGGGCGCAACCTGCACAGTGTGGTTCATTCGCTCCCTACTGCTCATCAAACACGGAGCGAACATCAGCCCTTAACGGTGGACCTAGGTGAGCTTGTCTGTTGCATGTGTTCCTTTGTGGCGATCGAAAATGGGTCGGAAATGGTAGAGTATTTCAGGCGCTTGCTGGGGTAGAGCGCAAGTTTAAACGTTTACACCATGCTTACGCCTCGGAAGGCGACCGAACCTCGAAACATCAGGCCCTTCTGAATAAAACATCCACCTCAAAACATCACACTGCACTATAGAAATAATATTAGCTACTTATAATGTCAAGAAGAGAAATTGGGAGCCACAGGAGTAACTCATTACTGCCATTGTATCGCGCTCTTCGACGTCTTGGGCCGAAATGAGACGAAATCATGTTTTAAAGAGATTACGAAAAGTAGACTATGAGTTTTTAATTTATGATTTCAGCGCCTCTGCAAAGATGTTCAAGCCGGTCAGGGCAAGGTGTTTGAGTGTCTGCTGCTGCATCGAAATGATCAGTTCATGGAGCCTGAGGCGGGTTTTTTGAGCGGAGTCTTCGATTCCACGCTAATCCTCTGCTTTCTCTTGTTCAGTGTTCCAAGATGCTCAGCGAGAGGGCGTACATGATGGGACGAGACTATCGCATGGCCCATCCGCTGGTGCGATCCTGCGCAGCGGAAATGAAGGAGTAGGTTGTACGCCGTGGTCTGGCGCTTTTTGGGTTTCCTATTCGGGAGGAGCACTGTAAGTGCTGGCCAAACCACATGATTGTTGCTGTTTTTTCGTCTATTCTGTCTCTTTGGTATTCGTCGCTAATTTTGCTGAGAATGTCGAATCCTTCGCTTAAGGTACAAATGTGAAGCGCAAGACGAGCTGGAAGCAGCAGCGCATTACCATTTGACGTGGATACTGCTGTGTCTGGAGAACGCAGCTCACAATGCAAAGGTACGGCTAATACTACGTCTACAATGGATGTATTTCAAGTTTGCAACAAAATACAGTCCACGACCTGCCTTTCTTGCTCTGTTGGGTGGGCAAATCTAGCCTTACTCGACTTTAGCTGCGTCCTGCAATGTTGTTCGAGTTTCAGACGAATAACCTGAAGTTGCCGTCGCAAGAGTGTCAGCATGAGATGCTGATGCACAGGCAGATGATGATTTCTGAGTTCAAGATTGCGCCCGAAGTTGTGATGCACTGTTCACAGGTGAGAGAAGGGTCTATTTATGAACCTCATGTCGTTATTTGGTTTTATAAAATTTTCCGGAACTATCGCATCAAGGCATTAGCACTGCTATGTGTAGGAAAATCTTGAAGAAATTAAGTTCAAAGTCTTTGCGGTGTCGACATCGCTACATGTCGAAGCGCAGGAAAAGTAGAATAATCTCGTTACGTCCGGTTTTTTTCCTTATGATGCGGTTTTACCTTGATGTTCTCGCTTCTCTTACTCTTTCTTTAGTCTGCCCTTGTAGCACCAGTTTCCCCGTCAGGGCCTAATTGTTAGCGGTTTCTTTTTTCACAGTATTTTATTTTCAATTGCGTAGCTTTTCTAGATTAAAAAATGTAATTATTTAATTTTTCCAGGAAATCGATAAGCATTGTAGTCCAAGGGGTGATATCGAACCGGAAGGTCAGACGTTGCACTGCTTGATGGGACTTGCATCGGTGAGTCGGCCTCATCACATACTACCATTGTGTCTAAAGCCCGATTTATACTTAATTCGCATGGGCAGCGGGTCTGTCGACGTGGTTTGGTTGAGATTTTCAAGGCTGCAAACGGGTTTACGTGTTGATTTTCATGATTTTCAAGAGATTACGAATAGCTTTGCGTGCTCACTTTTGGGTAGAAAGCCTTGAAGCGTGGTCTGGACTTGAATTGACTCTACGCGCGTCAATTCGAGCGCACAGATATAAGTAATCACCTACTGCCGTACAAATTGCGGGTTGATGTGCAATTTTCGGGATACTGTAGCGTGCGGTTGCTGCCGTTGCGTTGCGGATCGCGTCTGCGTCCACGTGGACATTCGATTGATTCGTAATCCCCGTTGAGCGACGAGAGCGGTTTGAGCACGAGCAGCTTGGATGGGTCGTGGGTCTTATCCTTCCAAGAGGTGTCTGTAGATTTTCACGTTCAATGACAGAAACGAGCTCAGCTGACAACGGCTTGGCTGATGTGCAGGTTTGGGGACACTGTAGCAAGCGCGCGGGAACATTCCAACGGCAGTAGGTGTTTAGTTATAATTGCTATCGATGAATACCAGCTGGTTTCGTACCAGCGCGAAGGATAAAACCCCGTATTATTTAAAGTTGAGTTTTCAAAATGAAAATTTGGCTTCAATTGAAAAAATTCAAAATTTCCTTCATATCGGAGAATAAAATTGTTTCAGTCGAACGACAAGACAAAGCAGCCTAGCGCTCAGTGTGTGCAGGCACTAAAAGAGGTTATGAAGGTAAGAACCCTATGGTTCGCCAGAGATTTCAAAACTACAGGCTTATTAGTTGTCTTCTTTCTTCAGGTTGCTGATGTTGGCTCGAACTACAGGGTCGACAAGGTTCTCTACTTGTCGTGTCGTTCGCTCATTGATGGTTTGTCGCCTTTTCCTTCGTATTTTTCTATTAGCTGATGCATCATTTTTCCTGAATTTAGCGCTGGGAATTTTGAAAGAATTCGTTTACGCTAAGGTAACAAAATTTGGGTAAAACCTAGAAAATGACGACAAGAATGTTAGAGGAGCTGTAGAAACAATACAGGTAGCAGCATAAGTAGTGCATAAGCGAAGCTGGTATCTTGTTCAATTCCATTGTACGTTCTATGGGCAGTTTCTCGTGAGAGAAGCCAAGTTTATCACCCTTTTCCAGGAATTTTTGTCATCTATCGCTCTATTTTAGCCTTTGGTAGCTCAATCGTCTTGATTGTTTACCATTACCTTTTTTTTTAACCAAAAATGCCTGATGACATGAGTGACATTCCAGGAAACTGTGCTCGTGAAGTGGGCTCTGAAGCCGAGACGTTGACGTGTCTGATGAGGCATGTGGACAGCCCCGATATGACGCCCGTGTGCGAAAAGCGACTGCTGGAAGTGCAGTACTTCATGGCCAGAGACTGGACGCTGGATCCGCAGCTCTATGACGTGTGCCATGACGAAGCTATGAGGAGGTGTGGCTTTGATCTTTCTAAATCACAAAAAATACTCAGTTTATTCACAAAAAATCAGTTTTTCATGAAATTTTCCGCTATTCCGTCGATACTTCATTATTTTAAGGTTCATCAACAATTTTTTTTGCAACAGGAATATTAGAAGCCTTTAATGGAAGCATCTTGTTGATTATTTGTGAGTGGGGCATTTAGGCTGTTGCAGTCCTTGTTGGCGGGACGGTTTTTCTTTTTGTTTTTTGCTGTTGGTTGAGCTCGCAAAAGCTTCTAGGAGAGGACGTGGATAGATAGTTATGAATTAATTCGTCGAAGCGTTATTGGCGAACCAATTTTTAAAAGTAATCTCTTCACATTCTCCTCAACAATCCTCTGTGGAGCCAATCGCGGGCAAATTAGCAAAGTAGTGGTTATCTCCAGCTACAGCACTTTATTTGCCTTAGGTCTAACTGCCCAGCAAACTTGAAGAAGCTGTTGATGTGGATGAAGTATGTGCCAGAAAGTGTCATTGAAAGATGCTTCTGTTGAAAAAAAGGGAAAAAACCGTGCACAATCACGAAGGCATATGAGTACCCTTTTTGCTTTCGTCCTTGAGTTTGCTCGTCCAGGTTAGGGTCGAAACGAGCGTAACTACCTTAAGGCTTTATCTTTTTCTATTGAATGACAACGAGACTGTAATCTCTCCATGAGGTAGAGCAGTGTGCACAATTTTCACGTTAGGTTGGGCACTTCTCAAATCAACTCGCACACTCTTCCAAGTAAGTTTGACGCTTTTGAAATCAAGCTGAACATCTTCCAGGTCAGAGAGATCGTTTCCCGTTTTCGACTAGAAACTTTTCAAGGGGGTTGGAGGAACTTTTTTTTTCAGGGAAAATTTAATATGGCTTTCTGTGAAGTTTTTTTTATTTCTCTTGGACACGTGAGCATGTTGTATTTCTCATGGAGAAGACATGGTTCAGAGCTGGCTTCAAAAGTGCAGGAACTTCAAATGGAGCTTCAAAAGTCTTCACTTTTTGGGATAGTTAGGTCAAAAATTTTCAAAGAAAACTTGTACAAAGTTTTTCTTGCCTAAAAATTATTTTTGTCGCGTCTCCTGTATCCTTCTGACGCGTCCCGGCTGCCTTATCTCCCAGCCGTTCGGGCCTTGGTCGGTGTCTAGGGTAGTCCTTCGTAGAGCTTTATTAGTAGAGCCGCTACTCGCGGTCTGGACAAGCACACAAATGAACACTAACTGCTGGGGGACGCGCCTTTTATAGGCGCTGGGGTACGGTAATCACTTGAAGCTAAGGGAATCGTTGCGGGACCTATGCAGCATATTACAAAATGAGATAACGATGACACCGAAGCATAGAACCTAGCATTACGGATTCGTTACATGCCCCCCGTAGACGGAGAGTCGTCCCGACTCTAGGGTCTCCCAACTACGGTCTACCGGAACGATGTGGCTGGCGGTCCTCGCGATGATCGAGTCTTCTGGATTTGCAGTGGCGATCGTAACGGTCGGTGGAACGGTCTCTCGGCGTCGGCGATAGTCCAGGTGGCGACTCCATGTCCTCGTGGTGGCGACGGCGACTCGGCTCATAGCTGGTCTCTCGGTCGTGGCGGCGGCGATCGGCTGGCGGCTGCTTGGCGCTCGGTCCGGATTCCCTGTCCATAGGGCGGCGACGGCTGCTCGGCATCTCGAAAGTAATTCGACGATCATGGCGACGGTGTTCTGGGTCCTCGACCACCCAGAAGTTCGGCAGGTGTTCCTGCTTGCGCCTCCTATTCTGCGCTGCCTTTTCCTTACGTCGGCGCTCCCTCTCATCACTCGAAGCGAAGCTAAACTCCCTCATTTTGATGAGATCATCGACGGTAAGGCGCAACTTCTCGAGGAACCACACTATTTGCCGGCCGATGAACGGTGCTTTCCCGTATCGGGGATGCGCTCCGAGCGTCAGCGCTGGATGCGTGTAGCTCACGTGGTCTAACGCGTCAGTATAGTGATCTCGAACGATTGCGTCGAATCTTCGCTTTGGCCCGGTCACATACTTAACATACTCAGCGCATACTCTTCCCATAGCAGTCCAAGCCTCGGCGTTGTCGTCTTCATATGGACTTGGGAAAAATGAGAGGGCTCCACCACACTGCAGGTGGCGCTCCAAACAAATCAGCACCTGCCTCATCGGACGGCTCTCCGGCATCTCATCGGGCCAAACGATGATGATTGAAGTCGTGATTTTCATCGTCAGCATTTTCTTGGCCAGCGTGCTCCAGTCGGCATATACATAGAGTGTCACATTTTCTGGGGAAATGACCTCAGCATTAGCGCGGGCGAAGGACGACGGCAGTGCAATGAAAATCTCCTGCTCGGCGCTCGATCTAGGTCCAGGAAGTCGCGTATGTTGCAACAACGCGATCGCGGTCGTCAGGTTGTTCCCGTAGTCGTATGGAACCGACCACGCGAAGACTGAGGAGTGGTCAAATCGTTTGCCCTTCGCCTCTTCAACCGCAACGGCGTATCGGTGGCAGCGTCGGCGGTGAGCATCAATGGCAAGAGCTAGCCCATACGCTGTTATGTATGGGGAGTTTTTCTTCCTGAGTTCCTCCTCCTTTCTTTCTTCTCCCCAGCAGGCCTGCTCGGAGATCGAGGCGACGTTGGCCAGCTCGAACATATCTTGCACTTTCTTGGATCTCGCCATCGGGTGAGCCAAGCTTGGAAGTGCCACGTGTGCCATTTGGCCGAACAGGGCGCAATCGCAGCGATAGCGGAGGTGGAGTGGATCGTCCACTCCCAGTATGATCCTGAAAACAGTGACTCTATTACACTGCACCTGCTCTTGACGTGCTTCATTTTTACGCGGGCGACCCCGTTTTCCCCGGCTTCTCACTGTCCTTATAGGGTCATTGGTCATGCCCATCGGTAACTTCCGCAATTTGTCGAAGGGTATTCTCAGTGGGTCTTTGTTTTGTCCAATCAGAGTGATCAGCGCGCTGTTCCCACTCACTTCGATGACTCGGTATGGGCCTTCCCACTGGTTGGTAAGTTTTGGGTTAAGCAGTTGCCGTTCACTGGGAACCCTCATATACACGCGATCACCAGGTTTCAAAGGGCTTTCGGCCACCTTGTTCCTCTTATCATACAGAGCCTTCATTCTTTGTCGCATTTTCTCGTTCACTTCCAATGCATAGTTACGCGCCACCTCGGTTCCAACTGCAAGTTCCTGGACGTAGCTTTCCATGTCTGCCATATACTCGCTCACGCCCACTTCCGGAACTGATGCCCAAGGAACATAAGCGTCTATGCCATGCAGAACAAAGAATGGAGATTCTCCCGTGGCCTCGTGAACGGTGGTGTTATACGCAAAGACACAGTACGGTAGCATTTTATCCCACTCGCTTGGGACCCGAACTTTCTTGCGTAACATGCTTATAAGAGTTCGGTTGAATCTCTCGGTAACACCGTTCTCGCGAGGATTGTATCCTTTGGTGAATACGTGCTCGATTCCCATGATAGCCCTCAACTCCTCCATCAGCTTGTTGTCGAACTCACCTCCCACGTCCGAAAGGATGGTCTTTGGCTGGCGGCAACCTTCCGAAACCCATCTTTCGAAGAATACTCTGGCCACCGTCTCAGCATTTTTCGAGGGTATCGCATATGCCCCTCCGAACTTGGAGAAATGATCGATTACGCTGAGGACGTAACGGTTCCCGCTCGACGTTTGGCCCAGTTCCAGTACATCGATTCCCACCACCTCATAAGGCCTCGTCGTCACGATAGGTTTTAGGGGCGGCACCGTCGGATGTTGTGCATTATGACACAAACACTCCCTACATTCCTTCGACCATTTATGCACGTCTCTGTTCAAGGTCTCCCAAAACAGACTCTTAGAGAGTTGTCGTATTATCTTCTTTGGCCCGAAATGGCCAGCTAGAAGACCTGCATGGGCCTCATCAAATACAGCTCTACGTTTCGAGGGCGGTACAACCTTTCGATGTCTATCGTTTTCCAACAGCAGGAGGGCTCCGCCATCCATCAGAAAATCGGCGACCTTGAACCTGCGAGTTACCTCCGGGAAGGCGACATCAACATTCAGCTTCCCTTCCTCCAGATCACTGATGACCTTTCCGTATATCGGATGCTCCCGTAACTCGGCTGTCCATTCTGATTCCTGAACTATTGCTCCTACTATGGCCTCGTTCGGTGGAGATTCCTCTCTGCTGCTGACGTTGTCAAGGGTAGCCCCTCGACTTAGGGCATCAGCTACCTTGTTCGCAGCTCCCTTAAGGAACGTCACCTTCAAATTATACCGTTGGAGTTCCAACGCCCATCGAAGTACTCGACCTGACACGTTCGTTCTTTTGAATAGAGCTGTCAACGGTTGATGGTCGGTAAAAACCTCCACCGGTAACCCGTACACAAACATGTGGAACTTCCGAAGAGCGAAGACGACGGCCAGTGCCTCCAGGTCGGTAATATGGTATCTCCTCTCGCACTTGGTCAGTCCCTTCGAGGCGAAGAATACCGGGTGCAGGAGGTCATCATCACCTTGTTGACTTAATACTGCACCTAGGCCACAGCCGCTGGCGTCAGTATGAATTTTGAACGGTTTCTGTCCGTTCCTTGCACCTTCAATATCTGGTTGTGCCAGTACGGGTGCCTCAGAGATGATCCTCTTCAAGCTTTCGAACGCAGCCTTTCGCATCGGCGTCCACTCAAACTTGACTTTCTCCGAAGTCATCTCATGCAATGGACCGGAGACTTTCGAGAATCGCAAGACAAACTTGCGATAGTACGAGCACATCCCGAGGAAAGTGCGAAGTTCTGCTCGTGACTGAGGCAGGGGATACTGCAGAATGGCATTCACTTTGTTTGGATCCATATGCACGCCGTGAAAATCGATCACGTGTCCGAGGAATTCCACCTTGTCTTCAAGCAAGATACACTTCTTGGGATTTAGTTTCAGTCCTGCCTCCCGCAGTGCACTAAAGGCTTTTTCCATCAACTCTATATGTCGCTCCACGGACGACGTTGCCACTAATATATCATCTAGGTAGCAGAATATCTCTTCCCCTAGAAGAGGACCCAAAACGACGTGCATCAGGCGTTGAAATACGGCTGGCGAAGAGGCTAATCCGAAAGGCAACACGCGGAATTGGTAGAGGCCCTCAGTGGTAGTGAACGCGGACTTTTCCTTAGCCTCCTGCGAGAGGCTAATCTGCCAATATCCCGATGCCAGGTCCAGAGTTGAAAACCACTTCTTGCCTCTCAAGCTTTGCAGCATCGTATCAATCGTTGGCAGTGGATAACTGTCGATCTTCGTAACCGCATTTACCTTGCGATAGTCTACGCATAGCCGTAGCGTTCCATCCTTTTTCTGCACCAGAACTATTGGTGATGCCCAGCTAGAACTACTAGGTTCGATCACCTTCCTGCTCTGTAAATCGCTCAGTATCCGCCGGAGTTCAACTCTTGTAGCTAGCGGTATCGGGCGTGCCTTCTGGCGGATTGGACTCGCATCACCCGTTTCTATCGTATGCTCCACTAGCGCTGTTTGGCTCAGTTCCTGTTCGCTGACTGCGAACACATCTGCATAACGCTTCACTAGGCACATCAGGTGTTCATTGAGAGCTTCGCTTTTCTTTCTGCTTTTCAGTAGCTCCCACAGCTTCCCCTCTCGGTCCTGTACCGAAGCCTCCGTACGCTCCAACATGCTTACGCTGTTAACGGGCTCCCGTTCAACAACTTGTGCCGGTTCGAAGGAACCGACCTTCTCCCCCGCGCGAAACAGCTTCGCTCCTGCGAAGGAATTCGTCACCTGTACGTTCACTGTTGTTGCAGAATCGTCGCATACCAGGTCTGGTATGCTGTCGTTGTCTGACCACAATACACCTTCGCAGTCCTTGCTAATCAGTACAGGGACTATTTTTGTCTCACCAGGGCGTATGTACACTCTTTTGGCCACTTTCGCGCTTCTCGCTGTCACTGTTTCGACAACTTCCCGAGAGTCGCTCTTCCGTCCACTAGGTGCGCTTCCATCGCCCTTGATCTGATCGAGTGACGGGTGCAGGCTTCTAGGCTCTGACGTTAGGGTAAACCCCAATATGTGGAGAGCATTAGTGCCGAGAACTAACGTTCCATCTCCACCTTCCTTCACGAATAGAGCTACTCGGCGTTCTGCTTCATCGTCAACTTGTAACGTGAGCCTCACTGCACCTTTGAATGTCATTTTGTTTCCTGACGCGTCGTAAATAGGCATGGGTTTTCCGAGCGTGATTTCCTCCACGTCAGAGTCAACATCAAATCCTGCAGTGCGAGCAGCACGCAACATTTCGAGAGGAATTATGCTTATCTGTGAACCTGTATCCAGGAGTGCTCGTCTGACCAACCCCAACAGTTTCACATTCCTCACTGGCACCTCTCCTATTAGATCTCCTTGTTGCACTGACGCCTTTTCCGCTCCACACAACCATTTACTTAGGGCTGCACTAAACACTTTTGGCCCTTCAGACCGATCAGACTTCTTCTCTTCCTTGTTTCCTTTATTGACCCGTGCCTTTTTGCAGTCTCGTCTGAAGTGACCGCTTCCATTGCAGTTAAAACATTTTGGCAGTTTGGTCCTTCCAGGGTTATCTGTTGTGTCCAGCCTTATGGCTTGTTGAGGTTTCCTCTGATGAGGTCCCCTCACCGTTTGGACGGGGCCTGCCTTAACTGAGTCCATGTTCTTTTTCGAGGCCATAGCAAGTTCTCGGCTTCGCTCGCAGCGCTGCGCCAAACTCTTGACCATTTCATAGGCGGACTCTTTAGGCGCTACCTCCATTGTCGTGAACAGTTGAAGATACTCGGGCCAGTCCGTCAACTGAGCCACCAACTCTCCTGCTCGAGTACGCGAAAGTTCTCCCTCAGACGCATCCGGATACGCTAGCTGCGTTAGCTCCTCCAGTTCTACGCAGTAGCTTGCGACATCCCCTACTTTCCGGAGGGTCTTGAGTTTCATATACGCTTTCATCTGCGTGGCCGAGTCATTCTCCGTGAGTTTTGCTTTCAGGGAGCTTGCTATAAGCTCGAAACCTCCCTCTTTTACCGATCGTGGCAGTGCATTCGCAACTGCTAATGGGTACCCATCCAGCTTAGAGAATAAAAGATGAACCAGCATTTCATCGCCGAGCCCCAGCCCTTGGTATTTCATCCTGAACCTTGCTAAGAATTGGCCGTAGTTCTTCCCTTTTGGGTCACTAAACGTCTCGACCTCGGGCAATGTCATGGCCGCAAACATTTTAGCAATGGAGTATTCAGGAATGCTTGAGGAATTTGCATCCAAAAGCTCACCTTGACGTATGCTGGTCGTCGGGACTGCTGTCGAGGACGATACCCTCCGCTTCGGCGGCCGCTCGTTCTTCCTTGCTTGCTGCAATCCTCTATTGAGTAGCGGGTCAGGCTGAGGAAGCAAGAGCTCACCTTGCGCGGCTGCGACTGGATCAAAGGTCGCGTGGTAAGCAACGTCGTCAAAGTCGTCAACATTGAGCTGTTCCACCTGGCAGTTATTACTGCCTTGTAACGTCTGGGCCGCACTCTGAAGTGGAGATGTTAGCCCTCGCTTGCATGCACTCACTTCCCTAGGAAGCTGAACTAGGCTTTTGACTCTCCCTACCACCTCAGTGGTATCCACACCCAGCACTTGTGCGAGTTCGCGCATGCAGCTGTCATCATATTTCGCCTGCTCAAGCTGCTCTCTTAACTCCTCATGAAGCCCTGCTTGCAGCAAATCGTGGGCTTTATTAAGCTGCGTGCGAACGAACTCCAGTCGAGCCAGCTCTCCATGGATTGTCTTGCAATTTGCCTGCACAAACTCTTCCATCACCTTGGAGAGGTGGTCGACACCCAGTGTTGTAGTGTCTCCATCAAGCGGATGTACCAAACTGCTAGGTATATCCTCTAGCACTGACAGTTTGTCGGCAATCGTAACTGCGCTTAGTCTTACCTGCAGCGCTCCTTTCTGCACGATCTCCTTGACCGCTCCGACTAGTGTGTCGATTGACGCCTGGAGTGCGGCAATTCTGTCCGATTCCGTGGGCTCGTCCAAGAGCATACGCTCCATTTCCAGGTCATTCACGTTCTCAGAGGCCATCTCGGCTTATCTGAAACAGCACCGTAATACTTCTGTTGTTAGCTCAGTCTTGCCGCAATCGAGCGTTTCCGCAAGAACACAACAGAGGGCCACTGAGGAATACTGAACGAGCCTCCGGTGTGACCGAAAGGTTAACGGGCCTCAACGAGGGTAGGTGCAGCACCTTTCTCGTTCCTGGAGACCGTACTCTGCCTCTATCAACGGCAGGATCTCGTCCTTCCGGTCGTTCCGGTCTTCGGACGGTTCTACTGCAGCTCCTTCGGTTCGGCCCCTATGTCGCGTCTCCTGTATCCTTCTGACGCGTCCCGGCTGCCTTATCTCCCAGCCGTTCGGGCCTTGGTCGGTGTCTAGGGTAGTCCTTCGTAGAGCTTTATTAGTAGAGCCGCTACTCGCGGTCTGGACAAGCACACAAATGAACACTAACTGCTGGGGGACGCGCCTTTTATAGGCGCTGGGGTACGGTAATCACTTGAAGCTAAGGGAATCGTTGCGGGACCTATGCAGCATATTACAAAATGAGATAACGATGACACCGAAGCATAGAACCTAGCATTACGGATTCGTTACATTTTTGCCTTCTTGGAGAGTCTAGTTTAATGACGAGAAAGCTCGTTTTGATTTGAAAGATGTTCAGTTTGATCTGAAAAGCGATAACCTTGCTTGGAGTATCCAATTTGACGTGAAAATGGTATAAAAGCGTGAAAACACGGTGTTTCTTAGCATTTCCTCTGCGATCTTGTTTTAAGTGGCCACAATGCGGGTTGTCAGTGTTCTTATCAATTTGACCTTTTTTCCATCCGTTACTCAATACACGGGTGAGATGTTGCCCGTTCTGCGATAGCGCAAGCCCGTCAACGTAATGGAAAGGCCGCATTGTCTTGTTTTAGGTGCCATGCGCCAGCCAACTGGCATGTATCAAGTGGTCCAGACCCCGGACCGTCGATTTTAGCCTGTCTGTATAGAAGCGCCTACGATGAAGAGACACCGGTACGTAGTTCTTGTGGTAATCGCAATTTTTAGGCATTCACGACATAGTTTATAATTGTATCGATATGACGCAGCAGCATGAGAACCATCGATATTGATTTGACCGCGCGTGCGATCGATATCGTTGTTTTTCATACTTTGGCTGAAGTATAATGTTGGACTTTTCTATAATTTGCGTTCGCTTTCTCTTCCCAATGGTCCGTTCCATTCCAGCTTTCCAAAAAATGCGGCATGGAAGTCAGAAGGGTCTTACACACGAGAGCCGTGCGAGTGAATCTGATTCCTGACATTGAGGACGCGTGTAGAGATGCGCTGTCCGACTACTGTTCGAACAATGTGAAGCCTATGGAGGTGAGTGAACCGTGCTTTAATGGGATTTATGTTTGGCGAGGTAATTAATGCTATGTTTTTTTTATATAAAGACTTCTTCAGGAGATGAACTGCTTGCAAGAGCACTTTGAGAAGAAGGAGTTCATGAGAAAGTACGCTCAATGTCACAAAGAGCTCGTTCGATTCACGGAAATGGAGTCGAAAGACACGAAGCTGAACAGAGCGCTCACCAAAGCGTGTCGTCCGGTGATCGCTGCTCATTGCGAGGTTGGTGAGGAGGAGTTTGGGTAGCTTTTCGAGTTCTATATTCGCTTTATTTGACAAGAACCAACAAAACTATACAGATCATTGAATAGATCAAGGCGCATCCTTCTATGCGCTATTTTAGTCTTTTTAGAAGCAAAATTTGCCAGACTTAGCTGAGAAGTGTAAACGCAGAGTTTTCTATCAGCTGGCCACCGAAACTCACTGTATAGGCCAAATATGAACACAGATTACTTCCTCGATATCCTGTAGAAGTAGAATGCGCAGTTCATTCTGCAAAGGGATTGATTAACGCCTTCCCTTTACCTCTTAATAATATCAGAAGTTGTTGCTTTCCTGGTTAGTTGGTGAAGGATATTAAACATGCATACAAAAGCAGGTACGAAACTGTGCTAAACTAGGCAACATGCGAATACCGGGTACTAGTCGTTGATGTGGCTTACATGAGGGGACCATCCAATCAGAGCACCGACCTAACGCGCGCCTGCCATTCAAGTATGCACAGGACCCGATGCCGATGCGGACAATTCGAAACCATCATTTCTTTCAAACTCCGGATAAATGGATAAATGGATGCGGATAATGACATTTTCGTAAAGCCCGGATCTTAGGATGTTTCAGATAAAGCTGTTATTCACGTGAGTATATTTGCGGATATTTCAGGTAACTGATTTTGATCGGAAATATGGCATTCTATCCGATTTAGTTATCCTATATCAAAGCCGAAGATAAATCAGTTATCTGAAAATTATTCAAAAATCCTCTCTTGTGAAAATGACCCTTATCCTGATTCATCCCAAAATCTGAGTTTTTCAAAAATGCTTCTTTTCGCTTGATGCATTTAGGCGGGGTTTGAAAAAATGACGGATCCGATTTATCCGCATCTGCGTCTGATTCAATGTATACTTGATCAGCTGGAACGATTTGCACTGTGATTGGTTGACCTCTTCATGTAAGCCATATCAGCGACTAGTGCCCGATATTCGCTTGTTGTCTTGTTTAGCACACTTATTACCTGCCTTTGTACCCTTGTTTTATATACTTCACCAACCAACCAGAATCCGTCGAGTTTTGGGATATATAAAGGGTTGAAGTACCAATCACCCTGAGGGATGCGTCACGTATTCCACTTCTACCGTATAATCTATACTACACAGTCAAGGCACCGACAAGTCATGTCCTTTCCGAGTCTTACCAGGAAAGAATCTCAACGGTAGGTCGGAACGGCTCAAGTGTTGTATATGTGCAGAATCGTCTCTCTGTGGGAAACAACAAAATGCAGGTATCTCGACCCCAATACAACTCTGCGCAGAGTTAGGGACGGCGGAAGTTGGGCCGTTGGCAGCCTTAGCCCTATGCCTGCACGTGGAAGGCGGGCTCAAGTTGGCTGGAAACAGCGATGACGAGTCAGCGGCGGTGGCAAAGAGGGTAGAAGGACGGCATATTCCCCATGATCGCTGTTTCCAGCCAACCTGTGCCCTTACAACGCGTGCAAGCCGAGAACTAACGCTGCCAACTGCCCAACTTCCGTCGTCCCTAACTCTGCGCAGGGTTACATTGTGGTCGAGATATTTGCATTTTGTTGTTTCCCAGAGAGAGGCGATTCTGCCCATATACAATACTTGGGCCGTTCCGACCTACCGTTGAGATAGTTTCCTGGTTAAACCTATTTGAGAATGCGGTACCACTGTTTCAACCCCACGAAGATTTTGGACTCCTTCCATTGCTTTGGAAGGAGTCCAAAATAGCTCCACTAGAAAGCTCATGATTAGAGTTACTGGTAATTGGTCTGGTGTGTCCTAGAGTTGAGTTTTCTGACATTTGTTCAAACGAACGAGCAAACAGATTTTTGAAATTTTATATTCCCGTTGCTGAGAAACATACGTGACTGAACGATGCCGATTCTAGTGCGGTTTTTCTTTTCGTACAACGATGGTCTAGTTTGAACCGCGAACATTGGGACCACTATGAGGCTCTCCTCCATTCAAATAGCAGAAAAGTAGTTTTAATTTTGCAAAGTTCTTGAACCTAGCGAGTTAGGACCTCTAAAAATTTACGGGGAACGGTCAGGAGATACAGCCGCCTCCTTCTAGGGGCGTGCGATCTTCTTCTCATCCTCCTTGCTCATCCACCCCCCAACCCCTAGGCTTCACTGAGAGTCTAACGACTGCCCTTCGAAACGTTTGACACGCAAAACAAAAGTTTCCGGTCCGTAGAACAGCGGCTGTACCTCCTGACTGGCCAAAGTTTACTATGAAATCATACAGTCTCACAAGGATAACATTTCCTATACATAGAATATGCAGAGAAAATGCAGAAATACTGCTTCATAGGTGCGGGATCAGATGTTTGATTCCGTGGCGCTGTCCGTGTTTTTGTATTTATCTGCATTTTCGATGTTTGGAGGATATTGCCTTCTGGGACTGTGTGATTTCATTGTAAAATATAAGAGCCTTTAACTCGACACTCTCAAGAACTTTGCAAGAATGGAACGCACTTTTCTACTGTCTGAAGGATGAAGATTTCGGCTGGGGTATTCGTTTTCGTCATTAAGACATGCGTCTGAGAATCTCCTTGGTTTGTATGAAGTTTTCAGCGGAATACTCATTCGATAATGTATGTGTTTGCATGAAATTTAAGCTTTTGGAAGCGCATTTTAGTTCCAATCAGGTGGTTTATGTGGCTTAGGGTTTGTTTTTGCAAACGAGGCCGGTAAGGCTATCAGCCTGGGCCGTGAATAGCGGAATCGCGGAATTCAAGTTGATTGTGTCACTGTCGAATCCTAGAATCCTTCTTCTGTCGTATTTTTCAATCTAGATCATTATTTCGAATGTTTAGCAATTCGCCAATGAAGAGATTGACCATGGCGATGTGATGGAGTGTCTTCTGAATAATAAGGTACGTTACTATATTGAGTAACGTCGCTGTGCCATTCTGACTTTAATAAGGATGTTCATGTCATAGAAGGAAGAAGCGGCATTAGACTCGTCACCTAATCGCCTCTGTGTGATCCCCAAAGGTTTGCGTTTCAGGACCAACCAGAAATGACGTCGAAGTGCCGTTCGTACGTGAACCACTTCGAGCTGATATCTCTTCGAGATTATCACTTCTCGTACAAATTCCAAAAAGCATGCGCTGCCGACATCGAGAAGCACTGTCAGGATCACGGAAATGACAAGTAAACGATTTCTTAGTTTTTATGCATGCACTAGGGTTCGCTTTTATACAATACTTGAATTATGCGGTGTTTATACTCAATCCAACGTCCTACTCGACGAGTTGAGCATAAATGTTGTGCCGTAAATATGCAAAGATTATGTGCAAGATCGTGTCTCGATCAAATCTCGGGAAGGTCCGCAATATTGCGTCATTTTGCGCACATTCGTGGTGGCTCCCACCAACTAGGAAAATGTCCGTGAAAGATACAACACGCTGTCTCGATGTTCAGGGGCGAGATTATCCGTTGTCTGTCGGAAGTGCGATTTGAGCACAAGGTACTGGGAACGAACGGTGATCTGACGGAGCCGTGCAAGCATCAGCTCAAGGTGGCGTATCTGCAGCAAGAACAGGTAGAAGTGAGTTGATGTCGTGGGTCGTTTGTTTGCGGGATGGCGTTAACTGCACGTAACAGCAATTCGTTACGGTGACAGGCGAAGCGGTGTTTTTAAGCCGAGACAGGCCAAAAGTGTGGGTTTTTCAAGATGCAAAAACCTCTAAGGTATAGTTTATACCTTAGCGGTAGTGTCAGGTAGTAGCTTATGTGCCGATGATATCGATTGGCGAACGCGCGCAATCGATATCGACTGCGTTCCCGTCTTTAATTTTTTCGCGCTGCTTCCTAGGTGACTTAATTTTGAGCTAAAGTGAAAAATAAGTGTTTTTAACTGAAAAATAATAGCATTAAGTAATTGTCAAATGGTTTCTTTCGCGACTTTCTCGCGATCCTAGGGTGATTCATGGGATATCGTAATTTTTAGGAGGCTCTATTGTGTATTGAATTTGTATATTATACAGTTTTGGTTTAATTACCCAAGTTTGAGGTAAACTGTGGTCTGCCACTCGTGTGTGTTTGTTCCGACGGACACAAACTGAACCAACGACAATCTAGCTTAGTTTCTGTGTAAACTGATGTCGAGCTTCATCAGTTTGTCCTCGAAAGCCGCTAACCGTTTTCGAGTGCTAACACCGCTACGCCTGAATCCTGAAGGGAATCGAGATTTTAAGGAAACTGATCGATTTGTATATTTCAGTGCAATGTTTAGCATCAACATACACTTTGCGTATGTTTTCGCCATCCTTGAATTTCTATTTGCTTAAAAAATCGTTTCCAAACCGCAACTATCGTTTCTGGCTTCCGTTCTTCTGTTCGTCTGGTCGTTTTCTTGGGGTTTTTTGTGTGGAAGCCATAGGTTTCGTTGAGTTCCAGTTAAATAATGATGATTTTGTTGCTTCTACTTCAATTCCAAACTGCCACTGTGTTTAGTTCGATGACAAGGAGCATATGGTTGACGCGGACCCGAAGTTCATGGAGAAATGCTCGCGGGAGATCCGCCAGTTCAAGTGCGACAAGGCCGAATCGTTTGAGGACACGGTGGAGTGTCTGAGGATCAATTACGATGGATTAGGTATGGATTTTTTTTACGAGGAATCCTTCCAGTAGGCTGAAAGGATAGTTTAGGACCCGAGTGCAAGTCGATGGTGTTCTATCGTGAGAAGATCGAAGCCGCCGACAATAGCATGGATGACGAGCTTCAGGTGCGCTGTTCTGCTTAGCGTTGATGCGGCAAAGGCCATCTAGGCGTGTTTTATACTTCGATCGCCGCCTGGTGTGGCTGCAATCGATATCGATTGCCTTCGCTGCCTAATCAACCTAGGTAGTTTTCCTGCTGACGCTCCGCATAGGCGGTTCCAGTATGAAATTCTTCTAGGTTTCGGTTTATACCTCAGTCGCTCCGCTGCGCAGCAGCGTTGGCAATCGATATCGATTTTTCTGTAGAGTGGGAGCGGCGAAGTTGCCTAGTTTCCGCAACGAAGTCGTGCTGTCGCGCCGCACCGTAGCCGAAGCTGGAGTATAAACCATGTAGAAGGCTAACAACTTTGGTACAATTTTGCTAAGAGATCTCATGAAATCTGATTTAGAAGAAGTGCAAGTACGACATTTCGAAGTTCTGCCCCGGTCAAAACGGAGAACGTGTGCTCGACTGCCTAACGAACACGAAGATCGTTCGATTGCTGCAAACGGAGTGCAAAGATGTCGTTCGGGTACGTTTGCTCTGTTACGGAGCTTTCTTCAAGGAGCGTCAGAAGTACGCTAAAGGAGGAAATTGGGGGAATTCATGCTAATTGCGATAGTTTGTCTCTGAACAAGTGCTGTACTCGGATGCAGCATGGAAAATAACTGGTGTATTGAAGAATAAGCGAACTTTTAGTCACTCAGAGTATTTAAATGAGCTATATTCCATTATCGACTGTCGTTAAATCTGCATGGTAGCCGGAAACCTCGAGTTGTTTAGCCAGTAGTGTTATCCATGCTTTATTTGACGAGTGTTTCGGCGACTTCTTGAGAACCTGGAAAAGACAAGCGGCATTTGAAAGCTTGCTTGCTCAAAAACTATTTCAATTTACAGAAACTTAAGAAGTTAGTAGGAGAAGGAGACGAAATGGGAGCGGGGCGACCCAACTAAACTTATGGAAACAGCCGAGAGGCTGTTAAGGCACAGTCGGGTAGAGGCATACTCTCCTCTTGGGGAAAATGAGTCTCATTCATTCCCAATCTGCCTTCGTCCGAGTGTGGTTTGCTGCCCTCGCGGCTGCTTCCATAGGGTTAGTTGGGTCGCCCTGTTCCCATTTCGTCTCCCTCCCCTACTGATTTCTTAAGTTGTTGTAAATTGAAATAGTTCTTGAGCATATCACCTTTAAAACGCCGCTTGTCTTTTCCCGGTTCTCAAGAAGGCGGATGTGCCGAAACGTCCACTGAATAAAGCGTGGTTACCAATCTTAGCTCCTCACTAGAGAAGGGTTTCGACCTCCCCTGGAACTTCAAGTTGAGACCAGGATCATTAGAAAGAGCTCGGAGTGCTGATTACGAATATGGGTGTTAAAACTGCAAAACGAAATTTCTGCGCGAGTTATGACCTGCCGAAGCTGGGTGGCCTGACTACAGGCTGGCCGTGCGAAAGAGCAGGCGCGAGAGCGCTGAGTCATGAGGGCTCCGTAAGAACGGGCCGGCGGCTACGACGGTGGCGCAGAGGCAGTGCTTCCGCCCATCACGTGTGACGTCGTGGGTTCGGTTCCCATTGCTTCCGGATCTTTTGCACATCATAATTTATCTTAGAAACGATTTGTTATTCTAATTTATGAATCGTGTTAGATTAAATAGCCGGGAGAACTACCATACACGTTTGTAAAAGTGCTTGAAGCTGCTATGGTGACACTATCATTTACTATTTTGCACTAACAGAGTCCAAATCTTGTATTGAACGACTGAAGGTGTTTCTAACTACCTTGGTAAGTAGAATAACGTATGTATGATGAGGATGACCAAAATATCGTCGACCTACCGCTTTTTCTTCACTCGCGATGTCCTTTTCACCAGAAGAGGTGGTGTCCGTTGTTCTCGTTGGATTTGTCTGCTAGACGACAACGATGTACCAACTCGTGAAGGTGGCTAGACGGTTCGCAGCTATACTACGTGACGGACCTGCAGTATCTGTTAATGTGGAGAACGGATTAAAATTTAGGGCCAGATGAGTCTATTGATGAAGAGTCAGTTTGGGACCATTGCGAATAAAAATGTCACTATAGCAGTTTTTTGCCTTCAAGCATTTAGAATAAAAGGTCATAGGGTCGAAACCTTTCCCTAGTCAATTCGAAGATCCCAGTTACTGTAAAATGAAGTATATTGCTCATAGTCACGGCGACAGAAGTGTAGGCTAATTTTACACGAAACCTTTGGCCCTTTGTTTTGTGAACAACAGCGGCAAAAATGATCATTGAAGTGTTAATAAATATTCCCTGCCCAGTTCGATGTGAGATGAAAGGTCCGTTTTAACGCGAGATTTAGTGTTAGGTTGGTGCATAAGTTCTCGGGTATTTGGGGCATGAAATATTTATTATCACAACATATGAACAACAATATCAAATCATTTGAAGTAGCCACCCCTTACATCAATTGTCTTTCGCCAACGTGCTGGTAAGTCATGGATGCCTTCTCTCCAAAACGTGGCCGGTTCTGATTCGAAAAATGTGAGCAGTGCCTCCTTGACATCCTCTCGGTTCCTGAATTGCTGACTGTCCAAATAGCGTTGAAGGCTTGAAAGCAAACGATAATCAGAAGGAGCGAGATCTGGTGAGTAAGTGGTGATGTGGAAGAACGGTCCATCCGTGGTCCGCCAACTCAGCCGCTGTCGCTCTAGCAATATGCAGTCTAGCGTTGTCGTGTTGAAAATACACCTTCACTTGCTCTCCTCGTGTGGTTTGGAGGTGGGCCCTCAACTTCCTCAGTTGGTTGACGTAGACCTGTGCCGTCACTGTCACCCCTTCGTCCAGCAGCTCCCATACTCTACGCCAAGAACGCTCCACCAAATGCATAGCATCACCTTTTTCACGTGAAGGTCGGGTTTCGGAACGTCCTCTGCCTCTCCAGTTGCGTCAAGCCATTGTGCACGCCGGTGATAATTGGCGTAGAGTATCCACTTCTCATCCCCGGTGACAAGGTTGTCCAGCCATCCGTGGGTACGTCTGAGGGTAAGGAGAGACAGAGCGACATCGGCTCCGCGATCCATGTCATGTTGTGGCAAGTCGTGAGGTACCCAGCGACCCAATTTTCGCACCTTGCCAATCGACTTCAATCCTCGAACGACTGTTGAGTGTCTAACACCAATAGTACTTGATAGTTCGCGAGTGGTTCGGTATGGGTCCGCTTCCACTCTGCTTCGGAGGCCATCCAAATCCAGTGTCATCGGGCGCCCTCCTCGCTCATTACCTTCAACGGAGAATTCACCAACTGCAAACTTCGAGAACCACTGGTACACAGTACTTCGAGCCGGAGCACTTCGTCGTAAACATTCTTCAGGCGACGATGCGATTCGTTGGCATTGAGGCCAGACTGATGCAGGAATAACACGAGGTGCCGAATATGCGTCTCAGTTGGGATGAATTGCTTAGCCATAATAGCTAACGTTAACAACGCAGAAGTAAATGTTAGGAACAGTTTTGTAGCCCTTTCCTTTCTCTATCGATCGATCATTTACGCGTTGATACAAGGAAATTTGGCGGGAAAATGCGCTTTCAATTCGGGAGGGATCAAATGTCCGAGAACTTATGCACCAACCTAATAGCTTGTGAAGCAGATGTTTCCTTCGCTTTCTGTCCATATATTACAATAACGACGCTTTTTCAATTTCGAAGCGTCAAAAGTCGCAGAATTGCTCTGGAGCTTTCTGGGAAACCTAGAGTTCTAGAGCAAATGTATTTTCCCATTAAAACGAACTTATCGTGGAGCAATGTTCAATTTTAGCCAACATTGTTGGTTGGAGATGTGCAGAAAAAGTTTCTGATGGCCTTCCAGTGAAAATACATCCTTGACAAAGGTTGTTGACGTTGTCGAAGTTTTTTGCGAACTGAGAGGTCCACAGAAATATCTTCTACCCGTAGTCAATCGCCAACCTGGTCAGAATTGGAAATTCCAGCGGAAAGAAACGTTTTCATCATCCTTGTCACGTAGCGGTTGAGCTGCTCTACTAGGCAGAAGTCCTTCGATGACTTCAAAAAGATTAGAAGGACGTGTAGTAGCGATCAAAACTATTGCGCCGGATGAGATTCGAGTCCGCACCTTCTGCTTTCCGAACAGGACACCAGCTCATTACGGCACCAGCGTTGTTTGATCCAACCTGGTTGTGTAATGGGCTTTTGTCCGCCCGAAAAGCAGATGGTGCTGGTTCAAGTCCCGTCTGGTACAAGATTTTGATCAGTACTAAACGGCCTTTTAACAACTCTATCTTCTATACCAGTCGTTCAAGGCTTAAATAAAAATGCAAAACACCTTCAAAATGGCTACTAGATCAATCTAGGTGCATGCTGTGATATTTGAGACCGCTGCGAGTTCTAAGAAGACAGTTGTTGTTTAGTGGACAGAAATCGACTGAAAACTGCTTAAAAATTGCCTAATTCCATGTTGAGTCATATAACTGAACTAACACCGAATCGTGGATGAAGTACTGATTAGACGCTTATTCGTGTGGTTATTTTTTGTTATTCTTGCTTTCAAAGTCTTTTGATTGAGATTCTTTTATACCTCGGGAAAGGTGACCATTAGCTAAAACATTTCGTTGGAAGAGTTTCGGGGCTTAAAATTCAGGACATCTAAATCGAATGTTTCCTCTTATACTCCTAATGAGCGTTGTAATTATGGCTCGTGCTAGCTTTCTGACGACAAAATGAGGTCATTTTTTCCAGGAACGAATGCGTGAATCGGCGAGAGACATTCGTCTGCGACCGGGACTGCTTCTGGCGTGTAAAGCGGAAGCGGAACACTAGTGAGTTGGATCGGTTTTTGCTTCTGAAAGTCAAAATAGGGAAGGGAATGATTACCCCAAATCGTTCAGAACAACAACTGCAGCCATATTTTATGTGAAAATCGCGCTGAAAGATGTTCAAAGCGGATATCCCTGCAAATGAAGTCCTTTTTTCGCGCATTTTTGCGTGTTGCAAGGAAGAATTGTCCAGGTGGAGATACGCCGCAGCGAGCCGGCGGCACCGGAGCGCAGCTGATGCGGTGAGATACAGAACCTCGTACCGTTTCCTGTCGTTGGTCGTGTGCCAGCTCAGGTTCAGCGAGGCATAGCATACCTCGGTTCATACGAGGATCGCTCAGATATACCCCAGAGCGATTGAATGAACTGAGACACCTCACCCGGCTTACAAAGAAGCTCGCATTGGTTATCCATTGGCCGATCGGAGTGCACAGCATTGACTCTGCGCGTTGGTTAATTGATATTGGTGGTTCGTGTTCTGCCGCGCCGCTTTTTGAGACGACATAAGTGTAAACAATCACAGAGGTTCCTCAAGATTCCTTTGTTAGAAAGGAGCGCTTAAGATGGACTGATATGCTTCGATATGTGCATAATCGAAGAAAGGAACGCAAACAATGGATTGGAAATGGTTCTATCAGAGGTAAAAAGTGCGCCTTAGCCTTAGTTTATACTTGCGCCGCTGCGCGGAGCCGCACGATGGTTGGGATACATATCGACCGGGGGCGCGAAAAATCGATATCTATGGCAATCGTGATGCCGCGCCGCATGGCGGCGCAAGTATAAACTAGGGCTTATGCAGGATTTATACTTCAGTCCAGAGCGGCGTGGCGTTATGGGAGCTATCGATTGCCTGTGCCCCTCATCGATTTTAGGCGGGGGCATACTTCAATCGCCGCGATGCCATCGCGGCGCTCAGTTCATGGCCATTCCGCCGCTCGCGGTTGAATTGTCAAAGGGAACTTCGCCGCGGCCCCCGCAACAGTGGCGGTCGGCATGCGCGATGGCTTCCGGCGTCCATCGCAGGCATGGTATACTTCTTCGCGCCGCGGGCGGTGTTTAGCGTTGGTCCTGGACGGATCGCCGTCGCGCTCCCTTGCAGAGCGATGGGCGATGTGACGAGCACTGAGGAGTTCAAATTCTTTCTCGTCGCTCTGCAAAACTCATGGAAGTATGCACGAGGCCTTAGAGGGTTTCATAACGCCGCGTCGCCCGGTGTCTGAAGTATTCATTCTGCCTCAAGGTCTGTTTATAGTCAGCGATCGCAGTGACGTGTCCCCATAGGCCCTACGTATAGATTTTTACCACACGGTCGCTTAGAAATTGTTGAATCCTGCACTGCCGTGCCGCTCTGTAAGGCGACTTAAGTGTAAGCTATGAGATAATTCTCTCAACGAAGGTTTTTCTGTTAGAATATGGAGCTCAGGATAGGTTGATCTGCATCGATAAGTACATGATCGAAAAAAGATGCAAGTAAAGGATTAGAAATGGTTGTATTGCCCGGTTGCAGAGGCAGAAAGTGAATCCTAGGCTCCTGTTATACTTCCGACACCGACCTGACATGTAGAGTAGCTATATAGTAGCTATTCATCGATCGCGTCGCTAGATCAATATGGCCGCTATATATGGCATCGCATCGCTCGGCGTTGGAGTATAAACGGGGCATCAAGGTCTGTTCATAGTCAACTATAGCAGTGACTGGTCCCCGTAAGTAAATAGTGCGTATCGATTTTGCTGCGTGTTCGCTCAGAAATAATCGATTCATATGCTTTGCACGACGATATCTGAGCGCTGGTATTGATTCGGATTAATCAGTATTGACAAGTCGCCTACTATAAACAGGACCTTTGTTTAAGCGAATATTTGCGTTTATAGTTGTATAAAGCTTTAAGGCTTAAATACAGGGCTAATCCACAATGCTTGTGCGAGATATTTTGGTTTTAAGCCTTTATCGGAGTACAACGACTAGTGTTTTACAGTTGTTCTGATGAGCTGAAGAAGCTGAATATGCCGCAGTATGCGCAGAAGACGTTGGAAGGCGCTGTGGTGGGATGTCTTCGTGAGAAATACCGTGAATCGGCTCATAATCGTATAGAACTCGGAGCGCCGTGCAGGGAAGAAGTGAGTGCATTGATCTGCTATGGATATTCTATTTTTTATATTTTATATTCTTTTTTCGGACAGTTATACTTCAATCAGCTCGTAATGTGAAAGTATGGAGGCAGTCGGTATCGATTTGTCGCGCGGCACAATCGATATAAATGTTTTTACTGCAGCTTCCGTGACGCGATATAAATGTAAACTTAATGCAACTGTTTTAATAAATGTATACTACGAACTCTATGAAATACTGAATATCAATGAAGACATTTTCAAGACATCTGCTTCTCTAATGACTTTGTTTTCAGATCACGAAAGCAATTGTGGATGCAGAATTCGATCCTCAGCTCGATCCGCCGCTATTCCATGCGTGTCAAGAGACGATTAAACTGCATTGCTCTTCGACGATCATTCAACACGTCAGTGCTACCTAATTTTTCTCTTAGGCCCCGTTTATACTTCGTCGCGGCGCGACGCGACGCTACGTATAGTGGCCATATTGATTGTGCGACGCGATCGATCAATTTGGCCTCATTGCGTGGCCATCTCATCGCGCCGCGACGAAGTATAAACGGGGCCTTACGTGGCACGGTAGCGTTCGATATCGATTCGCCTTGCTGTCTAATCGATATCGGCAGTTGCCGTACAGTAACGCCTCTCAGCGACATAAGCATAAACGACCCGCCTCACCAAACGGACTTCCTTTAGAGCGGAGGGTTTGATACGGTGCTCGACTGTCTGAAGGCCGATTTCCATAAAGGGGCGATTTCTGATCAAGACTGCAACAAGCAGGTAAGCTAGGCATTCTTGGCTCGACCTCCGTGTCCTCTATACAGATCTATAATGTTTGGTCTCCAGATTGCTCGACGAGTTGAAGAGACGATGATCGATATCCATCTGGATCCTCCACTACTCGAAGCGTGCTCAGTGGATGTGACGCGTCTTTGTCATGACGTTCAGCCTGGACACAGTCGAAGTTCGTTTATGACGTTGGCGTTTGTTCTTGTTTGAAGACCCTCCAGGCTTGCTGGAGCAATCCGTCCCCACTGTCCTGGTAGGAATGTGGTTGATTCTTGAAGCAGAACAGGAACAGCATCCAGAGAATGATGTAAACGAGCAAAATCCGCAATAGCCAGACGTGCCTGGGTTTGGGAAGAGCCGAATATTCCGTTTTCGATAATCGATAGATCACGGCACAACATTGGATTGTTATATCGTCACATAATTCCGGCCCATCTCCACTAGATGACTGCTAGTTTCGCTATGTGCAACGTCTCCTGGCCGAGAAAAGAGTCGGAAGCCTCAACTGCGTCCAACATTGGGCCTTCAAATACCATTGATCAGCGATGGTAGTGATGCTTCAAGCTATGCAGTCGAGATTCCTATTCAAATTTAGTCCGGATAACGTCTAGGCACAATCACCTTCGTCAGAGCTTGGAGGAACAAGAAGAGTTGCAGGAATTACTCATCCAAGGTGCTCTTCAAGTCATAGCACTTTAAGAAAGTAGTGGTAGATAAAGACGGAACGGAACTGGTTCAACCAGCTAACCTTAACGTAGCAGATGAGAGGCTGGCAAGTCACCCTCGGGAACAGAGAGTTTGAATGAGTGACTAAGGGAGTAGACAAAAGGGGAGGGTCTGAATCACGCGATTTGCATGTGTCCGAGGGTGACCTTCCAGCCACTCACCTGCTACCTTAAGGTTAGCTGGTTGGAACAGTTCCGTTCCGTTTTTGTCCATCACTACTTTCTTAAACCGCTGGGACTTGAAGATGATCTTTGGATGAGTAACTTCAGCAACCCTCCTTGCTTTTCCAGGCTCTTACGAAGCTGATTGGGCGAAGACGTTAGCGGGATTAGATTTGATTAAGAATCCCTGCCCCACAGCGTTAGGCATGTCTATAATCGTTGGTAGTTGAATTTCGATGACCCAAGGTCGGACATACTTGAGGTTCTTGAATCTTCTTCTGGCCAGAAGATGCTGCATATAGCGAAAATAGTGGTCATCTAATGGGATGATGGGTCAGAAGATGGGTCAGAACTGTGTGACGGCGAGTAGGGGTGCTCAAACTCAGTCGCTCTGGTTTGCTGCGTGATTCTTGAGACATGCGGCTTTGTGTTGTGGTGGTATGTTGAAAATTTGCTGCCCATAGCCTTATGTCTTTGACGATCTGCCTCAGCTGCTGCGCGTAGAAGTTGCTGCTCGCAGATTCACGGACGCAACCTAATACTAGTCGATTAGTCTACGTTGACTTCACATGCTAACTTTGCCCATATTCCCTCCAAGAACACCGACAGTCAGTAGTGATGGTTCTTTCAGTAATCATGTGCCTCATGGATGCAGCTGAGAGCTCGAATGCTCAAATGACGCCCACGTGTCGAAATATGCTGGCCGACAGGAACAAGCTGTGGATGAAGGCCCATCAGGTACTGCTTGTCGCTGGCGTAAGTGCAGTTTTAACGACACGACTTTTATGTGAATGTTTAGCAATATCAAATGGTGCTGCCGGAAAGCTGGCATGAGGTCTACACACTGGTCTCGAATCATCCTCATAAGGTTAGTGGCACTTTTTAAAGCATTTTAAGCCGTTTCTCAACCATTCTATCCTGAATTTCGCCTAATGTTTTTTGCATAATGTTAGTGCCGTATAAAAAATGATTAGCATTACCCAAAAAGTTTTTTTTTCGACTTTTTAAAAATTTTTAGGCCCTTAAAGTGGAAAGTCAGAAAAGAAAAATGACTTTCGCCTACAGCTGTCTTTCTCTGCTTACGTTTGAGATTTTTGCATATTGTTATATACCATTCGAAAGAGGATGATTTGCTGTACAAGACCCTCTGTTGGGTTTTTTCATTCATTTTGATTTTCGTTAACTTTCAGGGCATTAAACTGGAGTGTTCAGAAGATTGCGGTTATTTTTTAGCAGCAGTTACTACTCTTTGGTTAAATTTTTCTGGGCAGTTATACTTCGGTTGAACGAGAATATTTTGCACTATCGAAGCCTATATTGCGGCTATTTGTTCATGCTGATCATTGTCGATTTTTAACGGAATGTTGAAAAAGAGAAAATGACCATTATCAACAGCTTCTCTTTTAACATTCCGCTGAAATCTTACAAATGTCAGCATGAACAATTAGGCACAATATAGGCTTCGATAGTGCAAAATATTCTCTTTCGACCGAAATATAACTGCCCAGAAGAATTTAACCAAAGAGTAGATATGCTGTTAAAAAAATAATTGCTATCTTCTGAACACTCCAGTTAAATGCCCTGAATGTTAACGAAAATCAAAATGAACGAAAGAATGCAACAGAGGCTCTTGTAAAGCAAGTCATCCTCTTTCGAACGATATATAACAATGTGCAAAGAATCTAAAACGTAAGCAGAGACAAGGAGCTGTCGTCGAGGGGCATTTTTCTTTTTTGACGTTTCACTTCAATGATCTAAAAGTTGACAAAAATCGAAAAGAAAAACAGGCGAGGCACATTTTCTGATAGTGCAATCCATTCTCTTTCGAATGGCTAGTAACATTATGCAATTTTTTGAAGCGAAATTCAGAATAAAATGTTTCTAAAATGGGCTGGATTTGGTTTTCAACCCAATAGAGGGCATGAAAATGGCATCTTTTCCAGACGTCACTGCTCGGTTGGCTGGCCGGTGTGGTGTTCTTCATCCTGCTGGTCGGCTGCTGTTGCGGTCGTGTGACGAAGCGCACCCACATGGAGCTGAAGAACCGATAATAGGCTTGAAAAGATATCCGCGCCTATCGTAGCCACCCTTCTTCCGTGTATTTCAACGTTTTTGTTGAAACATTGGCTGCGTTTCAGTGCGATTAAGGCGGTTTCCATACTTAAGTCGCTTCGAGTCACGATTTTACAAAGGCGACGTTTATTGATTACCCGTGGCGCGCAGCGGCCTAAGTATGAACCACACCTGGCGCATTTTTTCACTCTCTGGCCGCCAAATTCGTTGAGCCGGCTCCGTTTTCGTTCAGCATCGTATCTATAATTCATTGTTGTACGGCTGCTCTTCTCGTACGTGTAAGTGCCAGTCCAGTTCCTTGGAGTACTAGTGCATAATGCGCGCGTAAACGTGCATGCGAGTGTGTAATATGTGTGTTGTTTGTATGTGTACGGAATTGTGAAGCGTTCTTATGCTTCAGCCATTCCTTTAGGTCGGGGTTTATACTTAAATCGCTGTGCGATAAGGTGCGATATCGATTAGACCGCGCGTCGGATCGATATCATGGCTTGGGCGCGACGACTCATGTACAAACCCTGTCGCTGACTATTTATGCTTAAAGAAGAGTGTTCTGTTCAAGTGCGAAGCTTTGCAATTTCTCCGCATATCGTTTTATCGCCCCCGCCTTCAGTCAGGTGGTCCTGTTCATTGCCGCGCTGAGATCACGGTAGTTTTAAGGTTGTGCTGTTCTGATTTTTAGGCTTTTCGCACTCGTCTTCTTAGCTTGGGACGCATCTATTATATTTATGACGCACAAGAACCTCACCGTAGTCCGAGAGTACTCTGCTCGCGTAGCCTCTTCGCTGTCCTCGACTTTCCTTCGAGTCCGAATTGTCGTCAAAGTGCTCGTTATATGATTTCTGGCGTCGTTTTTATGAACTCGAGGCTTTTTTGCTGTGTTTTTTCGTGTTTTTTGTAAGCGGTATGGAACGTAGAGGGTGTCCTAGAAGTCTGTCATCGAGAATGGTTGTTGTTACGATGTTCTGTGATCAAATTAAGGGCTAAATAAATGTCTATTTTCATAGCGCTTGAGGTATGTGAGTGGTGTGGTGTGGTGTCATTCATCACGTTATCCTGCTAAAAAATGCGTGGCATATGTTGGACGATGGAACGTAGCTGTGGTGAGGATGATTCTGATAATGCGACTCCTAAGGCCCGTTTATACTTCGTCGCGGCGCGACGCGACGCCACGTATAGTGGCCATATTGATTGTGCGACGCGATCGATCAACTTGGCCTCATTGCGTGGCAATCGCGTCGCGCCGCGACGAAGTATAAACGGGGCCTAAGCCCTAGTCTATGCTTGTGCCGCCACGCGGCGCGAATCCATATCGCCGTATATATCGATTCTTCGCGCCGCCCGGTCGATATCTATCCCGACCATGGTGCCGCGCTGCGCAGCGACGCAAGTATAAACCAGGGCTAAAACAAGTGGTAATTCCCATTATTATCAGTGACATGTCGCCAACGTCCTTGCAAAGAATAGATGCCATTCTTGAACAACTTCGGTGGTTGCGACTCGAAGAAGTTGGTCACCGAAATTTCGACTTCGTCACGGTTCTTGAATTCTTCTCCGCTAAGGCGAGCTGCATCGATCGGAAAGTATGGTGGTCTGATGGCGCAACGTCTGGCTATAAGGAGGGTGAGGCAGAAGTTCCCAGCCCAACTCCTCAATTTTTGCACAGAGCATGACGTTTTTTCCGGAATGTCAGGCTTCGTCGCAGACTTCCGAACCTCACTGGCGCTCAACCATTGCCGCTTTGGTGTGTTGTTGACGTAATGGATCCACTTCTCATCCGACGTCACCATGGAGTTGTTCTTGGGTTTCCGGATGAGAACTCCAGTGATGGGGCTACATGCTGCCTTGTGTGTATCGCTGAGTTGATGTGGCACCCGTTTTTCACACCGATTTGACTTCCTAATTGCATCCAAATGATCGACAATGATGGAATACCTAATATATAAAATAGGATACTTCTCAAACCAAATTGGGTACTCTTCTATCCGAGTTTAATGCTTTGGAAATTAGACTGAACATCTTCCAATTCAAAACGAGCTTCTTCCGGATTAAACTAGAAGCCCTCCGAGAAAGTTAAAATATTTTTTTTTTGTCACAGAAGAATATAGACTTTTTCGAATTTCTTTATTTAAGCTGATTCCAGGGGCCGGATTCATCAATGACATACAGCAATTTAACGGTGAAAATACAGCATAAATTCCTGATAGTGCGCTTATCAACAAGCGATATGGTGGGATGTTTCACCATATCGCTTGTTGATAAGCCGAGCTATCAGGGATTTCAGCTGTATCTTCTCCGTTACATTGCTGCAAGTCGTTGATGAATCTGACTCCAGGTGAAGACGCTGAGAATTCAGTTCAAGCCCTGACAGCTTAAAAATTCCCCCTGAGGCGGAAGGGAGGCTGGAATTGATGACCGTGGAGAACGCTGCGCCTGAAATTCAGGCGGAAACCAGAGAACTCGGAAGACACTAGAAGCAGCTATGACCAGAAATTCGGACTGGAACCGGGAAATTCAATTGGAATCTACTTCAGGATGCGCAAACTGAGGATGACTTCAGTAGATATGCTACAGACCAAGGCGGATTCAAAAAAATCCACGAAAAAATACGAATGAACCAATTTCGATTTCTGCTGCCCTCAGTGTAAGCATCGGGAAAACAATGGTGGTAGTAGTTAGCAACGATAACGGATGAACTACTGGCTAGCTAGCTGTCAAACAGAAAGCGACGATGAGGGGTGTAGACGTCTTTCGTCGTCGTCACTTTCAATGCTTCTCACATGTTCGAGACAGTCGTCTGCGGAGCGTAAGCTAACGGCCGGCCTGCCATTTCTGGAAAGTCATGACTTTTCAGAGAAGCGCTACTTACAGATTTCGGCGAGGTTGACTTCTGACAGGAATAACCCTCCTTCTGTACATGTTGTATGGAAGACCCATAACTCTTATCCATGTGAATCGCTCCTTTACCTCTAAATATGTTTACAAGTAGGCGAAAGATCTCCGCGGATTGAAATCCCGCTGAAGAACGTGCGAACATCAGGTGAAGTGGAACGGCTACAAGGAGGAATTGTTGCCCTTCCATTTCTCCTGAGCTTCAGTCGTACTCGACCACTGGGCCGTCAGAACTATGGGTTTCTTCATACTTCGCGACAAGAGCGACTCGTCGCCCGTGCAAAATATGCATATCGATTAAAACCGAGCGCCGGCGCTGTCGCTCCAGTCGCTGTTGTCGCCTGTTCATACTTCCGCGTGCTTCGCTCTCGTCGCTCTTGTCGCTGCTGTCGCGAAGTATGAACAGGCCCTATCCTCGCTGAGTGTCAGTGTTCCATCGTCTTACATAAGCTCCGTAAACGATCCTCATTCGTGTATGGTCCCCGTTTAGATGATCGGATCCGGAGCTATTGCTATATCGGCAAGACAGCAGCAGCAGCAGCAGCAGTGCATCTGCAGGCCGCTCTCAGCTGGTACCAGGTGGGTGGTTTTCCTCGTTCTCTTGTCTCCTTAGTCACTGTATTGTTTGTGGAAGAGAGTTGTGCGTAAATGATACCCGAAATTTCGTAGGTTGTAAATCGTGATCACGGAGAGTGACTCCAGCCAGCAGAATTAGAGCACTGCCACGCGGAATAAGTAGAGATGGATTCGAACGATACACGGTTAAGTCACCTCAAACTTGGGTAATTAAACCTTTATTTTAATAAACATAAATAACACGCGCACACGAACGAAACAACACACTAAAAGCATTGAAGACAATGCACTATGATAGGTAAGGCAATAGCATGAATAACGCGATGATAAACATGGATGACTATGATGATACTACGCAAGTACAAATAGAGACCAAAAGGAGACCAATAGGAATAGCACCGATATAATATAAGACCCTGGAAATGCTAAGTGACACGATAGAAACACAACACTATGGCAAACTACCCAATATGCAAGGCACTAAACAAGATAAACGGAACATATATGCCTAAAGTAATCTACGAACAAGATATGTGAGAGATAACAGAAATGAGAACACGACAAATCAATTATAACACTAAAATATGCAGGAACACAGAAGAATACAATGAAAACCACCAAACAACACATAATGAACACAATGAAATCCCTAAAGGGTACGCGCAAGAAGTGAACGATGACAGAACACCCTCCTGAGGTCGAAAACCAGGAGCAAACACGCGCTTTGAGAGAGCTCCCCTCCCGGAACCCAACAGAAGCTTCCCGAACCGCCAGACCCCATACGGAAACGCGCAATGGCAGATCCGATTGAATCATCGCCCTGAAAGTCAGGCGGCGGGAGAGAGAGCACGCGCGGAGAAGAGGACGCAAAGTTATTTTTCCGCGTTCAACTGGGGCGCCGAAACTGCTGGGACGACTTGTCGTCAATCACGGAAAAAGCGCCGCAAATTGTAAACCATAAATTGTAAGAGCTAATTGACTTGTGGTGCTTAATTCTAAAACTAAATTCACAGAGCTATTACAACGATGCTTGGTTGGGATCAAAACTCCAGCGCCAAAGGCGCATTTTATACTCCCGCCGCGGTGCGGAGCGTCAATTTGGAGAGCGGCGCGGCCAGTCGCGCCGCGCCCCGAATTTGACGCGCCGCTGCGCGATTGCAGTTAGAAAGGGGAGCATCAGCGACGCGCGGCCACGAGCTTCTGCGCACTACGGCCCGTGCTCCGGAAACGGTCCATGAGTCATTGAGGGAGCAAAACAGAAAGGATTCGTCTGGCCGATCAGCGCAATGCATCTTGTCAATGTTTGTCGTGGGATTCCTTTGGGGAGCGACGAATCCTTGCTTAAGTCTGGAGTCGAATTCGTTCGCTCAACCTACGGTTGAAACTGGTGAGGGTGGTATTAAGTCGAATCCCCTGCAATGCAAACGGCTTTAAACCACTCTTTATGTGCGGGTCCAAAAGTAAAACTGCTGGAAGGTACTCATAGTCGAGAATCACTCAAAATTCTTCCTCATGCCCATTCTGGGGACACTGTGCACTAAGCATATCTTTGGCGTGGTATATGAAGCTTCGTGAATGTCTACAGATCTCCGTTCTCTTCCTAGGTTACAGAAGGTAAGGTCATGGTCACCGATTTCGCCCAAACTCCCTAATCATGCAAACCTAGTAATCGTCTGTAACTTCAAAAAACGATGTCAGACTCGTGATCAGCACCCTAAATACCCCCTTCTCCTTCCCAATAGGAGAAGTTTGGTCGAAACGGTGAAATCTTCCACCCTACACCGAGTCTGCCGCGGCTGATCGCGCCGCGCCGCGCCTTTCCCCTCAGCGGCGCGATTCGCCGATTACCGTAACCCAAAAATCCGTCAAGTGTGGTGTTTTACGGCCGCGGAGTATAAAAGCGATGCGGCGCCGCCTCGCGGCGCGAAAAATCGATAGCCATGTCGACCATCACGCCGCGCCGCGGGGCGGCGCAAGTATAAAAGGCGCCAAACGGGACTCGAACACGCATCTCCGTTCGATCAAGCAGCGCCGGTAGTGTGATGCCGTAGAACATTCTCGCCCGGTCAGCAGGAGGTGCGAGTTCGAGTCCGGCCTGGCGTAACAGTGTTGTTCGCAACCAAACATCGCTGCAACAGCTTACAATCTCGATACCAGGTATTGTTATTGTTATTGTTTATCACGACTGCAAAAGACAATACGTTAGAAAGTGAACACAATAATAAACACAGGGTCGTTCTTACAAACAATCATACTACAGGGTGTCTCAAAAAATATTTGCACTGTTTGAAAGGCTATAACTTTGTTCAAGGTAAAGATACTGAAGAAGCTAAGGACACATATTGAAGTGACCCGAACAGAATACACAGAAGACAACACTGCCACGCGGATTAGATAATATCGCGACCGAACGCGTCGGAGATCACCTCAAACTTGGGTAATTAAACCTTCATTTTAAATATATACAAATAAATACGCACGCGGATAAAGAACAACGATAAATAGCATCGATGGTAATGCAATAAGATAAATATGGAATGACAAGAAAAGCAAAATATGGCTACAACTATGAGGAACAAAACAAGGCAACAGAATGCACTTCAACAAGAGCAAAGCAACACTATAAAAACCCTAAACCAGCTAAATGAACCGGCAAAGGACATAAGAAACAAGGAACAGATCCAAAACCCCACTTTAGGAAGATACCCAATCCACAGCAGGAACTGGCAAGGCGACACAATGCAATACAAGAGCATATGAGCAACTAAAACAACACAAGAGCAGGATTCATGAAACGCAATGAGACAGGATAACAATGCAACAAGAGATAGCGACACTATTACACGAACAACACAAAATACACGAGAACAATAAAATATGCACAACATCGGAACCCAGAAGGACACGCGCAAGGAGTGCAAAGGGAGAAACCACGGACACTAACACGCGCAGAACGAGAACCCCTCCTAACGACCCCTCCCGGACGCGCACAGCCGCTCGAATGACAAGCCCATGAAGAAGGCTGGGAGCGCTGATTCCTAGGAAGACCCTGAAAATCAGGAAACCCAGAGAAATAGCCCGGGGAAGGAGGAGACCCAGAGCGCGCGCGCGGCGGTCGAAATGGGGCGCGGAATCCTTCAAAGGAGACGACTTGTCGTCACATATGAAAGCTTAAGAAAATAGAAATTTGCCGACATATGTATGAAATGTGCCATGCACTCGTCTGAAATTTTGCATTTTACACTCGATTGATTTTATGTTTCGCTTGAATACTTGTTATAATTTCTTCACAAAGTGGCCGATTCGATTGATTTGTGCTTCTCTTAAGGTTTAAAACTTAAAAGCACACATGGCTTGTAAAAAAATGCAAGGTATCCGGAAAAAATGCAGGTGCTGCTGTTTGAGAGGTTCTAGAATTGCTGCTAGGGATTTTTTTTTTGAAAAGCAATTGCTGCTAGGAATTTTTTTTTTGAAAAAGCAAAAAAAAAGCAAAAGCTTTTTTTGGGACTCAGCACTCAGCACTCAGCGTATGAAAGCAAAGAGTGGCGAGATTTCTGTGGCCTGCGAAACTTAGGATTGCGCCATGCTCCCGCTTGTAACCTTACATTTCAGACTTGATTGATTGTGCATGGGCTGAGTCCTTGTACAATCTTGTTACTACTTGGCCAGATTAACCTGTGCTGTGCTTCTTTTGACGATTAGAACTTGACAGTCATGTGAAAGATACGTGACATGAGAGTTTATTGATACCATAACTTAAATGTGAGCAGGAGCCCCATTTTCCAAGACGGATTCTGTGGACTGATGAGGGAACATCCAAGCTGAATGGAGAGGTTAGTCAGCACAATTGCAGCCACTTGGCGAGGGAAAACGTTAGGAGAAGTACAGCACGGATTAATCTGGCCAAGTCGTAACAAGATTTTAACAAGCATTCAGCCGATGCAAAATCAATCGAGTCTGAAATGCAAGGTTTCAGGCGACGACATGGCGCAATACTAACCATTCGCATGCCACAGAAATCTCGTTACCTTGTGCTTTAATATGAATCCTAAACATCTTCAAACAATTCAATAGCAGCAATCTTAGAACATTTCAAACAGTACCTGTATTTTTAGGATACCTTGAATTTTTTTTGCCAGCCAAGTTTTATTTTTGAGTTTTAAACCTTAAGAGAAGCACAAATCAATCGAAACGACCACTTTGTGAAGAAATTATAACATGTATTCACGCGAAACACAATCAATCGAGTGTAAAATGCAAGATTTCTGACGAGTTCATGGCGCATTCCACATCGCTCAAACGTCGTAGAATTTTTATTTTTTCAAGCTTTCATAGGAGCCCTTCAGCTCTCCAGTGCCTTCACCTTGAGCAAAGTTATAACCTTTCAAACAGTGTATAAATTTTTGAGACACCCTGTATTCAATTAATTTCAGATCAAAGCAACAAAATTTGTACTCGGATTCCGAATTGTCTCGGTGTTAGGGGAAACCGAAAGTGCTTAGAGAACTTCAAGCACCACTTGTGGCTTAAAGAAACACTTAAATTCACACAGAGCTTTTTCTATGAGATTTTTTCGAATGTCATCCAATTTATAGTCTACAGCTTCGTGCGCGAACGATGATCGATTCGAATCACGTTAAAAATCATTGTAAGAGGGATAGCTTTTTCTGGATCCGTGAAACTTCTTGAATGCTCAAAGAACGCTGTTGTGTTGAGAATGGCGGTGTCGATTTTGAATCCACTGGTGCTCCTTTGCAATAATTTCTGGCTGTAAAACCTGTGGTGCAATAATTTCTCGACAATTCTCGTCAATCAAACAGTCAGTTCAAACAAAAGTGAACATAATCAATATCAGTAGAAGCATTGATTTTTGCACGGAGAGAACTTCCATGGAGTAATTGAACGTCACGCGAGGGGCCGCTTTCAAGGTAGAAATAGAGCCACAGCAAAGAAATATAGGTACTAGTCGTTTCACCGTTCGTTTCCTAAAGCCTTTCAAATGCGACAGCACTGTGACGACCTTGGGTCGGATTCATCAACGACTTACATAACCTTAACAGGGAATTCACAGCGGAAAACTCAGGTAACGCGGCTTATCGCTCACCATATCGCTAGATAAGCCGCGCTATCAGGGATTTCGGCTGTGAATTCTCTGTTAAAGTTATGTAAATCGTTGATGAATCCGACCGCTGCTTACCAACACCATCAATAGCTCAACGATGAAAATGACCACTGTGACGTGTTTTGGACCTATTGAGCTATGCAACCACCTCGCTGCTGCAGCTAACTGTGAATAGGCCCTTTTGCAGTGTTGAACGCCGAACATGCTATAGATTTTACTGATTAATATAATCTAATTCTTGTTGAACAGGCCTTTGATAGATATGATGTGAAGATTTTTGCTGATTGAAAAAAGACGAGAGTCGCTGATTAGCCCTGCGAAGGCGGGTCTAGTATGAGCTTGAACGAAGGTGCGTCGTCCGCTGTGTCATCCTGCTGAAAATATGCGGCCGTCTTTCTGCTACTGTGGAATTAAAAAGCTAAAAATTGGTCTCAGAATGACTATGCTCACCCCTTCGTCCGGATAGTAGGCGAATCCTCCGCGAACCTTAACATTTGCAATTGTGGAGCGTAATCGGTGCTCGTACGCGTGGAGCGCAGTCGCAGGAGGTGCCGACTGGATTTCCCGCCCGGTCAACGAAGCTTCCCTCCTTCAGGAGTCAGGGAATTGGCGCTAGACTTATCCGGGAAGAGTAAAGCGCTGGCTTGGCCATCGACTGGACACCGCAGTTCATTGTAGAGGCCAAAAGGCGCATTCAAATCGCCTCCACGACATCCCGTAAAGGTAGAATGCGTGGCGCATCCCAAGAAAGCCGTTCCTTTTCCTTTTTTATTTAATGTGTGCTTGATAGTTGCGCCGGTTCTACTCTCCATCTCCAAAACCGCCACCAACTAACCTTATCCTCTTCGTACTCCTGTGTATTCTTCAGTGACGGCCTACTACCCGCCGGCTTGAGCTGCACCTTAAAATGAGTTTTGATGAAATTACTGAGGGTCGAGTTGTTTTTCTTTTTGCCTTCTTTTTGTTTTGTTTACCAGTGAGGGTCTTATCAGGCGCATCATGTTTTTCACTGGAATTTTGGTGAGTGTTGCAGATGTCCAAGAACTGTGGGTACATAGAAAAAAACGGGTTTCACGTCAAAGTGGACACTCTTCTAAGCTCGCCTAAAACTTTCGAAATCAAGCGAATTCTTCTGAACAAAAACGAGCGCCTTCCAGATCAAATTAGAAGCTCTCTAAAAAGGTGAGAATAACCTTTTGTTCAAGAAATATTTTGGACGATTTCTTCGAGACTTTATAAATTCACCTTCTCCAAGCGTTGAACACACTGATTGAAATTTTATACGATTCTTACGTTTTTGGAGAAAAGTAGTGGTTCAACACTTATTCTAAAGTGCAGGTAGGAGGCATTTTAATGCCAAGGAGAAGGCTGCGCCATGTCGTCCGAGACGACTGATTAGTGACAAAATTTCTGCTTCCATTGAGTTTCACACTTGTAAGCGATTCAACGAAAACAATGTAAAGAACACATATCTTCAGGTACCTGTATGTGAGCAGCATTTACACTATCAATCAAATAAAAATCACGGCGACCTTTTCGAGTGCATGGCGCGATCTAGTGTTTTGATGCGCTAAAGAAAGATTGCTGCCTTGTTACGCTTCAAAACGAAATTTAATTTGCTATTTTTTCCTAAAAAAATTGAAAAATTTATTCAAATATTTAATGTTATTCATTCGTTAAACTAAAAATGTCAAAAAACGTTATACCAAATTTTCGTTTAACAAAAAACTATTCTTGCCATTTTCGAGAGCCTACATATAGTTTAACCTGTGAGAAGGTCAGTTCGATTTGGAAGAGCGCCTCGATTTCAGATGTATTGGGCTAGTTTAGAAGTGTGTTCAATTTGACGTGAAAAGCGTCCTATTTGATTTGAAAAGTGCCGAGTTTGATTTGAAAATAGCTGAAGGAAAGGAAAGTTAATTCATCTAGTGGCAGCCCGTGAACAGAGTTAGTGTAATAAACCAGCGGTTCGGTTTATTAATGTGCTATAAGAGTGCCAGAAGGCACGATCCCCTAGCGGAGATAACAAACACCATACACCTTTCATATGAGTTAATCTTTTCACACATACAAACAGTATTGAATACGTAAGGGCAAGATACAGAACATGCAGAGGTAGATATATAGTGTGGATTATACAGGAACGATATGTATGGGAAAATAGGACAGGGTTTGTCTTAAACAATTACGAGTGTGAGAGGGTACATATAACCTACGGTAGAGAGGATAGGAGGGAAGAGGGGCGCCCGAGCTCGTCTACGGGAGAGGTCATAAAATTCAATGCACAAAAGGCAAGCAAGATTCATAAGATTCACAATTTTCTTTCCCATGACCATTCGTTACTTTCGTTAGTGCTAGCGTTTCTGTTCTTTATGCTAAGTTTCTACAGCGTTTATTAAAAACAAACGTTTTTGTGTGATCGGCAGCGACTTCGCGACAAGTAGGCATACCTGTTGGACTAGGTATTTTGACAATATTGACTGCCAGTGTAAGAGGCAAAGGTTATTCCTCTGCGTTTGACTCACAGATGGCGTTTCCTTCTTCTTAACTTCCGCTCCAGCATCTGCCTTTTTCTTCGCTGCCGGTTGATCAACGCTTTTCTTTTTCCTGATTGATAAGTAGATATGTAACATAGAAAATGGACCAGAAAACGACTCATCTGCTCCATTATTTATTTATTTATTTATTGCACATCTGAGTTCGCGCAGTAGCAAGTCGCGTATCAGAAACTATAACAAATAGGTGGCGAAACGAACCGCTTTTGAGAAATCAAAATTCAAAAAATCAACATTTTCCGATTTTATATTCTTTTATTCACTTTACTATAACAAACTGTTCAAATAACAGTACAAGCTGCTACCCTCCTGTGCAAAATTATAGGTCCACTCCTGATCTATCTATTAGATTGTCCCATAAGTCTTCGCCGTTTTTTCAACGATTCATTGCGGACTTCGCCGGCGGTCTCTTGCAGCGCTAGCCAGCTTTCGAAAGAGAATGACTTGCTCTACCAGGACATGTACTGCATTTCTTTTTTCATCCTGAACTCCATCCATTTAGGTCGTTAAACTGGAAGGTGAAAAGTGAAAAAAGGCCATCTCGACAGTTGCTTCTCTCCGCTTAGGTTTGGAATTTTTGCGCAGTTTTTCATAGCATTTGGAAGACAATGTTCCCTACTACAAGATTACGTGTTGGCGCTATATGCTCATTAGTTCTTTATTGATCTTTAGGTCATCAAATTGGGACGTCCGACTTCTCCGTCCGACTTTTACCGACAGCTCCTGTTCTGGGGTGGGCGTTTTTCTTGTTGTTATGTCGTTCGGAAGAGGATATGTTGCTCAATAAGAATTTGTGTCGCGTTTATTGGTCCATACTAATTTCTATCGAATATCAACAAAATTTCAAAAAAGAAAAAATCATTTTCACCAACAACTCCTTCCCCTTGTTCAGATGTTGATATTCGGCAGAAATCAGCATGAGCCGATAAACGCGAGACAAATTCTTATTGAGCAAGGCATCCTCTTCCGAACGACATACAACACCAAGTAAAAAGTCCAACCCCAGAGCAGTAGCTGTCGGTAGAAATTTAGACGGAAAAGTCGAACGTCCCAATTTGATGACCTAAAAATCATGAAAGGACAAATGAGCAAGTAGGAGCAACAAGTATTTTTGTAGTACAGAACATTTTAATCCGAATGCTATGAAAAACTGCGCAAAAATTGCAAACCTAAGCGGAGAGAAGTAACAGCCGCAGATGGCCGGTCTTTCACCTTTCACTTTAACGACCTAAAAATTGGCGAAATTCAGGATGAAAAAAGAAATGACTACATGTCCTGATAGAGCAAATCGCTCTCTTTCGAAAGCTGCCTAGCTCTATGCAAGAGACCGACGGCGAAATCCGCAATGAATCGTTGAAAAAAAAACGGCTGGGACTTATAGGACAACCTAATATTTGGCGTACTGCTGATAAGGTTATCAATAGCAGTTTGCTCTACACTAAGCCCATGGAGCAAGCCTGGTGTTCTTCAGATCAGTAACCGAAGAGTACGTGATTCCATTTTTGAACACCTTATGTACAAGAATGCTCAACAAGTCCCCTATCGTGTGAAGGGCTAGAGAACAAATGGGCGAGGTTCTGCTCCACTGGCGTTAAGCCAATCTGTAGTCGACTGTGATACTTGTACGGATGCATTATCTTTCTGGAAAACTAGCTTATGCCTACATCTTCTCACAGTTCCTCTACACCTAATTTCATTTCGGCACTGTGCTTTTACGCTGCCATTGAACCACTATATTTGAAATTGCTTACTTTTTGTGGATTTGTGGACTCTAGAGTACTCACCGAAGTTTCGCTATTCGTGAGGCTTTCTGTTCTTTCCCCTCTACGCCGCTATGTCTGAAAAACTCTTTAAAGGAAATATTACTAAATCAGTCTAACTCTGCGAGGTGCACTTTGGAGTAGTGGATGTAATACTAACTCATTGAAACGTCAGTAGGTTGCACTAACTGCTAAAATCAGAAATCACTGTCTTTAAGAGAAATTAGCGATGGTGAAGGGTAAGACCCACTTTTTCGGTCCTTTCAGAGGCTCACAGCTCGATCCAGGTTTCGACGGTCTAAACAGCAGCAAAGTCACTCTGTAGAATGATCATCTCATGTAGTTCGATATTGTCCCTTGTATGTCATTGCTATGTCCGCCTCATCCCTCCTCGTAACGCGTACTATCTATTGCGATCAATATTTTTCACTATTTAGCAATGCCATGGTCGTATAATCACTCCGATGAAACTGCACTATCCGGTAATTCTGGAGCGACTTTTAGTTCCGCCCTTTCTCGTATGGCTTTAAACACCCCGTTCTCAATTCGTAGTTAGTGTTGTTCTTCAATCGTCTTTCGTCCGAACGGCTACTTCCGTCAGTGGCCATCGACTACCTTTCCGTTCTACTGAAGGCAAATCTGTGAGTACTATAAACTCTACAGAAGGAAGCGGGGGACCGCGCACAACAGTTCTTAGCCGAGCCGCTTACGGGAATCACTTACCATTCACAAAGGACAAAGCTACAGTACAACTCCAATTTTATACTTGTGGTGGTAACAGCATGACAAGTGGCCTTATTCTCTATTAATTGGAGTTGTGATATTTAATTGTAGAAGCTTTATCCTGTAAAATATCTTTTACGAATGTCGCTGGGCGGGTAGCAGATCACCGACTACGTATGGTTACGGAGCGCTATGCGGGCTAGGGAGTGGCGTATTTTTTAGCGAAAACATATAGCCAGTCACATATAATATAGATAACTGAAAAACGTTTACCTATCCCCTAAAGAGGTATATCCATCCATACAAACATTTCATACTCCCCGGCAATTGTCTTCTCTCTAAGGGATCGTTTAGTGTGCACGCAACGTCACGATAAGTGTCGCGGTTGGCTGTTGAAGCCATGGAGGTCCTATAGTCGTTGGTTATCAGGACCCTCTCGAATCCTCTGCTCCCCTTTCTCTTCTGTAGAGCACCACGCGGATTTCGACCTTGTGGACCTTGTGCGAAGTTGGGTAATTAAACCTTTTTATTTAACTGATTTTACATAAACCGATTAATAAGATGCAGTAGATGACTAAAGTATATTAGACGACCGAAAACTGTATTTGACAAGTAAGCCGTATTTGACAGGCAAGGCATTTTGGACTGTCATATTGATAGGACAGGCTAGCATTAATTAATTAATTTCAAGTCGGAGCCAACAATTATGCGAGAGGCCACTCGGGAGGCGACCGTACAGGCGAATGGTTTACTCTGTTTACGCTACAGTGAGAGCAGACGAGAATAATTACGTGACCAACATGGAAAAACATGAGAACATCGCCAGCAGTCTCAATAGTCCATTCATTCAACAATTGGACACCTGCAACTTATGGGCAGTTAGCTAGGAGCCAGATGACTAGTAATAACGACCAGATGTCGCAATAATAAGCTTCTCTTATCGAGTCATCACGCAATCGATGTGGGAGCTCTTCATTACATTACGCTTCGCTGTTCGCGTGCACACTAGACGCTCCCTAAGGGCACTTCCATACTTCCATCGCCGCGATGCCAACGCGGCACTGAGTTTATGTCCATTCTTTCTCGCACTGCCGAATACTTAAAGCAAACTTCGCCGCGGCCACCGCAACACTGGCGGCCGGCATGTGCGATGGCTTCCCGCGTTCATCCCGGGCGTGACATACCTTTACTGACCGCACGCGATGTTTAGCGTCGGTCCTGGTCGGATCATTACATTACGCTTCGCTGTTCACGCTTCGTCGCGCTTCTTTCAGAGCGATGAGCGGTGCGACAAGTACTGAGAACTCCGCATCCTTTCTCGTCGCTCTGCAAAACTTATCGCCGCAATTTCATCGCAGCGACGGGAAGTATGTACGAGGGCTGAGGCATATGTTATACTTCGTTGCCCCACACTGCGACAAGTTATCGCTGGCCCTCTGGTGGGGAGGATGCGGTTCGGCAGCGCTCTATCACGTGCACCTCTTTCCCTCGCAGAGGAAACTGACTGCACGCGCGCTCTCTAGTCCGTCATGCAGGGGCTCCCGCGCTGTCGGCGACATGTTGTCGCCTCTCGCCCTATGCTTAATCGCGGCGGCTGCTGCCGGCGAACGTTGTCGCCTCTTGCCCTATGCTTAATTGCGGCTGCTGCTGCCGCCCCTGCTGAGTGTGCATGCGGCTTAAGGGAACGGTCAGAGGGTTCGCGTAGCTACGCGCTGATACCACTTCGCGCCCTTTACGATTATGGTGCTGTACACGATAAGGGCTATGTCATACTCCGGCGACGCTGTTGTCGGCGACGTCGGCGGCAGCGTTGAGCGGGTGCTGCGCAGTGCGTAGTCCTCCAGCCGCTCCAGTCGCCCTTGTCGCTCTACTAAGTATGAACATGCCCTAAAGCGACTGGTCGAGAAAGATAACAAATAAGGCGGAGTGATGAGCTCCTCCATCATCATCAATGGCTGCCTGTTGTTACGTAAGTATAGTTGACCGTTGAAGCACTTTTAGCGTTTTTTTGAGAGACAATGGAAATGTTAGCTCACGATTTCGGCTCCTGCTTAGGGTTTGGCTTGTCACCGGTTGTCTTCTTTTTCCCGCTCTCTTCTGTTTTTTTCTTCGTGCCGTCGTCCATCTTCTTCTTCTTTGCATATTCTGCCGAGGGTTTCTCCGCCGACAGTACCTTTTTTGCCTTTTCTTTGGGTTCTTTGGAACCTATCACGGGCATTTTGCTGATGTCCGAAGACTTCGATTTCGTTTTATCAGTGGATGGCTGATGCTTTGGCTCCTTTGTCCCGCCGCTCTTCTGCGCTCCTTTTTCGGTAGAAGGACGATGCCTTGCCTCTTTCGAGGCTAAGGGTTTATCACCTTTCTTCTTCGTTTTGGACTCACCCTGAATATGGGCGATGAAACATATATCTCTGGTAGATTACGCATCAAAGATTCCATTCACGGAAATTTACGATCTACGATCAGAAATTAATTTCCTGGAATCCACCCTCGTTTTGGTTCATAACGTCGGAACTTAAGATGGTAATGTTAAGCACGGAAGCACATACATTTTAAGATGGCACGTAAAAGCACCCCTTGTGCAATTCAATAATTACTGTGTGCGGTGGCTACCCCTCCCCCCCCCCCGTCCGCTCATTGCGCCCTGCTTGCTATGGAATAAATATAGGACCCCTCTAGACTACCACCCAAAATTTCTCGAATTTGTGATTGCACGCAGCCTTGGTGATGCTTGCAGAAATGGTATTGAACTTACCATTAGCTTTATCGCACTTCCTTCAGCAGACGCTCGTTCTTCATTCTGGGGTTCTTTGCTTTGCTCTCTCGATTCCGAGGTTTTGTTCCCACCCTTCTTCACTTTGGATTCACCCTAAACACTGCTGATACGAGCGTATCACTAGTAGATTACGTTTCAAGGATTGCAGAAATTTATAATTTAAGATCAGAAATTTTCTGGGGCCGGATTCATCAACGACTAACCCGCGGGTATAAGGGGTAGAGATACCCACAATGAAGCCTGCGTCTCTGACTCTTGCGTTATCTCTGCCTGACTCTTATCTTATCTCTACCCCTTATCACCCGCATACCCACGGGTTAATTGTTGATGAATCCGGCCTCTGGAATCATAATTGCTCACTACTTTGGGGTCGGATTCGTCAACTCAAATCAGTTTCTTTAAGCCTCACTTGGCTGGTATCGAGGTCGTAAGCTGTCACAACGATGTTTTGTTGCGATCAAAACTTCTAGCGCCAGGCGGGACTCGAACCCGCACCTCCCTCTGACCGGGCGGGAATGCTCTACGCCATTACACCACCGGCGCCGTTTGATCGAACGCAACATCCACACCTCGTGGGACCGATCAGCACTCACCCCTATATCGAGACGGCCCTGATATCAGCATAGAGCCAGTTAAGCTGATGGTCGTGATGGAAACAATTCAAATCAGTTCCTTTAAGCCTCAAGCGGCTAGTATCGAGGTAGTAGGTTGTAATAAAGATGTTTTGTTGCGTAGAGCATTCCCGCCCGGTCAGAGGGAGATGCGGGTTCGAGTCCCGCCTGGCGCTAGAAGTTTTGATCGCAACAAAACATCGTTGTGACAGCTTACGACCTCGATACCAGCCATGTGAGGCTTAAAGAAACTGATTTGAATTGTTTCTATCAAGACCATCAGCTCAACTGGTCCCATGCTGATATCAGCGGCCAGCTCATCCCGGATACGGGTGGGTGCTGATCGGTCCCACGAGGTGTGGATGTTGCGTTCGATCAAACGGCGCCGGTGGTGTAATGGCGTAGAGCATTCCCTCCCGGTCAGAGGGAGGTGCGGGTTCGAGTCCCGCCTGGCGCTAGAAGTTTTGATCGCAACAAAACATCGTTGTGACGGATTCGTCAACGACTTACATAACTTTGACAGAGAATTCACAGCGGAAAACTCAGATAACGCGGCTTATCGCTCACCATATCGCTTGATAAGCCGCGCTATTAATGATTCCGGCTGTAATTTTCTCTGTTAAATTGCTGTAATTCGTTGATGAATCTACCCCTGGTGCATTCGTAGATGGTGATAGGGCGCAAAGCGGGTCGGGGGAGGGACAATATGCAAGGTGGCTATATACCACGTTCTGTGTCGCACGAAGTTAAAAGTTTTACACAGCACTGGTGTGTTCCACCGCAGTGGTGAACAGAATTAGGTCACTTCTGATGTAGTTTTGCATTCACGGACCTCCTTACCAAGGCGGATAACCACTTACCACAAGGTGACCCTTCGCAAAGCTGCATGGAGGGGGTCACCTTGTATTAAGTGGTTATCCGCCGTGGTAAAAAGGCGCACGAATGCCCAATTACATCAAAAGCGCCAGCTCAGTTCACAACTCGGATGGAACACACCGTGCTCTGTAACATTTTTAATTTCGTGCAACCCAGAACATTGTATAGGGCTGGCTTGCATGGTGACGTTCTTCCCCCTCCCTCCCAAGCCGCTTTGCCGCCGGTGACAGATAATAAGCTTGAAGTGATACCGTTAACTTTATAGCACTCCCTTCAGCAGACGCTCGTTCTTCATATTGGAATTCGTCGTAATTTCTTTTGGTGCACAAGTTTAAAATTAATAAGGCTGTTCCTAAACACTAGCAGCTTCGGATACAATGGAGATCATCGTTGAGTTCTGATGGTGGCGATCTTCCAGACAGTTGACGACTTACCATGGAATAATAGTGTGAAATGTATGACTGCCAACAAAGTAATGCTCATAAGGTTTATACTGAAAACAGGCAAGTACGATCGAGATGCATTACAGCGATGCCAACACCGGACTAGGAACCCACGTTAAGTTACACCACCGTTTAGAAACACCACATCTAAGAAATGAGGCTGACCACTGTCCAGTGGCTTGTGGTGATTAGGTACTTTGTTTTTGTGTGGGTATTTATCACTGGGTATTTATCACTAGTGGGTGGTTCATTCTCTGGGTACTTTGGCACTAAATGGGGTAACTTTAAAAAATCTTTTTTTTGACCTACTTGGCGCGCAGCTCTGGTGTAGATGCTAGAAAACCACAAGATTGGTTTTGGGGGTGTTTTCGAAATTTAGTACAGTGTACAGTGTTCAAAGGTATTACGACATTTCGCGGTGAGAGACTGCTTCCACTGAATTCGCCGTGATCAAAAGCCATATCTGAAAATAAGTCAGAGCCTTCTCTTGGATACACAACTTTTTAGGAAGAAATCATTGGTTTTCCAAAAGTATAGGGCCACTAACGATGCTGGCTTGTTATGCCAGCAATTTTTCGGACTGTCGAACCAAACCTGCTCTACTTTGACTTTGCTATTATCTGCTATCCTAATACCAACATGCCGCGTGGTACCCGGCTGCACGTCCAGGAACGAGCCCAAGTTCGAGCTCTATATCAGACAAGACACTCCACTCCTGAAATCATTGCCCAACTTCGTCGCTTTAGATGCGCTGTGTCCAACTATCTGAAAGATCCTCTTGGCTATGGAAGAAAACCAGTGTTTGGAAGACCTCCTGTGCTTTCTGTACAAGATGTTCGACACATTCAGCAACAATTATCGAACTCGACGGCTTCGATCAGCCAAGTTAAGACGGAGTCATCGTTGGTTGCATTGCGGACGACCATCTGGAGAGCAGCCAAACCGAGCGGCAACATTGTTGTGAGTAGGTTAAGGGGGCTAAGAGGCTGACTGATCGCCACAAAGCCGAAAATCGATCGTCTTCAACTTGCGTTTAAAACATCAGGACTGATTGGAACACGGCACGCCATATTTCACTATGAAATTCTTCTCAATTGAGCGAGTCCGGTACTTTCGGACAGTCTTCTACGACGAAAAGAATTTCAGCTTGGACGGCTCCGATGGATCTCACTGCTACTGGCGGGATCTGCGGAAGGATCCACTCTTCAGCAGATGTAATTTTAGTGTTGGCTGCCACATGGTCTAAGGAGCCTTGTGTAGCTCTAGGGCCGGATTCATCAACGACTTACTGAGATTTAACAAAGAAATTATGACGGAAACTCCTAAAAAACGAGAATTAACGCGACTTATTAGCAAGCGATATGGTGAAATGTTGGCGTTATCAGGATTTTCCGCTGTAATTTCTCTGTCAAATCTCTGTAAGTCGTTGATGAATCCGGGCCCTGGTGTTCTTCAGTTACATTTACCATGAGAACTCACAGGACTATCAGAATATTCTTCAAGATCATCTGCTACCATTTCTTCACAAACATCATACACAGGAATTCACTTTTATGCAGGATAATGCTTCGGTACATTATTATTATTATTATTTATTACATGGGTCAAATCCATGTGAAGAACAATGTAATTAGAAACGGTATAGAACGACATCCACATCAAATTAGCTAACGATCCAGATCAAAGTGTTATAGAATGATTAGAAAGTACATACGACAACAAATGCCCAGAGAAAGAAGAATGGAAGGGAGAACAGATCAAGAGGGGCTTTGCCACAAGATCTCATTGTGTCCTAGAATTATTCATGAATTGACTTGCATTCGTAATAAATGGCTTCAGCTTGTACGGAATAACTGAGTTTTTGGAAAGTTTTATATAATCCGAACCTGCTCTATTAACGAAAAAATTATGTCGAGTAGAAGATTTTAGACATGCCAGTAGATCAACCATTCTGTGGTTGAACTCCAAAAATATCCGCGTGCTAGACTTGCCAGCTTGTTCACCGGACCCGAACCCAATTGAGGACATCGGGAGAATCATTGTACGACACATATATGCCAACGGAAAGCAATTCAACAACGTCGAGGAATTGTGCAGAGCGATCGAGGCGTGGAACCATTTGGACCCTTATGTCCTGAAGAACTTGGTTGAAACTATGCCAAACAGAATTTTTGAACTTATTTCCAATCACGGCAGACCAGTCAATTATTAATTTGTATTTGTATTTGTAACTGCTGATTATTGATTGTAATATATTGGAAGTGTCTCTATGGTGGGCGCATACCTTTGAAACAGTGGAAAATCAATGATTTCTTCTTAAAAAGTTTTGTATCCGAGAGAGTTTTCTGATTCATTTTGAGGTATGGTTTTCGACCACGCCGAATTCACCGGAAGAAGCCCCTTACCGCGAAATGTCGTAGAAATGCAAAACTTACAAAATTAGGGATGGCCTTATACTTTTGTAACGCACTATAGCTATATCAGTTTTTTGTCATTCAGAAAGTGATTTGTCTTTCTTAAAAAGACTTTGAAGGGGCTCGCCTGAAGGTGAATGTCGTTGAAGCTGCACAAAAGTGTGTACTTCGGATTCGTAAAAAAATTTTTGGCCCAAATAAGCTCGCTGAGTCTCTCCCAGTGTACATTCGCCTTGGTAGAGTAGTAATCTTGGTCTCTCAGCCTCTTGTCATTACCCAAAATCAATTCATTTCGCATATTTATCTGCGATATTCCAAAAAACACGGAACGATGAGCCAAACGAAACACGGCACAACACAAAACATGTCGACAGCGGATAACAGATCACTGGGCACAGGAGTGGGACGAATGCCGGCGTGGTCTGTGAAAGGAGCAGAGGCACGTCGGTGAAGAGACTGGCCGGGTCCCTGGCTGCAACCGCGCTTCCCTGAACCGTTCGGGCGGCAGTGTTGTTTATTAGGCTATCCAATCGCTGCCGCCGTCCTGGGGCCGGATTCATCAACGACCTTCAGCAATTTAATGGAGAAAATGCAGCCGAAATCCCTGATAGGGCGGCTTATCAAGATGAAATGCTTCACCTTATCGCTTGATAAGCCCCGCTGTCAGGAATTTTGGCTGTATTTTCTCCGTTACATTACTGAAAGTCGTTGATGAATCTGGCCCTGGTTATCAACCGACCTCAATGTGCTTTCTTGCTCCTTTTCGGCGTACTAGGAATTTTCCTAGTATTCGGCTATTATTTCTAGCTAATAAAGCTCCAAACCTTTTGGAGGTTAATTCCTGAGCACTACAAAGCAGTTCAAATAGTTGCTTTTGCTTTATCAGGCCGCATCGAAGTGCTACAGTGTCTTGCCATCTCTGGTCTACGCAGGGGTTCAGAGAAAATTCGGAAACCACCACTTTGCTTTCCAGACAGTGTTCTGCAGTCCTGAGTAGGTCTCCTTGAGGAGCTCCACGATCATTTCACTGAGTATCGCGGCCCTTTCACTGACTATCCATGCAACATTCCCACAGACCGCTGAATGAGGACATATCAAAATAGCTGAAAACTTTTCCTCTCACGGTTTCAGTGGTTGTCCAGCGGTTCAGGGAACGTAGAGCAGATTCCGCTCTTTCGCGAAGCGGCAGGCCGTTGTCAGAAAACGTTTCTGAAGCTCAGCAACCCTTCACTCCTCGAGTTTGCAGAAACCCACGGCGGTCTATGAGGAAGGAAAATGACAACTCTTTATTCAAGTCTTTAGCGGTACGGACTGTTGTTGTTGGACGCCAGCAGTTCCTGCTGTCGCGGCACTTCCTGCGCTTCCTGCAGAGCTTCCATCAGGTGGCTGATCGGACGGCGGTTGAGAAATGAATTTAAAGGATGGAGCATCTAAGTTTGTGTCGTCCTGCTGGAAATGCAAGCGATAAACGTAGGCATTGCTCTGTTCGTGTTGTTGTGCCGGATAATCGTCGTTTTAAATTGCTTACCCCTTCATCCGTATAGAAAACTAACGCCTGAAATTTGTGTGGTTCCACTTTAGTTCTCGAAATCGAGATATAGCTTCTCACTCACTTTTCCAACGTCCGGCGCCTTATTCTCTAGGGCATTAGGTCCGCTTTCAGCCTAAAATGACCTAAGGCGCTTAGTTGTACTATGTGTAGGTACTGGAGCTAGCTTGGAAGGTAATGAGGTGATACGAGAAAGTGGAGTAAATATGAAGCCATTTACGGAAGATTAACGAGTGGAATTGTGACAAGAGCCGCTTACCACTTGCTTCGCCGTTGGGGTTTTAACAGGAATCTTTCTGTAAAGCAGAAATATAATCAATGTTTAAAAGACACATATCATCCTTTAAAGTTCTTCCGAACGTCGCCTGGCTAGCAATTGGATCATCGGACATCATCACCTCCTAATAAAACGCAAAAACCCGTGGAGGATCACGTCATCCTGAGGCCAGATTATCAACCGCTTACAGCTCTCTTACGGTGAAATACCGCCAAACTCCCTGATTCACCAGCATCGGGTTTGGCGTATTTTCACCATTAGAGGACGGTAAGCGGTTGATGAATCTGGTATTTGGTCAGAAAATTCAGGTTAAATCGTGGGAAAGAGGTCCACAATTGCAAAAGAGGTGAGAGAAAATATAGAAGGAATTGAGAGATGCTAGTTGGCGCTATGCTTTGTCCAAATAATCAATGTTTCGCCAAGGCATCGCGCCAACTCGCATCTCTCAGTCCCTGTTATATTCTTCCTCACCTCTTCTGTAATTGTGGACCTCTTTCCCACGGAGTAACCAGGATTTTTGATCCGGATGGCATACTCCTCCATGCATATAAGCGCTTTATTAGAAGGTGACTCTGTTTCAGTTCCGCAGTGGTTGAATTCTGAAATTGGCAAGATTTGCTCTCCAGAATCGACCTTATAGCAAGAGTCATCGGATTGAGATCTGGCGAATTTGAGGGCCAAATGTCCTTGGCACAATGTCCCGGAAACAGCTCGTCGCACAGTGCCGTGGTAGATGTCGCTGCATGAGCAGATGCCCAGTCTTGTTGTAGGTGCCATTCGTCGTTACCGAAGGGATCGTGAGCCTATGGTAGAAGGACTTCTCGAAGAATTCGCTTCTGATAGTACTCCGCGTCGATTTTCGCTTTTTTCTCCACAAAACGAGAGGATGGCACAAATCCCTGCCCAAACCATGCGATTGCTGGGAAGTGACTTCGATTGACTACCTGGGAATTCGCCGAGCCAAGTCTGATCAAAATCCTGTCGTTATACCGGTTGTAAGATCTCCCCACCGTAAAATCTTCTCATCCGTGAAGATCAAGCATCGTCTGAGCCATTTTCATCCTGTTTGCCTTCATAGCGTCTATCAACAATTGACCTTTTTTGCATCAGATAAGAACGAAGCTGCAACTGATTCTTTACGATTTTTCGAACAGCTCTGTGAGAAATTCCTAGGCTTCTACCCATTTACCTCATGGATCGTTGCGGATTGCGACCGATTCTGCTTCTTATAACTTCACGAGCCATCAGCGTTACGTGAGAAGTTGGCCTTCCACTTCTTGAACGATCTGCATGTGTACCAAGTTCCTTGAACCTCTGTATAATAGCTCAAACATTTTTATCAGACATTTGAAGCTGCTGAGAGGTGAAGATGTTTGGTACACCTCTGCTGTGTAACTTGGTGACAGCGATCCTCTTGCTTCTGTCAGCAAACCAATGCAAGCGAAATCTGGTGTGCAAATAGAGACCGACCAACAACATAAGCAGACGTCATTGGTATATCAAGTATCGATGTGGTCTGATCACATCAAACGTGAAAGTTGCAGGAGGTATTTACTTTCCACCCGATATGTTCGAAGGACAGTCTTATTTCCTTAGCAGCGGGACAATGGTGGTTGCCTTGGCTACTGATAGGGTTCTAGAGGCGAGTGAAAGTCGGTTAAGTGCGGTTGATGTCTTGCTCTCTCCAAATAAATAAACGTATCCGCTGCGAGTTGCCAGTAATTACAGCGTCAGCCTTAACTTCCGAGCCTATGGGCACGGCGCATGCCTATGGCATACCACGGGCGACGAGTCGCGGCTACAGTGTTGCGCGGTTGACCCACACAACACTGTCGCCACGACTCGTCGCTGGTGGTATGCCATAGGTCACACGCCAAGCCGCTGAGCGTCAGCCAACGATAGCTCACATACTTGTCAGAATCCAGTGGTGACATTCCCGAAAGCTTGTGGGGTTCTTCAGGCTTCTTCCTGTTCGAATTTGGATTAACGCTTTTAGCATTTGGCGTTCGTCGTGGCGTTGAGCCCTGAAACATTTTTAAGAAGATGTACTAATGACGCTTAAGCTGAGACGTCGTTGAAAGCTGTGCGCTGCAAATTGTAGTGAAGTTTACGAGCGCGTTCTGCCGCAGTGATTAGAAAAACAGTAAAGTAAGAACAAAGCAAAGTCGGGAAAGCGATTGAGGGCTTGCGACATGTTCTGTGTGGAGGTTTTTGAAGGGGCACCGTTTTAGAGGAGGGAGGCTAGAAGATGAGTATCTCTGCTGCCAATCTAAAACTTTTCCACGTAACACGTGGTTTATATTGCGTCGGTGGTTCTCTACCTCTTTAAATACACGTTTTTTATTGCGGCTTATCAAGTGATATGGTGAAACATTTCGCCGCGCTATCAGGGATTTCGGAGGTATTTTCTCCGTTAAATTGCTGTAAGTCGTTGGCGAATTCGGCCTTTGGTCAGAGCATTTTCTCGTCGTCCATCGCGAAGGTGCCTTTAAGAACTGGAGGCGATATGTCCCACATGCAGTTTACAGCTTCATAAACAAGACATAAAGCACAAATCTTCAAATCCTGTCCGTAACTAACTTCAGCAGGTACGCTGTTTTGAATCTCATTATGCCCCTAGTCAAAAGCTTTCCGGACAACCTAATAAGATCTAATATTACTATGAATTCTTATTAAGTTGTTCGGAAAGCTTTTTGACTAAGCGCATGATGAGATTCAAAACAGCGTACCTTGCCTGCTGAAGTTATGAGTGGACAGGACTTTATGATTTGTGCTTAATGTCTTGTTTATGAAGCTGTAAACAGCATGCGGGACATATCGTCTCCAGTTCCTAGTGACACCTTTGCGATGGACGACAAGAAAATGCTCTTCCGACCAAGGGCCGGATCCATCAACGACTTAAAGCAGCTTAGTGGAGAAAATATAGCTGAATTCTGATAGCGCGGCTTATCAAGCGATATGGTGAAACATTTCGCTGCGCTATCGGGTATTTCGGCTGTGCTTTCTCCGTTAAATTGCTGCAAGTCGTTGATGACCCTAGTTCTGCTTCTGCAGTATCGCTCCGGTCGATCTGCGAACGAGGCGCACCGCTTCCTACAGGAGATAATGAAGGAGCAAGCTCCCTTTTGGGCGACGTGCTTCAATTGGTACCGCAAGTTCGACAACGGTGAGAAATTGGTCGAAGAACCTTGAAGTGGCGGTCGACCACATACGCAGAACAGGCAACTCGTACTCGCCACCCGTGGTGCTAGACCTTATCTCTGAGTTCACATATATTCAGCTCTTATACACATTCCAAAGATCTCCGTGCACGATGTCCTTCAGAGTTCAGGCAAAGTTGCTTCGAGTCGTACCCCATGCTTTGACGTCTATACACAAACGGAAATATGTTGATATCTGTACTTCTCCCTTCAACCGTAAACGCACTTTCATGGATCACCCCAATCATCACGACGGATGAGAGTATTGCGTCTACGACAATTTGGTGCGCCATAAGCACTGTGTTGACTTCGATGAGTTGCCCTAACCACAGCCGAAACGTCTTGACCACGATAGAAAGAACTTACTTTCCTTGTGGTAGAATATCAGTGGCCCGGTATATTGGGAATTGGTTCCCACCTGCTCCTTGGTGGACTCGAACATGTTTGGTGCTCAGATGGAGAAGACGAGCGAAATCTTACGCAATTGCCTTTCAAGGAGAGAACATATTCTTCCTATGGTTAACGCCGAACCACACACAGCGTAGAGGACGCAGAAATAAATTGGACAAACTCGGAAGAGAACTTGCACCCCATCCGCCGTACTTGCCTGATCTTGCACCCAGTGACTGTTACGTTCCCGGGTCACCCCTGTCTTCCATCGCAGAAACAAGGTTCACTCGGGGGGAAGTCAAAAGTGATGCCAACCACTTCTTGTTCCCCAATTCTTCTGAGTTCTTCGCTCGTGGGATTTGCTTTCTACAGGAAAGATGGCAACATGTGATAGATCATAATGGTGAATATTTTGTTGAACGATAATGGTTGTTAATAAGGTCAACAATTAAACATCGCTTTCCGACATTAGTCTAAAAACTTTCTGAACAAACTAAGGCCTATGGTATACTCCCGCGTCGCTCCAGCGACAGTCGCGGGGCAACTGTCAATGGCGCGCCTTCGCTGCAGTGGCGGACGGCGCAGTGGGGCGCGGTTGTCAGTTGACGCGCTATCGCTCCCGCGATGCGTCGCAGAGGGGTGTTATACCTCCGCGTCGCGGGAGTGAAACATACTTCCGTGCGACGGCCGTCGCAGCCCGTCGCTCGTCGCAGTGCACTGCACAGCGACGAGCGACGGGCAGCGCTGGTCGCGGAGGGGGGAGCGCTTGTTGTGCCCTATTCTACGCACTTCTGCCCCCTTATCTCGACATTTCCTTGGTTCGTGACCATACCGCAGCAATTTCAACACACGTCTGGTGATGTTGGGTGGTCAAGTGATGTCTCTGTTGTTCTCCTCGTAGGGTTTTCGTCGTGGCTAGACTTATTTTGGTTTTTTTCGAAGGCTTAAGCTACTAGTTTTTTGAGGAGATATTTTTCTAGGCCGTTTTTTCTCATTTTTGTGCCTATCCTCGCATTTTTTCGCTCTGAACTCCCTCGCCGGCACCGAAATTTAGATTTCGGTGCCGGACAAGTCACAGTGAAGCACCGTTGACATGTCCACAGAGTTGTACCAATTGGAGGCCGGTTTTTTCGAAGTCATGTTTTTCGAGCGGGGTCTTTTCCGCGTCTTCGCTGACTGCAGTATTTCTTTTATTCTCGTGTTCCACATAGGCACCGGAGACGCGCAGTTTTGTGCTTGACAGGTCACTATAGGGTTATCGTGACGCTTGAATACATAAATCACCAATCTTATCACCCCTATCATAACAAGGAACAATTCAATTGAGGCACAGATTTATTCAGACCACTATTATCAGCCCACTCCAACAAGGAATCCAAGAAAAAATGCACTGAATCAGCTGATTCGCTAAAATTCTGCAAAAGGCTCCGTCTGCAGAACTGCATGAACTATGTCGGCCTCAGCGATGGCGACGGCTCGCGACGCGCATCGCGGGCCGTCGCATCGCGGTGCACTCCCGCGTCGCTGCAGCGGACGGGAGTATACCATAGGCCTAATACTGCTCACACGGATCGTACATACAGTACCTATGAATTTCTTTCTTAATGACGTATGATTACGAAGGAACACGATTGAACGGATCGTGCAGCCGTCACAGTGCGGTAGCCCCTTGCAACCCGAACCGCCCAAAAGAGGTAGATTTTGTAGTGGGTTTCGTGAGTCAATCGCGACACTAAGCACAGTTTGTGCTACGATTGAAGAATTTTCTTATAGGAAATGTTCATACCTGTACATGCTTTTCGATCGCGGGACCTTTTTCTGGCGATTGATGGTGCCGCCTCCGTCCTGCTTTCTTTCTTCTCTTTTTCGCACATGAATTTAATATTAAGGAGATGCAAACTAAAAGGGTGAAGTTGGTCGGGTTTTCGTGTATCTCCAGCTGCTTTTCATACACTTTTCACATCAAATTGGGCACACTCCTAGACGAGCATAACGCTTTTCAAATCAAAGTGTACACCTTCTAAATCAAAACAGCCCTTCCACACTAAACTAGCTACTCTTTAAAAAGGTTAAAGATGATAGTATGAATTCTAGAGAGAGAAAGTGCAAGAAAACTCATCGCCCTAAGGGTCGTCTTTTTCCACCACCTATTGAGCTAGCGCAACGCGGATCTATCTTAGTCGGAGGGTACAGGATGCACTAAAATAACGAGTTGAAGCTTTTTTTTAAAAAGCAGAACTGGGAAACGGCTGACAGTTTCGATGAACAATTAACAAATAACAACAACATACACTTACAGCAACATCATGTACGATCGGTGTCGAAGTGACTTCCCTTGGCGTGAATGCAGAGTGCCAAACGTTTCGCGAAGTTTTCTGCTATGGGCCGCAGGTCAACAGGAGACAAACGGTCCCACATTTGGAGCAAGAATTGCTTCAAGCACTCGAGACTGCGGCGACGTTTCGCACAGGCCTTGGGCTCCAAAATCGACCACACGCTGTATCCATCGGGTTTAGGTCTGGAGAGTTTGGGGCCATTCCTCAGATGTTATAAAGTCGGAGAAGTTGGCCTTGCACCACTCCTGCGTGTTCTCTGCTCTATGCGCTGTCGCAGAGTCATGTTGTAACGTCCAATGAGTGTTGCCGACGTGCTGTTGAACCCAAGGAAGGACCACAGCCTCAAGAATCTTTCGCCGGTATACATCCTAGCCAATTTTCACTCCTCGGTCCACGAAGTACAAGGGTGTTTTGCCGCTGGCGCAAATTCCACCCCACACCATGACCTATTGTGGATTTTGGCAGTGTTCAACGATAGAGGTGCCCGGAGCCATTGCAGACCAGATCCTGTCATTTTGGCGATTGTGCGCCTGCTCCACGGTGAACAGCTTCTCATCTGTGAAGAGAATCCGTTTCCATCCTTGACCTGCGGCCCGCACCCTTAGTTGACGATATCGAAGGAGCCGTCCGCGCTTGTTCTTGTCCGTTAGAAGCTGGACTTTTTGGGTTCTGTAGGGCTTCAAACCGTTCGTCTTTGCTATGCGACGCACTGAAGAGGGGCTGCTACTGATGTCTTGAGCGATTTTCCTCATGGAAGTCTTCAAATTTCTGTCAACTCGCTTCTTGTTAATTTTCCGCATTTGAAGGTGCGCTTACGTCCTCGGCCTGGACGGCCACCTTCATGGCCACCCAGCTCCTTGTACCGAATTATTGCTTCGGAAACAGTCGTTTGAGCGACACCGAGCAAACGAACGATGTCACTCTGATGCATTCCTCGACGGTGGAATTCCGAAATTGCGGCTCTTTGGTTTGACATTATGCAGAACACGATTGATGGCTACAAATTGAACTCGGAGGAAACTGACCGGTACAAAAAGGTGTGCCGAAACAATTGACACCATTGCCGTAGTGTTCCGGGTTGATGCGTTTGCACAGGAAAACACCAAACTTTCAACCCGTTATTTTGGCGCACCCTGTATGTGGAGCATTCCAGATATCCCAGGAATCGAACTCGTGGGGCAACTAGTGGTACAATCCCAAGGCGGAGGGGGGGGGCACTCCAAAGTCAGTGAGCACTCGGCAGTCACTTGTAAATATGTAGTGTTTTAAGATAAACTCACACAACATAACATATAGAAGTGCTTACTAGATGCCCTGCCGTGAAAACACCGGGTCCCGTCGCCGGAATATTGAAAAAAATTAGTTATGAAGGCATGAAGGATCTACCCTAGTCCGGGGGGGGGGGCACATAACTAAAAAGTAAGTAAAAAATCGACTTGGGACTTACCGAGCGACTCCTACAGAGCACGACAGAAACTAAAACAAAGAAAAAAACGAACGGATAAATGAAAAAATCAAATTGCCGCGGTTTGACAACCGTATCGGCGAGCAAAGAGCGACGCAATGGAGTCGTGCCGCATGCTGGCCACCGCTTGACGTGTTAGAATCAGAATATAACACGGTGAGGAGGGCGCATAAAGCCACCTAGCGCGTGCTAACCGCCGCCTGACATGTTCTACCCAGGATCTGACATGGTGAGGAGGGCACATAACTTCACCCGTTTACAACCGCGGCGAAAAATTTGCTTTTTTGGTTCTTTTTGCTCGTGCATTTTCTGGTTTAGGTTCTATCGTGCTCTGTAGGAGTCGCTCGGTAAATCCCAAATCGATTTTTCACATACCCTTTAGTTATGTGGCCCCCCGGACTAGGATAGATCTTATAAAAGTGCTTGTTTGACCCTGCCGTGAAAACAGCGTGTCCCGTCGCCGGAATATTGAAAAAAAAGTTATGAAGGTATGAAAGAACTGCAGCGGGCCAGGTGCCTCCCCCCCCGCGCTTTGGGATTGCATCCAACTCGTGATTCATTCATAGCATGTTCGGTCTTCAAAGGTGCTGAAACGTGAGTGAAATGACGTACCGTAAAGGTGTAATGTCAAATGTGATAGCGTCATCAGAGTAATGTTCATTACGTTAACACCGAAGTTCTGAATCTGAAGAATTGCACGGGATTACTGTAGAGCCGCCATGACATTCTTTGAATGGTCATTAATCCTGTAGCTTCCGCCACGCCTAACTCACATGAAGTAGACGTCGTTTTGAGGCACAACATGTAAGAAATGAGGCATACCGGTGCTATAGGAGAGTTTTTGCTTTACTCTCCCTTATCACCTTATCTTCGTTTTTATCATGGAAGCGGAAGGCATACAAGGCTCACCATTATCAAATAATAATGGAATCCTTTGTTTACGGGATTAAAGCGTAATAGTAAACGTAAACAGGAAGTTTTTATCAGAACAATTTATGGACGAAAGGCAGCAGATGTACAGTCACGTTACCAACAACAAGTAAACGATCTCTGATACAGAGTTACTGGAGACGTTATTAGACAGCACTTGTGTCCAAGTGATCAGCAGGACTTGCACGAAGCGCCGCAGAGATGCGTTCTCTCGTCGGCTGTGTACGTCTCGTCCTCGCAGAAACCGTCCTCGACGAATCGTGGACAGCTGAAACAGCGGGACTGTTGCTTGAGAATTTCTGAGGCTGGTAACGTTCTTCCACAGGACTCACTTCTGATGCCTGTCTCGACAGACTGGCTTGCAGAGCTTGCAGGATTTGGCGCACGAATCCTTCATCAATTGGCTGTACTTCTTGTGCTTGCAGAGCTCGAGGTGCGATTGGCAGTCGGGCGTAATGTCGAAGCACTCCGCTAAACACGAATGTCTATTGCGGAACGTTTTATTGAAGCCTTTTTTGCTGCCATTTAAACACAGAAACATAACTCTATTCAGTGCCTTTAAAGCCTGAATTTATACTTCACAGTCGCTGGGCAGCGCGACGTTTCTGAGCTATCAATATCGGTCGACCGGCGCGGCTGCTCAACGCTGGACGCTTTCGTAAGGCCTAACATCCCGGCGAAGCTCCCGGAATATGTGCTGCGCACAGTGCTGTGTGAGATTTTAAGGGAGTTAAAGAATAGCATGAAACCAATTGATAAATAAAATAACTGCGATATAGGCCTGTTCATAGTTCTCGATGAGAGCGACGTGAGCGACTGAGTCTCCAGGCAAAAGATGGACATTGATTTTTTCCGGGCAATTCCTCGACACTAATCGACCAGTATGGGGACGACACAGTCGCTGTTGCTGCTGCCGCTGCGGACTATAAGTAGGTCCTAGAAGCAGTCACGATTCCATCCGTCTCAGCACACCGTATGAGGACTTTTTCGGTTCCGTCCGTTTATCCATCCGCTCGAAATTAATGGCCGCTGGGCTGAAGCCAGACAACTTGAACAGAATCACTCGACCGATCGATTTAATCGATAATTGCGGGAGCGACATGAATATGGCGATATGGATATTGACGGTTGCGTCCGTTTATCCATCCGATCGAAATTAATGGCCGCTGGACTGAAGTCGATATAAAGTCACTCAACCGATCGATATAATCCATGATCACGGATGACACGAATATGGCGTGTATGGATTTCATCGGTTGCATCCATTTCTCCATCCGCTCAAAATTAATATCCGCTGAGGCCATACAGCTTGTACAGAAATACACAGCCGATCGATATCGATAATTGTGATAATTAAAAGCATCAACTGATCACTGTAATCGGTGATCGATGACCGATGATTGGAATGATCCGAATATAAGTAGTATATGGGTATTGAGGTTGCGTCTGTTTGTTCATCCGATCAAAATTAATGGCCGCTGAACTGAGCCCAGAGCGTGTAAAAACAATTCACCAGCTAATCGATAACATAGATGGTGGAGAGACCCATCTTGAATTCCTATAATGAATTTACTGATTTTTACATGCGATCGCAAGCACGCGAGCATACAATCGATACGTCCGATTTGTCCGGCCCACCAATCGCTACCATCGTGAAGTATGAACAGGCCCTAATGGCTGATAAGCAGGATTTACAATAACTGAGCAATTTCGGTCGATCGGTATGATCGATCTCTGTCAAAAATGACCGCTTCGGCTAGTATATCGCGAGTATTTTATCCGAAAAAAGTTTGCAGCAGAAAGCGGTATCGATTAGGCAGTAAATGCCGATGGACATTATTGATTTTTTGCCTAGAGGTAGCAACTTATGGTTAGATGGGAATCATTCTTGTGCATTGGCCGACGGACAAATTCTTCAATAGTCCCACAGAATCGATATTGAGCGATACTGGTGATAGTCTTTAAGGTGGCCTATGTCGGCGGTCGCTGAAGACCAATCAGGTCGCATCTAATGGGTGTGTCTCCCCAAGGTGCCCTGATTGGCTGGTACATCTTCGCCTGTCCATGTAGGCAGCATTAACGACTAGAACCCAAATCATAACTTTTGGCTATAGCTGTCATACCATGCTCTTTTCCAGACCTCGTGCCAGGAGCTGCAGAACGTACCAGCAACCTCGACTTACCACCGTACTCGTCCTCGAGTTCGACCTCGTCACACCTCTTGCAGGTGAGCGTACAGTGTCGTGCCATCACGTCGTTGAATGTGAGATCCATGCAAAGCGACGAGAACTCACGGCAGTACATGAACTCATCGAGACATTTGCCTTAAGAGCAACGCTGGTCATTAATTTCGCAACAACTTTCCCCCCAGAATTGAAGGAGAAACCTTTGATGAGCGTCTTTGAGAGCGAAACGGTGAACGTCTCGATCTCTGCTGTAGCAATCCGGGGGAGATTGGCCTTGAAATAAACGGCAGTTAGGCTTTTAAGTCGTTTTTAGGACAGTCCGCCTTACCGTGGTGTTCATCAGCTCCTCGAGTTTCACCTTGCGGACCTCGTAGGACTCCGTGACCGGCGGCACTACAGAGACGTTGTAGACGACCGTGGTGAGGTTTTTGTCCTGTAATTCAGCGCTGCGTTGAATTTCCATGAGGGAGTACTGTAATCTTACCGTAGTCGAGGCCGTAGTTGGTCTATTCCTGCCTCTTAGGTATTCGACGAGTTTCTTGTTCAAGCTGGGAGGTGTGATGGCTCTTCGGTTGGTGACGCTGAAATCGTTTTAAAGACTGTTTTCCACCACGCTGTTCAACTAACTCTCACGTTGTCTCGTTCCTTCCAGTGGGCCTAACGATCAGTACCAGTTTCTGTGATCTACTAGCGATCGTCAGTTGTTTGATGGCATCTAAAGCAGGTCACTATTCCAGGTTATTTGACAAAAATTTGCTCTAAAAGCTACTTATATGTATTTATCGGTGGTTATCTGTGGAAACAACTTGAAGTGCAGTTCACGAAAACGCACGATAAATTTCCTCAATATAGCCTCTCCTTGTATAGAAATAACTGGTTTGTCCGTTTGTCTGTGTGTGCCTCCGTCCGCGCGAAATTAATGGCCGCCTAGTGAACCTAGCCACATTTCGATTACCATATTGTCGATTTTTGCCCAGACTTGCTAGCTCGACTCGGAAATCACGGGGTTATGTTGGCTGATGCACTTCGTCTACAAAAGATCTGAAATTATTGATCGATCAAATGGTAATCAATGTCGGTCGATATTTCCCATATTCGTTCATAAATGGCAACTCGAGATGAGAATCTACGCATATATTGGCGCCTAGACAGGCTTTGCGGCAAGTGAACAATATTGATCGAAGAGTAATCAATGTCGATCGATATTGCCTATTTTTGTTAACAGCTAACCGTATAGGGAACGGATGAAGCGGTTGCGATAGTCTTTGGTCGGCGCATTATGAACGGTAACATGCGATAAATCCTCTATAATATTTTTATTATATTTATCTATAAAATGGCTAATATGCTCTTCCGTCCGTATGCACTTCCGTCCGTCCGCGCGAAAATAGTGGCCGCTCAATGGGCTTTGCAACATCTCGGTTAGTATCGTTTGTTCTTCTAGTTGGGAGTCGGAGTGGGATTATGCTCGCTGCTGGACTCGTTACAAAAACGTGGCACTGTTCATCGATCAATAATCAATATCGATCAATAATACCCTTTTTATTAAACAGATAAATAAATAAATGTTTGACAACCTGAGGTGAGGATAACACGAACTTATTGGCTGGTGGACAGGTTTTTCAGCAAGTGAACAATATTGATCGAACAGAAATCAATACCAATCGATATTATTAGGCTTAGTTCATAACTGTGCGGAGTGAGGGATGACGTGAATTCGATGGTAGGAGGTGTTCGTACACGATGACTATGACGTACGAGATATCCCCCACAATATTGGTCCTCCATCCACAGTTAAAACTAGGTCGTCTATCTGTCCGTGTTTCATTCTGCCCACGCAAAATTAATGGCCGCTTGATGAGCCTCGTTGCATTTTGTCTAGTATTGCCGATTAATGCTCATATTTTGCCGTTAGAATTTGGAATCAGACGAATCTGTTAGCGGCCAACACGCTTTACAGAACCCAGCGAACGTCGACAGAGCAACAATTGTTATCGATCGATATTGATTTTTCTCAGTGCTGATATATAGAGTAACGAGTCATGTCCGTTTGTGCTTTGGTCCGCGCAAAATTAGTGGCCGCGTAATGGGATTTGCCACGTCTCGGTTTGAGCTGTCGATGTTGGCTCAGATTTGGTCGTTCGAAAAGTGGATCACATAAGAACCCGGGGTACATAATTCACAGAAAGCGGGTAATATCGATTGGCTGAGTGGTAATTAATATCGATCAATATTATTGAGTTTGATCAGCACTTACAGTTTGGGAAGAGAACCAAACGAACGGATTAACCGCTGGACAGGCTGTATAGCAAGCAAATAATATCGATCGTTTTCGATTTTTGACTAGAGTCGATTATCATGGCTGGTGGTCGTCTCCTTTAATTGGTAAGAAGTATTGATCAATTACCGACGAAGCCGTAGCTGGTGGGACAGTGGAACTCTTATTGCCTCGTTATTATATGGACTTTTGGGCTCATACAGATGAATTTAGTATCGGTTGTATACCTTCTGGCTTTCGTGTAGATCCAGGGATGGTAGTCAGCCTCTTTTCGGCGGGGAAAACGCATTTTTTGCCTAAATTTGGATATTCTCATAGAAAAAGGGCTACAAAGCGAAACCAATCGCCCACCGAGCCGCTCTTCGCAGTCCTTGCCATCTGAGATAGTGTTCTTGGGTGTGGTGGTCTTAGTCAGATGTTGGCGAAATCTCAGTCCATTCGGTAAACGCAGTTGTTTGACATCGGTGGAGTTCTCCGTCGGCTTAGGAACGTTGCAGAACTTGCACGTTGAAGCGCAGTCTCGCTTCATTATCACGGCGTGGTCTGAAAGAAGTTCCTGAAGTTGCCCTCGATCGCTGCTGCTTTCAGATGAAATTTTGAATTATAGTACATCTGCGAGAGTCTGTGAGATCCTGGTGCATATAAACTAGGTCCGTCTGTCTGTGCGTCCGTCCGCGCAGAATTAATTTCAGCTTGAAAAGGCTTAAAGAACCTCAGCCGGTGGGATGATAATATTTAATTCCGGCTTAATGTTCACTATTTGGGGGGGGGGGGAATTACGGGTCTATGTACTATGGCTGCCATTTCTAAAATCGATAGTATTGATCGGTTTCTCAATACCTGTCGATATGTATCGATTTTTATCGCGCGGTGGCAGTTTGAAAGGCGATCGCTTGATAATCACGCCAGTTGGGAGTTTCAAGGACAAGTACAAAGATAGACACAACATAACACAGGTAGAAGAGACGGTGATGTTTTCCGATATCGATCGACCAATCAATACTGATCGATATTATCGACTTCAATAAATTGTCAGACCGGCCTTTAGACTGCTGCTTTTCTCGAAGAACTCCATCTGCTGGGTAGGGTCTTTACCTAGATTTTTTTAAAGGAATGAATGCCTTAAAAGATTTTTTGTGCATAATTGGACTTTCTTGCATCAGTTGAGGGTTTCTTTAGTTCAAATGAATTAAAGTCAGACCCCTATTCGTTTGAGACTGACCTGGATTATTGCAGAAGCTTTTCACAAAACGACAGAAGAGACCATGGTCCGCACAACCGAAGCGGGGTTCTGAAAGAAATTGATGATTTGGGGCTAAATTTTAGTTTCTCCGATTAAGCAATGTAATGAAAAATTGAGTTATTGGTCTAAAATGGGCTACCTATGGTTCCGGATGAACTGCTGCTGCCCAGTGTGATAATCGCTTGCGGTAAAGTGAGCAGAAGGATAGCAACGGGGAGCATAATCTGAAAGGTTTTGTGAACTTGGCGGGTCGTTTTGTGAACTGAAAAAATAAAAATGAAGCGAATTTTGAGAGCTTTTCAAGTGAGAGAACCGGTTAGCTACTGCATTATATGGGCTTATGGACTTTCATGAGAACAAAGGCGGTGTATTCCTTCAGAGACACCTCTGCCGTCTCGAAAAATCACCAGAAAGATGCTGTACTTCTTTCTGCATGCCAAGCTGCAGTCCGTCGAACAGAAGCTGCTATGAAGGAGACGTGGTTTTGAAGTGATCCCGACAAGGCTGTGGTGTCAGAATTCTCAGGAAATTTCCGGAAACTTACCGAAGCGGAAAAAGATGCCTAAAAACGGCTTCCAAAGTTTCCACAGTTCTGGAATTCCAAGAAGCGGCGAAGAATGAGAAACACGACGATTGTAAGCCACCCGTCTGCTGTGAAAATCACCAAAAAACAAGCAGAATCACGCCTAGGAGGAGCGTCTGGTCATCAGAAGGTGTAGTGGACATGTATCAGGCGGGGACGTAATCGCTCATCGGTGACTTTATAAACCGC